>CM076579.1:1336406548-1336724415 GCA_034641835.2 Pinus albicaulis | reverse complement strand
TTTTTTATTTATTTGTTATTCTGGGAAAATGAATCCTTATTTTACTGAACAACTAAGCAAAACATTCTCAAAAAAAAAAATTAAAGCTTTTATTCAATTAGATTTTGAAAGTTTGTAGATCTCAAAATTAGTTTTTCGTAGTTTTGAGTGCTTTTTAGAACTTGTAAATTTCTTTTGAAAGAAAACTTGTTTTTTGTAGTTTCGAGTTTTGAAAGAGAAAGGGATTTATTGTGAGAATTGATTATTTGTCTTGTTTTGAGTTCTTATTGAAAAAACAAAAATATTTTCTTTTCATTTATTCTTCATGTTCAAAGAAAGAATTGTTTCTTAAAGGAATTGCATTCTCAAACTCTTTCTTTAGCTAGAATTTCATTGAAATAAAAACAAATTGATTATCATTTTTAGGTGCATTTTTTAGTGTTTTTGGAAGTCGAGTCTTCACACCATCAAAGTTTCATTTCCATACCTATTGAATTAAAAAACAGCCCATAAAAACAACGCTTAATTAAAATTGATCTAGTAATCTTTTCTATTTCTAGGGCTCTTATCACCAATATTGCTTAGGCTAGTATCTTGGAGTAGGGAGTAATTAACTCTCCAAGATAGTAAAAACAAAAAAGTAGATAAATCTTGTGGTAGGAAATAAATCCAATTGTAATTGGTACAATCTGGGAAGCTTCTCTTAAAGGAGTTAATCACGATATCATGACTGAACATTTGAGACAATCAATTATGTTTCAATGGGAAAGATAGAAGATCTGCGCACATTACAAATAGTAAACCTCGGATTAACCATTGTCGAGGAGCCCGGGGTCACTTGTTGGTAAACCTCAGATTGACCATGTCGAGGAGCCTTCAAGGGGATTGAGCTTTGTTACTCTGCCCTTGTGCGTGGGATCAGATCGTAGACTTCTCCCCCAGTTCTATTTGTTATTGTTGGTAACCTTAGTGTCCATAAGCTTAAGATTATTTCCTAAGGTGACGGTGAAGGAAAGATCTCACTGTACCTGGAGCAGACGTCGACTAGACTCACTTGGACTCTCTGGGGGGTTCTCTTCATTCGAGATGGTTTTGTGAAGAAACTTGTGCCAATATATTTCATTAAGCAGGTTGTCGGGGTAACTGTTCCAACTGCCCTTTCTGTATTAAATTTCTACTAAGTTGGATTTCATCACCAACTAGTTCTTTTAGTACGGGAAGTTACTGTTTGTGTGTGGTTTGAACTCTTAGATTTTTAGGCGTGTGCTTCAGCTGTTTGTTTCTTTAGAGACTTTAGGTGTTTTTATTGAAATTTTCTTTATTTGAGTGTGATTGATTAATATTTAATCGTGGCAGAATTACCGAGACAGTCCCGGAGACTTCAAGGCAAGCCCCCTGAATATACACCAAGTCAGCTTGAAGGGATGCGTGCTCTAGTATCATCTAGTAACGGTAGAATTAGATCAACAGAAATCGGAATTTAATCTATAGTTGTTCATCCGGATCATCAAATACCCAGGACATAACACATTCAAGAACCGATTTCAGTTTTCGAAGTTACTGGTAGTATTTCTCCTTCCAGTGAACTAGCTGAAGAACCTGAAATTTCCGAACCTGACACTGAAACTTCTATTTTGTAAACATCCTCAAGATTTATTACTCCAACTTCTAGCGATCCTGGTTCACCTAGGGTAAGAAATATTATTACTGAAGATCTTCCATCTGGCCTCATTTCCATTGAAGATCTTGCTAGTCCATACGAAGAGGTATCTCTTCCCAAATCCCCTCAGTCTTTGAATCTTATGGAGCATGAATCCATTTTCTACAGCCCTATTAGGAGCGACGCTTGGTATCTATCTTTGAAAAAAAAATTAGAAAACCCGGGTATTGCTTTTTCTCCACCTCGAATTCCATTTCATCCTACGCCCAGAGGTTACTATCCTTCATCTATCATGGCAGGAGAGTCATCTATGTTTTCCCAAACACTGGAAGAATTTTTACACGGTGGTCCTTATGTTCCTTCGGGGTATCAGGCTCTCTCTGGTACTTTCTCAGGAGCAGCTCCTTGACCGGTTGAACAAGTATTATCACCTGGTCTTAATGGAATTAAAACTGAAACGTCAAACACAGAGCAAATCTTTATGATGTCTGGTAATATTCCAAATCCTCAACCTCAAGGTGGTTAGTTACCACCTGGGGGGCAACCTCAATGCAGTCAGTTACCGCCTGGGGGGTAACCTCAAGGCAGTCAATTACTGCCTGCAGGTCAACCTCAAGGCAGTCAATTACTGCCTGGGGGGAAATTTCAGGGTAATTTTTTCCCAGGACAAATTGTAGGATAATATTATTTTGGAGAAAAACCTCAAGGACAATACATACCTCAATTTTATCAACCTTCAGTATAGTACATACCCCAAGGTCAACCCTAGACTCAGTATGTTCCTCAAGGTCCTTATCAAACCCAGATTTAGTACGCGCCTCAGAGTTATCAACCTCAAGGTCAGTACCCAACTCAAGGTTTTCAACCGCCTTCTAGTCAATCATTTGTACAAGGAGTTGGAAATTTACCACTTAATTATCAACCCTACATTCAACCAGGTTATGGTCCTTCATATGTACAACCTTCTACGGGACAATACCCCAGAATGAACATGGTGTGGGATCCGTCCCAAATTCAACAGACTACGTAACCTAATGTGCAGTTATCTACTCAACTTGGAAAACCTTTGGTTTATGGTCCAACCCAGCAACCTGTCCAGCCTACTGTTCAAATCCCTGGACCTGGTTCTGTTTAGTAGTCTAGGCCTAGTACACCTCAGACTCCGCCTCAAACTGCTGCAACTAGAGCAACATCTGTTCAACCTATAACACCTGTTTCTGGAGTATCTGTAGCTCCAGTTTCTTCTATCCCTGCATACGTGAAAATTCCTCAAGTCTCTGTACCCCAGTCCGGACCTATAGTTTAGACTTTGGTCCAGGCTGGTACAAGTACGATTGTTACAAGTCAGCCGCAATTTACATATCAACTGTACCAGGGACAGTATCAATTCGGTCCCATTTCACAAAACCCAGTTTATCAATATCAATCATACCCTGGCTATACTTATCAACAACCACAGTTTGGTATGGTTAATCATGGTTTCCCGGGAGGTTATACCATTCCTAATGCAAATCCAATTCCTAGTTTCTTGGGTATCCTCCTCCCGGAACTGCTCTTGTTACTCAAGGTTTTCGCGACCCTAACCGTTAGTTACCATTTATTGCAACTTTGGATTTACCTGATTTTTAACGCCTTACAAATGATCCAATTTTCTATCATCTGTATTGGCTTCCAATGTCGCATAAGTTGCCCAGTGATATACCGAAATTCGAGGGTAAGTCAGGAGAGGATCCATCAAATCACGTTATGACTTATCACCTTTGGTGTGCGTCTAATTCGATAATTGATGATTCAATTCTCTTACGTCTTTTCCAACGAACTCTTATTGGTCTTGCCGCCAAATGGTACATTGAGTTACCATGAGGCTCTTTTAAAAATTTCAGTCAATTAGAAACTACTTTCTTAACTCATTTTCAGTTGCCTGTCAGATACGAAAATGGCACGAAACTATTGACTTCCCTAAAACAATCCACGTCCACGTATATTTCTGATCATATTCACGAATGGCGACGTAGAAGACGTTTAGTAAAAGTTTTCATTCTGGATCAAATTTTGGCGGAATTGTTTGTTAAATCATTATTACCTAAAATCACTGAAGATGTAGCTAAGGCAGGAGTTGTTACTGAGGAGCAAGTCATTTCTCAAGCTCAGTACCTTGACCTCGTCTATATGCAGTCAGGTACTTTACCTGAAAAAATCCTGGATCTTCCAAAACAAGGTCAAATAACTGCAACTCCTTCAGGGTCTCATGCCGCTGATGGTATGATTGGTTTAGTTAGTACTAAAAGTATGAAGAAATCTTCAAATAATTCTTCTCCTATAATAACTTTACCTGATTCCTCGAAAGGAGAGTCTTCTGCTGAAATTTCTGCCAACATTCATGTCGTAGAGACATCTACGACCAAATCTAAATCTGGCAGTAAAAAGAAGGGGAAGAATAAAAACAAACAGAATTCAAAAGATAAAATAGATAAAAATGAATCTAATGACAAAAAACGCAAGCCTCGCTATCCTTGTTTCATTTGCGACGAGGATCATTTTACTAAAGAATGCCCACATCGAGAAGAGGTTTCGAAATTCATTAAAGGTTATCAACAACCTGCTGTCTTGAAGGATCCTTTTCCTACTCAAGATAGTAATATGATTGGTTCTACCTCGAACGCCTCAGAAAAGCCCATTCTGATGATGTCTCATGTCAGGATTGCGACGCGATCGCAAGATTATGGAAGTAAAAATCCTGTTGATGGTAAAGAAGCAGAATCTTCTAATTCAAACACATCAACTACACCTCCTCCTATTTCTGCTCCACTACAGATCGAGAAACCCAATCTATACTTAGTAATCAAACCACTTGCTAAAGGTGTACTTCATAAATCAGCTTTCAATCCACATGCAAGAGATGCTCAGAATTACAACATTGTTGAGGACTTAGCTATTTCCCCTTCAGCAATGTCAGCTTTGGAAGTGCTACAATCGTGCCCAGCACAGTGTAAATTACTTTTGTCTGCCAGGGGAGCTGTCAATATTCAAGATTCGAACCTAATAATCTTCGATTTGGAGAATAGTACACCCCGCCTAACTCATCAAATGGCTTTCCAGATTCCAGTATTAGTAAAAAACAGACCCATTTTTTGGACTGTGATTGATGAAGGGGCTTCTACATGTATTATGTTGATCCAGTGTTGGAAATCGCTTGGTTCTCCTACACTCAATCAGTCTCCGACAATTCTAAAGGCTTTTGATGGCTGAGGGTTCCATCCTTTTGGTATTTTGTATGATTTACCTATAGGGGTCGAAGGAAAAATAGTAAATCTAGATGTGGAAGTGGTTGATGCCCCTCTAGATTACAACCTTCTCCTGGGTCGTATATGTTAGCCCCCTATAAATTTTTGACAGGCAAAGTAGGGGGCTATATTTTTTCTGAGCCTTCAATGAATGCATCTCCCTCAGAGACACATCATCCTTGAAGTCTCCTGTGCCTTTTTCCTTTGATAAATCCCCTCTGCTGATCCCCATTATAAGGCCTCTCTGATTTTCAAAAGTTGTGCTCCAAGGGACCTTTTTTTACCCCTTTTACCCCTGCAAGATATCCCATTTCACTCTGTTGCCCCTTTTTCTAAGCTTCCTTTCCACCCTTTTTCCCCCCTTCTAAAATTCCTTCATTAATCCTCTAATCCTCCCAAAACCCTATTTAAACCCTTCAAATACTTTTTATTTGGCTTAAAGAGTCCTCTTCTCCCTATCGTTTCTCTTTTCCACCCTCAAATTGCATTAAAATAGCCCAAAAAGCCATATTCTCCATGTGTATGGGTCTTAGCCCCCTTCAACTAACCCCAGAACCGTTTTCCCTCATGTGACTTGGGCGCTAGAACCACCCGCCAGCCCATAAGAGTGCTTATCAGATATGTATCGGGCAAAAGTTGAACCACCGATCTGTATTGATCGAACGGTTATCGTGTGCTCCAAAACGCCCATGGCCTAGCCCGTTCATCACCGATCATCGCATCTTAACCGTTCGTTTAGCCGTTAATCTGACGATCCGCATTCTACCCGCTCCTGTGGTCCCCACCGCGCACTATGCCAAAACCAACCAGTTTCTATTGCACTGCCTTTCGGAGGCAGGCGGTATTTTCCGATCAGCCAGCGATTCCACTCATCAAACGACGCGTGTCAGGCGCACTGTTTCAAAACCGCTACCTCATCGCACGTTATCCTTCGTCCGCGGATGCATAGCGATATCGCCGTGAGTCGTCCGATCTGGGGCGGCCCATCCAACGGTCATCGCTCAACGAAGCTATGCGCAGGTTAATCTATGGTCTCCGTACCCCTGGCCCACCATCCATTGCCCTCCGCCGTGTTTCCCACCATCGATCTCTTCCTGAGATCGGGCGGTCCAGATTTGTTCTCCCCCCGCTGTTGACTATCTCGCCATCGCCTGGTCCTACCACGTCACAAGTACACGTGTCTCCACTATACATTCGCCCGCCCCCATGATATATGTTTGTCCCAAGGTCAAAATTCATTATTTTTACGTTAAAACGTCTGCCTCGAAGTTTTCCCATGCATTCTCCACTGTGTCATGTTTTCCTCCATTGTTGCCCCTGTAGTCATCATCCTCGTCCGCGCCACGCTGCCACTGTCACGTTCATCCATACCACCCTTCCCATAAATTTTTTTCGTAACCATTTTCCTGTTTTGCAGGTTTATTAGGTGGTAAAACCCCCCATGGTCCATACGCACTATTATTAAGGCACAGTGTACAGAAGGAGCGGGATTTAGAGCCTTGTTTACAGAAAATGTCTGAAAAGGTGTCTGCATCATAGATTTCATCAAAGGACAGAGTTTAAACTCTGCAAACCCTATCCGGCACTATTAAAGCTCAAATTGCATAGAAAAAGACCGTATGGGAGCAGCAGAGAACTCGAGGCAGGAAATAGAAGACTTTTGAGCTTCTTCAGAGATTTTAGAAGGCAAGGGTACCAGAATTAAGACCCCGTGGATCGCGCAGAGGTACAACATGCAGAAAATTATACCATCAGGGTTTCCATATCAGCAGAATGTTCCTACAAAAGAAATGATGATGTGCCCATACATTTCCCATCCTATGCCATGTTCTAGAGATATTTTCCAGCCTTGACAACAATCCTATGCTGTGAGTGAATTAGTTATACAGTATGGAAAACCCCACAGTGTCCATACACCTCGGTTTATTCACCAGAATTCTGCAAAAGGCTACAGCAAGTACATCAAAGACATACCTTAAGTAAATTGCAGCCTGACGAAGATCACTCTTCCATCTGAAAAGCACAGAAGATTAATGCTCAAAATTAAAACCGAATGGAGCCTCGGCCCTCCTACTGCTTCATAGTTTTAATGTTGGATTTAAGTTTACAACTATCATTTTTATTCTTTCTCCTATAAGAATCATGTAGAAAATATTGTAAAGGTTGTTGTTCGACTGCTGTCGTTGCAGTTAGAGGGATGCATTCTGACTTTTAGAACGGTCTTGGGAGAGAGTAGCATAGTAGTTGTTATGTAGTAGGCTGGGAGGAGAAGTTTGGATTGTAACAGTTATTGAGCTCAGTGTATGTGACTGGTTTTGCATCAATTAATCAAAGCACATTTCACAGGATCTTGGTCTATTACTATTGGTGATGTTTCCTAACTCTGTGTTTTACATTTTCATGCTATTTCATTTTCTGCTAGCTTCCATCAGAAATATGGCATAGGATTTACCCTTGTTAGGTACCCTATGTCTCTGCTCTCCTTGCCTTCAATGTTTTCTGCTAAATGTGTTATCTAAGGGTTGATTTCAGTTAATTTAACCAGTGTAGTAGTTCCTTATGTTGCTAGCTGATGTATGAATTAAATGAATATGTCTTTAGATTTTCTTGTTGGGTTTAAGCTGGAAGATTTGGGAACACTGGGGATTAGAGTTAGCCCTGTCCACTAGGATCCTTGTGCGACCAGCTGGCCTTTCTAAGATCTCTCTGTTAAACTTATCTCTATTTTCCCTGGAGCATGCTAAAGCTGACCTGGAGTTAAATGACCTCTGGTTCGATCTATAAGCTGCCCCTTTGTCCCTCTTTTGAGAGTTACCTATGAGTATGTCCAAGCAGATCTAGAGTTAAATGAACTTTGATCTGATCTATAGACAGAAATTAGGTTGTTTTCCTTCTCTCACTTTATTTCCTTGATGTTCCATCCCACCATCTAATATAAAGATCCTTTGGTATTAGATGACTTTCCCTCTGAAAGATTTGGGTAGTTGTTGCATGTAATCACCTTTCATGACTCCATAGCCCAATGTATGGCACTTTCTTGACCTATCCTCTTTGCTGAAACATCCTACTACTTTGTTCCTTTTCTCCCATTACTTTCTCAGTCTATGATCTCATGACCAACCCAGCAACTCACCAACCAAATCATTTAAAACCTCCCTTTTTGTGCTTCATAGCTAGCCTAATACCTTATTTTGAGCTTCAAAGATATATCATTCTTTGTTTTATTAGAGAGATCCCTCTCTGGACCTAGGAGGGCTAGATCCTGAGGCCCCAAAGTGGTTTGATGTTGTCTTATCTTTTGGTATTGCCAAATCTGCCAAAACATAGGAACCCCAACATAATGGTGACTCTGCTGGGGAAATAAGACCAAAAGCTTGATTTGGTAAATCACTGTGGTGGACGGTAAAATCTTGAATCATCCACCTGGCGACTCCACAAATCCTGAATGATTAAAGGACTCCACTGATGATCAGTAGGCCGTTGATTATCTGTGTGATCACAAGACTCCATTGGGAGACCATGTCGTAGTACAACATCATCCATGCCAAAGACCAAGTCACTTAACTAATGGAAGACCCTGAATGGTTTTTAGAAATGTATCCAGATATCATAGCAGTGTGTCGTGATACAATTTCAAGGGACTTGACAGAATTGAAGGTGGAGGACCTTCCAGGGGTTATTCCTCTCAGCTCAAAATTCATACCCGTGCTCAAGAAAATCTTCTTAGCAGTGGTGGTTGAAAGGTATGAAGCTAAGATTGAACTTTTGAACTCACACGAAAAATCATATCAGTTCAGAGACCCGAGAGCCTTTTTGGAAAGTCTTCCTCCTCCTAAAAAAGAATAAATTCCACTGCTTTTTGATGTGCAAGAAGAAGATGAATGGGTTTTCAAGAGACACCTTGAAGATGCAGTAATCAAAGCTGCCCAGGATAAAGACAGCCTACCAATCATGGAGGGCCTAAAAGAAGAACTTTTACAACATGTGTTCATTGATCCTGTGGTAGAATACATGGAGGCCCTAACTTGCTCAAATACTCCAACATTGATCTTTGACACGGGCCAAATTGATCAGGAGTGGTCACTACTAATGGTGACCTCAGTTTTGAAAAACCACATGCAGAGCACCCTGTGGTCATCTCTGACAGGCAGTCAGTGCTCATATCCTTTTTTGTTACTGCTTGACTAGCTGCATTGGCATTATTGTATCAACTAGAACATCAGATATTTCCAGTTAGAGTAGGGTAGGTAGGAAGTCTGAAATAAAGCTCAGCCTGTGAGCATGTAGTTAGTTGTTTTAATTTTTGCAAGGTCCAGCAAGTCAGACAGTCTAATCCTGGCTTGACTGTTCTCAATTTCCGTCTTAGAATATAGAGAATAAGTCTGCTAGACAGTCTAAACCTAGCAGATAGTAGTTTAGGTAGAGAAACATATAGGACCAACAGCTTAATCTGGTCTCATGGAGTAATAAGGGTAGAAGTAGAATAGGTTTATTTTCTTGTTTGTGAAAATAAATGATGTAAAGGGTCTGCTAGTCCAAATGCACCCTAAAATAAAAATTCTAGGATTGTAGTCTGGGTAGGTAGATTGTTTGGGAATGTTTCTGCTGATATATTGTCTTCAGGATTTGTGGCAGCTAATCTAAAGAAAGAAAGAGATGTGCCAAGCAGCAGGCATTTGGCCTACACCAAAGATTTATCCTCTGAATTCTTGACTCCTTCAAGAAGAAGCCGTCCCCATGTGGAGCCACTGTTAGCCCCCTGTAAATTTTTGACAGGAAACGTAGGGGGCTATATTGTTTCTGAGCCTTCAATGAATGCATCTCCCTCGGAGACACATCATCCTTGAAGTCTCCTGTGCCTTTGTCCTTTGATAAATCCCCTCTGCTGATCCCCATTATAAGGCCTCTCTAATTTTCAAAAGTTGTGCTCCAAGGGACCTTTTTTTACCCCTTGTACCCCTGCAAGATATCCCATTTCACTCTGTTGCCCCTTTTTCTAAGCTTCCTTTCCACCCTTTTTCCCCCCTTCTAAAATTCTTTCATTAATCCTCTAATCCTCCCAAAATGTTTAAACCATTCAAATACTTTTTATTTGGCTTAAACAGTCCT
Source organism: Pinus albicaulis (assembly GCA_034641835.2). NCBI lineage: Eukaryota > Viridiplantae > Streptophyta > Pinopsida > Pinales > Pinaceae > Pinus > Pinus albicaulis. The sequence continues at coordinate 1,336,714,383 of CM076579.1, read as the reverse complement.
CTTCTCCCTATCATTTCCCTTTTCCACCCTCAAATTGCATTAAAATGGCCCAAAAAGCCATATTCTCCATGTGTATGGGTCTTAGCCCCCTTCAGCTAGCCCCAGAACCATTTTCCCTCACATGACCCGGGCGCTAGAACCACCCGCCAACCCATAAGAGCGCTTATCAGATATGTATCAGGTGAAAGTTGAACCGTCGATATGTATTGATCGAACGGTTATCACGTGCTCCACAGCACCCATGGCCTAGCCCGTTCATCACCGACCATCGCATCTTAACCGTCTGTTTAGCCGTTAATCCGATGGTCCGCATTCTACCCGCTCCTGTGGTCCCCGCTGCGCACTATGCCAAAACCAGCCGGTTTCTATCGCACTGCCTTTCGGAGGCAGGCGGTATTTTCCGATCGGCCAGCGATTCCACTCATCAAACGACGCGTGTCAGGCGCACTGTTTCAAAACCGCTACCTCATCACACGTTATCGTTTGTCCACAGATGCGTAGCGATATCGCTATGAGCCGTCCGATCTGGGGCAGCCCATCCAACGGTCATCGCTCAATGAAGCTGCGCGCAGGTTAATCTATGGTCTCCGTACCCCTGGCCCACCATCCATTGCCCTCCGCCGTGTTTCCCACCGTCGATCTCCTCCTAAGATCAGGCGGTCCAGATTTGTTCTCCCCTCACTGTTGACTATCCCGCCATCGCTCGGTCCTGCCACGTCACCAGTACACGTGTCTCCATCGTACATTCACCCGCCCCCATGATATATGTTCGTCCCAAGGTCAAAATTCATTATTTTTATGTTAAAACGTCCATATCGACGTTTTCCCATGCATTCTCCACTGTGTCATGTTTTCCTCCATTGTTGCCCCTACAGTCATCATCCTCGCCCGCGCCACGCTTCCACTGTAACGTTCATCCATACCACCCTTCCCATAAATGTTTTTCGTAACCATTTTCATGTTTTTCAGGTTTATCAGGTGGTAAAACCCACCATGGTCCATACGCACTATTATTAAGGCACAGTGCATAGAAGGAGCTGGATTTAGAGCCTGGTTTTACAGAAAATGTTTGGAAAGGTGTCTGCATCATAGATTTCATCAAAGGACAGAGTTTAAACTATGCAAACAGTATCTGGTGCCATTAAAGCTCGAATTTCATAGACAGAGACCGTACGGGAGCAGCAGAGAGATCAAGGCAGGAAATAGAAGACTTTTGAGCTTCTTCAGGGATTTTAGAAGGGAAGCGTACCAGAATTAAGACCCAGTGGATCGTGCATAGGTACAGCACACAGAAAATTATACCATCAGGGTTTCCATATCAGCAGAATGTTCCTACCCAAGAAAGGACAATGTGCCCATACATTTCCCATCCTATGCCGTGTTCTAGAGATATTTTCCAGCCTTGAAAATAGTCCTATGCTGCCAGTGCATTAGTTATACAGTATGGAAAACCCCACAGTGTCCATACATCTTGGTTTATTCACCAAAATTCTGCAAAAGGCTACAACAAGTACATCAAAGACATACCTTGAGTAAATTGCAGCGTGACGAAGATTACTCTTCAATCTGAAAAGTGCAGAAGATTAATGCTCAGAATTAAAACCGAATGGAGCCTCGGCCCTCCTACGGCTTCATAGTTTTAATGCTGCATTTAAGTTTACAACTACCATTGTTATTCTTTCTCCTATAAGAATCCTGTAGAACATATTGTAAAGGTTGTTGTTCGGCTGCTACTGTTGCAGTTAAAGGGATGCATTCTGACTGTTAGAACGGTCTTGGGAGAGAGTAGCATAGTAGTTGTTATGTAGTAGGCTGGGAGGAGAAGTTTGGATTGTAATAGCTATTGAGCTCAGTGTATGTGACTGGTTTTGCATCAATTAATCAAAGCACATTTCACAGGATCCTGGTCTATTACTATTGGTGATGTTTTCTAACTCTGTGTTTTACATTTTCATGCTGTTTCATTTTCTTCTAGCTTGCATCAGAAATATGGCATAGGATTTACCCTTGTTAGGTACCCTATGTCTCTGCTCTCCTTGCCTTCAATGTTTTCTGCTAAATGTGATATCTAAGGGTTGATTTCAGTTAATTTAACCAGTGTAGTAGTTCCTTATGCTGCTAGCTGATGTATGAATTAAATGAATCTGTCTTTAGATGTTCTTGTTGGGTTTAAGCTGGAATATTTGGGAACATTGGGGATTAGAGTTAGCCCTGTCCACTAGGATCCTTGTGCGACCAGCTGGCCTTTCTAAGATCTCTCTGTTAAACTTATCTATGTTTTCCCTGGAGCATGCTAAAGCTGACCTGGAGGTAAATGACCTCTGGTTCGATCTATAAGCTGCCCTTTTGTCCCTCTTTTGAGAGTTACCTATGAGTATGTCCAAGCAGATCTGGAGTTAAATGACCTCTGATATGATCTATAGAAATAAATTAGGTTGCTTTCCTTCTCTCACTTTCTTTCCTTGATGTTCCATCCCACCATCTAATCTAAAGATCCTTTGGTATTAGATGACTTGCCCTCTAAAAGCTTTGGCTAGTTGTTGCATGTAATCACCTTTCATGACTCCATAGCCCAATGGATGGCACTTTCTTGACCTATCCTCTTTGCTGAAACATCCTGCTGCTTTGTTCCTTTTCTCCCATTACTTTCTCAGTCTATGATCTCTTGACCAACCCAGCAACTCACCAACCAAATCATTTAAAACCCCCCTTTTTGTGCTTCATAGCTAGCCTAATACCTCATTTTGAGCTTCAAAGATATATCACTCTTTGTTTTATTAGAGAGATCCCTCTCTGCACCCAGGAGGGCTAGATCCTGAGGCCCCAAAGTGGTTTGATGTTGTCTTATCTTTTGGTATTTCCAAATCTGCCAAAACATAGGAACCCCAATAGTATAAAAAGGAAAGATCATTACACTAAAAACTATCACCTTGAAATTTTGCTGACTGTATGACCTCATTGTCACTCATAATTACCTCCTCTGCAAGTCTTACAACCTCTAATCCTCATTTCAAGCCCTAAAATAGGAGAAAAAACCCTAAAAAGCTCCAAAACCCTGGGTACACAGGTAATGTGAGGCTTACCTGCATTCCTGGCTAGGGTACGCAAGTAATGTGAAGCAGAACTGCGTTCTAGAATGCAGTTTCTCTATGTAATGCCTGCATACCCTCTTCAAAGTCAAAAGGGTGAGAAACCAAAGTAAAAAAGTTGATTTTTGGTCAATTCTAGAAGCTTTTAGGTGAGATTTTTTGGGGATGAGTACGCTCTAATGAGGTTCATGCATCCCACACCTTAAGGAGCTAACCCCTTGATGTAAGGAGCCTATCCCTTTGAAGGAGGATTCTATCCCTTCATAGGTGGAACCCTAACCTCCTCATTTTCTCTATAAAAAGAGGCATTGGGTAACCTCAAGGGAGTTCAAGCTTTAGTGTGTGATTGAGCTGAAGTGCTGTTGAGATTTAGACTTCTTTCTGCTGAGCTTTTGTGAGGAAATATCACATACCTCTATGTGCTCCTGGAGGAAGAGTGCAAGACTTATCAAAGTAGAGGAGACTCCTGCTTCGGACCCTGGGAAGGCATGTTCAACATCAAGGCTAAGGTTGTAAGGTTCTTCTGTTATTTTAAGATTAATACAATCAAGTTTTGTTTTTCTCAATAAATTTCCGTTCGATTGTTTATTTCAATAAGTTGTCGTTTGATAATTTATTTCATAGATTCCTTGATCACTATGATAGGTATGTTTTATAATTATTTGTTATACAGGTGCTATTTAATATTTGCTTGTTTGTGATTGCAGGTCTTTAAAGACAACACTTTTTTGCGACAAAAGAAGACACTTTTTGCGACGAAAGACGACACTTTGTTGCGGTGAAAGACGACACTTTGTTGCGACGAAAGACGACACTTTGTTGCGATGGAAGAACTATTGTTGCGACGGAAGAACTATTGTTACGACGAAAGAACTCTTGTTGCGACGGAAGAACTACTAATGCGATGGAAGAACTATGGTTACAAATAAGCATTTGGATCTAAGGTAGGATCGACACCTTCATAGCATTTACTTGTAAAACGAATATATTTAGAGAAAGATAAACTTAGTTGTTCGTTTGTTGCTATATTGTCTTTTGACACTAGGGAGATCGATCTTGTTCGCAAGATCGATTTATCCGGCCAACAAATTGGCAACTCCACTGGGGAAAGAACTTGTTTTGATTTTCCTTTGTTTTGATTTGAGAAAATTCTTTTTTCAAATTTTTGATTGATTGGTACGGGCTTGGGTAACTTAGATTTACTTTGCTTTGAAAATTTTTGAAGTCTTTTTTGTTTTTCTTAAATTTTTCTAGGGACCACACATCGTTGCAGACCCTGTTAAAAGTCTTGAAGAACTTAAATTTCTTCTTTCATTTTAGTTTAGATTTGATTTTGGATTCTTAGTGTCTGCCCAAATCTGTATGTTTTATGTCGAAAATCTCTTGTGAATGAGTCTCATAGCACTTTTGTTTTGAATGATTTTCTAGAAGTTTTGAATTTTTAGAGTGGTTTTCACTTTGTCTCTATAGTGACACAAAGATTAGAAGCTTAAAAGTGCCTTAGATAACCTTGGTATCTTTTATCTTCTTGATGAGTCTGACTTGGTTGTGAAATTAATTCTTTTTGAGAAATAGATCTAGTTTTCTCTTTGCAAATCTTTGAACAAACTTCGTTATAAGTTCTGAATTTTATTTTTACAAAAGAAAACCTATATGGATGTTTTTTGATTTATTTGTTATTCTGGGAAAATGAATCCTTAGTTTACTGAAAAACTAAGCAAAAAATTCTCAAAAAAAAAAAATTAAAGCTTTTATTCAATTAGATTTTCAAAGTTTGTAGATCTCAAAATTAGTTTTTCGTCGTTTTGAGTGCTTTTTAGAATTTGTAAATTTCTTTTGAAAGAAAACTTGTTTTTTGTAGTTTCGAGTTTTGAAAGAGAAAGGGATTTATTGTGAGCATTGATTATTTGTCTCGTTTTGAGTTCTTATTGAAAAAACAAAAAGATTTTCTTTTCATTTATTCTTCATGTTCAAAGAAAGAATTGTCTCTTAAAGGAATTACATTCTCGAACTCTTTCTTTAGCTAGAATTTCATTGAAAGAAAAACGAATTGATTATCATTTTTAGGTGCATTTTTTAGTGATTTTGGAAGTCGAGTCTTCACACCATCAAAATTTCATTTCCATACCTATTGACTTAAAGAACAACCCATAAAAACAATGCTTAATTAAAATTGATCTAGTAATATTTTCTATTTCTAGGGCTCTTATCACCAATATAGCTTAGGCTAGTATCTTGGAGTAGGGAGTAATTAACTTTCCAAGATAGTAAAAAACAACAAGTAGATAAATATTGCGGTAGGAAATAAATCCAATTGTAATTGGTACAATCTGGGAAGCTTCTCTTAAATGATTTGATCACGAGATCATGTTCGAACCTTTGAGACAATCAATTCTATTTCATTGGGAAAGATCGAATATCTGCGTGCATTACAAACGGTATACCTCATATTAACCATTGTCGAGGAGCCTGGGGTCACTTGTCGATAAACTTCGGATTGACCATGTCAAGGAGCCTTCAAGGGGATTGAGCTTTTTTACTCTGCCCTTGCACATGGGATCGGAATGTAGACTATTCTCCCAATTGTATTTGTTACTGTTGGTAACCTTAGTGTCCATAAGCTTAAGATTATTTCCTAAGGTGATGGTGAAGGAAAGATCTCACTGTACCTGGAGCAGAAGTCGACTAGACTCACTTGGAATCTCTGGGGGGGTTTTCTGAGATGGTTTTGTGAAGAAACTTGTGCCAGTATGTTTCATTAAGCAGGCTGTCGGGGTAACTGTTCCAACCGCCCTTTCTGTATTAAACTTCTACTAAGTTGGATTTCATCACCAACTAGTGTTTTTAGTACGGGAAGTTACTGTTTGTGCATGGTTTGAACTCTTAGGTTTTTTTAGCATGTGCTTCAGCTGCTTTTTTCTTTAGAGACTTTAGGTGTTTTTATTGAAATTTTCTTTGTTTGCGTGTGATTGATTAATATTTAATCGTGGTAGAATTACCAAGACAGTCCCGGAGACTTCAGGGCAAGCCCCCTGAATATACACCAAGTCAGCTTGAAGGGTTGTGTGCTCTAGTATCATCTAGTAGTGGTAGAATTAGATCAACAGAAATTGAAATTTCATCTATATTTGTTCATCCTGATCATCAAATACCCACAACAGAACACATTCAAGAACCGATTTCAGTTTTTGAAGTTACTGGTAGTATTTCTCCTTCCAATGAACTAGCTGAAGAACCTGAAATTTCTGAACCTGACACTAAACATTCTGTTTTGGAAACATCCTCGGGATTTATTACTCCAACTTCTAGCGATCCTAGTTCACCTAGGGTAAGAAATATTACTACTAAAGATCTTCCATCTTGTCTGATTTCCATTGAAGAACTTGCTAGTCCAGACGAAGAGGTATATCTTCTGAATCTCCTCAGTATTTGAATCTTAGTGAGTGTGAATCCATTTTCTTTAGCCCTATTAGGAGCAACGCTTGGTATCTATCTTTGACAATTTTTTTAGAAAAACCGGGTCTTGCTTTTTCTCCACCTCAAATTCCATTTCATCCTACGCCTAGAGGTTACTATCCTTCATCTATCATAGCAGGAGAGTCATCGATATTTTCCCAAACACCGAAATCGTTTTTACACGATGGTTCTTCTGTTCCTTCGAGGTATCAGGCTCTCTCTAGTACTTTCTCAGGAGCAGCTCCTCGACCCATTGAACAAGTATTATCATCTGGTCTTAATTGAATTAAAATTTAAACGTCGAATGTAGAGTAAATCTTTATGATGTCTAGTAATATTCCAAATCCTCAACCTCAAGGCAGTTAGTTACCGCCTGGGGGGCAACCTCAAGGCAGTCAGTTACCGCCTGGGGGGAAATTTCAAGGTAATTTTTTCCCAGGACAAACTGTAGGACAATATTATTTTGTAGAACAACCTCAAGGATAGTACATACCTCAAGGTTATCAACCTTCAGGACAGTACATACCCCAAGGTCAACCCCAGACTCAGTATGTTCCTCAATGTTCTTATCAACCCCAGATTCAGTACGCGCCTCAGGGTTATCAACCTCAAGGTCAGTACCCAACTCAAGGTTTTCAACCGCCTTCTCGTCAATCATTTTTACAAGGAGTTGGAAATTTACCACTTAATTATCAACCCTATATTCAACGAGGTTATGGTCCTTCATATGTACAACCTTCTACGGGACAACACCCCGGAATGAACATGGTGTGGGATCCATCCCAAATTCAATGGACTATGCAACCTAATGTGCAGTTATCTACTCAACCTGGATAGCCTTTGGTTTCTGGTCCAACCCAGTGACCTGTCCAACCTACTATTTAAATCCCTACACCTGGTTCTGTTCAGCAGTCTAGGCCTAGTACACCTCAGACTCCGCCTCAAATTGCTGCAACTACTGCACCATCTGTTCAACCTATAACACCTGTATCTCGAGTATATGTAGCTTCAGTTTCTTCTATCCCTGCATCCGTGCAAATCCCTCAAGTCTCTGTACCCCAGTCCAGACCTATAGTTCAAAATTCGGTCCAGATACCTGTGGGACAAGCTAGTACAAGTACGATTGTTACAAGTCAACTGCAATTTACATATCAACTGTACCAGGGACAATATCAATTTAGTCCCGTTTCACAAAAGCTAGTTTATCAGTATCAACCGTACCCTGTCTATACTTATCAACAACCACATTTTGGTACAGTTAATCCTGGTTTCCTGGGGGGTTATACCATTCCTAATGCAAATCCGATTCCCAGTTATCCTGGGTATCCTCCTCCTAGAACTGCTCTTGTTACTCAAGGCTTTCGCGACCCTAACCGTAAGTTACCATTTATTGCAACTTTGGATTTACCTGATTTGTCACGCCTTACAAATGATCCAATTTTATATCATCCGTATTGGCCGCCAATTCCGCATAAGTTGCCCAGTGATATACTGAAATTCGAGAGAAAGTCAGGAGAGGATCCATAAAATCATGTTATGACTTATCACCTCTAGTGTGCATCTAATTTGATAATTGATGATGCAATTCACTTACGTCTTTTTCAACGAACTCTTATTGGTCTTGCCGCCAAATGGTACATTGAGTTACCACGAGGCTCTTTTAATAATTTCAGTCAGTTAGCAACTGCTTTCTTAACTCATTTTCAGTTGCCTGTCAGATACGAAAATGGCACGAAACTATTGACTTCGCTAAAACAATTCACGTCCACGTATATTTCTGATCATATTCACGAATGGTGACGTAGAAGGCGTTTAGTGAAAGTTTTCATTCCGGATCAAATTTTGGCGGAATGGTTTGTTAAATCATTATTACCCAAAATCACTGAAGATGTAGCTAAGGCAGGAGTTTTTACTGAGGAGAAATTCCTTGCTCAGGCTCAGTACCTTGACCTTGTCTATATGCAGTTAGGTACTTTACATGAAAAAATACCAGATCTTCCAAAACAAGGTCAAATAACTGCAGCTCCTTCAGGGTTTCATGTCGCTGATGGTATGATTGGTTTAGTTAGTACTAAAAGTAAGAGGAAATCTTCAAATAATTCTTCTCCTATAATAACTTTTCCTAATTCCTCGAAAGGAGAGTCTTCCGCTGAAATTTCTGACGACATTCATGTCATAGAGACATCTACGACCAAATCTAAATCTAGCGGTAAAAAGAAAGGGAAGAATAAAAACAAATAGAATTCAAAAGATAAAACAGATAAAAATGAATCTAATGACGAAAAACGCAAGCCTCACTATCCTTGTTTCATTTGCGACGAGGATCATTTTACAAAAGAATGCCCACATCGAGCAGAGGTTTCAAAATTCGTTAAAGGTTCTCAACAACCTGTTGTCTTGAAGGATCCTTTTCCTACTCAAGATAGTAAGATGATTGGTTCTACCTTGAACGCCTCAGAAGAGCCCATTCTGATGATGTCTCATGTTAGGATTGTGACGCGATTGCAAAATTATGGTAGTAAAAATCCTGTTGATGGTAAAGAAGTGGAATATTCTAATTCAAACACATCAACTACACCTCCTCCTATTTCTGATCGACTACAGATCGAGAAACCCAATCCAGACTTAGTAATCAAACTTCCTGCTAAAGGTGTACTTCATAAATCATCTTTCAATCGACATGCGAGAGCTGCTCAGAATTACAACATTGTTGAGGACTTAGCTATTTCCCCTTCAGCAATGTCGACTTTGGAAGTGTTGCAATCGTGCCCAGCACAGTTTAAATTACTTTTGTCTGCCATAGGAGTTGTTGATATTCAGGATTCGAACCTAATAATCTTCGATTTAGATAATAGTACACCCTGCCTACCTCATCAAATGGCTTTCCAGATTCCAATATTAGTCAAAAAAACACCCATTTTTCGGACTGTGATTGATGAAGGGGCTTCTACGTGTATTATGTCGATCCAGTGTTGGAAATCGCTTGGTTCTCCTAAACTCAATCAGTCTCCGATGATTCTAAAGGCTTTTGATGGCCAAGGGTTCCATCCTTTTGGTATTTTGTAGGATATACCTATAGGGGTCGAAGGAAAAACCATAAATCTAGATGTGGAAGTGGTTGATGCCCCTTTAACCGATTGGGTATCGAATATTGTTCCTGTTAACAAAAAACAAGGAACGATAAGAGTATGTATTGACTATAGGGATATTAATCAAGCTTATCCTAAAGACAATTATCCAAACCCCTATATCGATCAAATTATCGATGATTGTGCCGACAGTGAAATGTTCTCCTTTATGGATGGTTTTTCTGGTTACAATCAAATAAACATACTCCCTGCTGATCAACCTAAAACAGCTTTCATTTGTCCATGGGGGACATTTTCTTATTGCAAACTACCCTTTGGATTGAAGAACGTTGGGGAAACTTTTCAAAGGTCTATGTCTTACGCATTTCATGACATTAAGCACATTGTGAAGCCTTATCTCGATGATTTACCTGCTCATTCATTACATAGGGCTTACCATCTCACTCATTTACGAGATATCTTTATGAGATGTAGGCATTATCAAATTCGGTTGAATCCACACAAATTTGTTTTCTGTGTAGAATCGGGTCGCTTACTAGGGTTTATAATTTCGAAAGCAGGCATTCACGTTGATCCATCGAAGGTTGAACCTATTGTCAATCTACCTCCTCCTTCGACTCTGCGCCAACTCCAAAGTTTCCAGGGGAAAGAAAACTTTTTACGTCATTTCATTCCTAACTACACCGATTTAATAAAGGGTTTTACCTGGTTGTTAAAACAGAACGTTCCATTCTTTTGGGATGAGATCGCTGATCGATATTTTAAGGCACTCAAACACACGTTGACCCATGCACCGTTACTGCATCCTCCCAATTACAACCAGGACTATTTTTTGTACCTCGCCACTTCTCATTCTACCATTGGGATGGTTTTAGTTTAGGAAGATGAATTCAACTATAAACATCTGATTTACTATCTTAGTCGAAATCTGCATCCGACTGAGATAAAACACACACATGTGGATAAATTGGCCTTCTCAGTTGTTCAAGTTGTCCAAATATTTCGTCACTATATCTTATTACTCAAAACCACAGTAATTTCTGACTGTAACCCTATGATGTACATCTTGACCAAGAAAATTCTAGGGGGCAAGTATTCCAAATGGATATTTATCCTACAAGAATTGGACTTGGAATTTGAAAAATCAAAGGCAAAGAAATCTTTGGTTTTTGCAGAACTGATGTGTGATTTCCAGACTACTGATACTAAAAATGTGGTGGAGCAGCCCATTGCGGACAAATCCTTGTTTCTTATCAGTACTCTTGATCCTTGGTATGGAGATATTATTTTTTATCTCCAAACCCAATCTTTTCGGCCTGAAATCTCATGATCTCAGCGACGGAAAATACGTTTCCAATCCCAACAATACAATATTATTGGTGATACACTCTATTTTCGTGGAGTAGATTATGTTTTCCGACGTTGTCTTACTCATGAAGAAGCTGAAAAGGTTCTAAATGACTGCCATTCTGGAGCATGTGGTGGTCATATGTCCGGGTATGCCATAGCCCAAAAGATATTGCGCGCTGGTTATTTATGGCCGTCCTTATTCAAAGATTGTATCTATCCAGTCCGGAAATGCCACAATTGTCAGGTCTTTGATCGTAAAATGTGTGCACCACCTGCTCCTCTTCACCCTATAATTTCTTTCGGTCCTTTTGCAAAGTGGGGTATCGACTTTATTACATGTAACCCTCACTCGACCGAGGGGCATGCGTATATTATCTTAGCAGTAGATTATTTTACTAAGTGGGCCGAGGCGATGCCTACATTTTCGGCAAACGACAATACTGCTGCAATTTTCGTGTTCAATCATATAATTGCTAGATTCGGTGTTCCTCAAGCCATTATTACAGATCATGGAAGTCATTTTCGAAATATCATGATGACTGAATTGACAGATCAACTTGGCCTGCACCACGATAGTTCTACTCCATATTACCCGTAGGCTAATGGTCTGGTTGAAGCTATTAATAAATTTTTAGTCACTATGATCAAACGAATCATTGGTATTCATAATTCGAATTGGCATTCCATGTTATTTTCAGCACTTTGGGCATATCGGACCTCAGTAAAAACATCAACTGGTTTCACACCCTTTCAACTGGTTTATGGTTTGGAAGTTGTGTTGGCTATTGAATGTGAAATTCCGTCATTGAAATTAGCCACAGAATTACTCCCAACTACGTCTGAAGAGGAGAAGCATTTTTTGTACTTGGCTCAGCTAGATAAGAATTGACGAAATGCTACATTACCAAACGAAGCTCATGTAAAACGAATAAAGGCTCAGTACGATAGAAATGTTACACCTCGTAATTTTTCAGAAGGAGACCTAGTTTTAGTGTACGATCAAGCCAACGATAAGCTAGGGACTGTAAAATTTGTGCCTATGTGGCATGGTCCTTTCATTGTTAAGCGAAAGCTGGAAAAAGGGGCCTATGAGCTGATAGATTTCGACGGTGTCCTTATAGATAAACCCAGAAATGGGCTTTATCTGAAGAGATATTATGCTTAATTTTGGTGTGGATATTTTTAATTAGACTATTTTCTTTACTTTTGGTGTGTCTTAGATTAGAAAAGTGTGCCTAATTTATAGTGTGTTCTTATCATTATTCCTGCTTATCTAATTTTTACTCTTGATATTGCAGATGTCAACGTCTCTTCACACATACATTGGTTTTGCTGATGGTGCTTGTCGTAGTACACGGAACATTTCTTCCGCAGCTTGGGTTATCTATTCACCCTCTGACGAGTTAGTGTCTATGCATGGGGTAAGCCTCGGTCAACCAACGAATAACATTGCAAAGTATAGTGCAGTGATTGATTTATTATCTGAATCTATCTCATTTGGGATTCGGAGCTTCATTGTTAGGTTGGACTCTGAACTCATTGTATTACAGCTTAACAGGGTGTATGCCATTAGGAATCCAGTGTTATTAATGTTATTTTTGAGAGTTTGTCTCTTGGAATGTGAATTTGATTACATTGAATATCAGCATATTCCAAGACATTTAAATACATTAGCAGATGCAGTTGCTTCTAGTATGATAAATAGACATTTGTAATAATCAAAACAGTAAATTAAACAACATTCGATAACATGTACACAGATAGCCGGTAATAGTGATATATAATAGCATAGAAGTGTGTTTCAAACTATACATCATCTTGTGTTGGACGGTTTAAAATATAAAAAATTTAGGACTTAGAAAGTGTTGAAAATGATTTTTACTTGAATCATCCCATTACTCTCCTAGAGGAAAAGCTATGTCTCTGACGCCGCGGTAGTCCACCCCGGCATATGAAAATCCTTAATAACAAAGAGTTGGCTTTTCAACCAACAAAAATATGTCGAGAGAAATCTAACAATCTTAATGCCCTCAACATGAGATTGGCAACACGTAATGTTGCACTCCTATACAGTCTAAAAATAGTGAAGACAATAAATTTGAACACAGGATGGATAATAGTTTTGATATCTATCCATTTATCCTTGGGGTCTACTCAACCATTGCAAAACTCTACTTTGAGACTAGCAACAAACTGGCCACCTAGTCTAGTCCCGAATAGAGATAAGTGTCCACCCCTCTTGGACAAACCAGTCAAAAAATATATGTCCTGCAGCTCGACTTCGAGCCGGTGGCCGACAAACAAGAAATACTGGTCCTATGTGTCCCACATATTCACTAGCCATATCAGGAGATCAACTTGGGCCCTCATATGGTCCAAAATTTATATAGATTACTCGGAGCTAATGGTTTCTGATTCCGACGAACGGATTTTCTAGAATCTTCACAGGAAGTCTTTTTTTTATCCAAAAGCTCTCACTTTTTCACTCTGAATTCAAATAGTAAAAATGAAGTTAGAAAAGTCCTTTTTATAAGTTTTTTCGAATAAATGAATTTTTAATTTGTTTATTTTTCACTTTAAAAAGGTAATTTAGAAAACATTTTTACTTATCTTAAATAGGTATGTGTAATTTTTTCGAGTTTTTGTGCAGAATATTGGATTTTTTGGTAAAACTGATCATTTTTTCAACAAAGAGCATACTTTTATCACTTTTTCGGACTCTTTCAAAAATTTACGAAAAAGCGAAACCCTGGAGTCATCTTTTTATCTCTTTTCAGACTCTCAAAAATTGAAAAGATTGTCGAGCACTTGATTATTCGAACTCGTTAAATTAAATTAATGATCATCCTTTCAGTATAAGTTTACCCCTTTTACGGAATGAAATGGACTATTTATGAAAAAGGTATACGTTGACTAATTACGGTCAATAGAGTTCTCTCCTGCATTATTTTATCCTTTTTTGGGCTCGAGAGACTAAATTTATGAAAAAGTAGACCTACGGAGTTTTCTTAAGTTTTTCTTCTGACTCCCTAAAATTGAAAAACATCGTGTTTCTCCTATACTGGACTTGTTAAAATTTAATAGTAAAGGACCTGTTCAATTTTTAAGCAGGAATGAAAAACTCATTCTTAGGGTTCGAATATTAAACTAAGTTAGACTCATCCGAAGGATGAGCTTATAAACAAGAAAATGTTATCCTCCTCAAGCTTGTCAAAAATAAAGAGGTACTTGCCAGAAATGGTGGGGGAAAAGAGAGAAAAACGAACCTGTTTGTTACATTTTGATTATTCGGAAAACTGTTAACCACTCTTGAACACGACACTTTTGTTCACCTGGGTTGGGAAAATCCTTTACCTAACAGTTAATCAAACCATACTGAAAGTCTTCAGCTGGTTTCTGGGTATTAGCTTTGGGTCAATTGTCACCAAACTAGCTGCAGTGTCGTTATGTGTTCAAGAGGACAGTTCAAACAAACCATTCATTTGCGAAATATTTGTCTTCCATTTTGACCATACCTGAGTCAGTCCTTTCCAATATATTTCTTCAAAACTTGATCTATGATTTCGTGTTGTGGGCTTGCCTACGACGGATCACTTTCTATCGACGACAGGTTGCATCATTGACCTTGGATCAAATGATTCTGTGACATGTTCGACTTCAGCTCATTCATTCACATTTCATGGATTGTACTGAGTACTTTGAGAGCCATTGAAATTACTGGTGATTACTCTCACACTTGTTAACAATTTACATTATTTACTAGTAATCAAGTGGTTTCTACCATGTTCGACTTCGACACATTTATTCACATGGATAGAATCGTACTGGTTCGAGAAACGAAAATCAAGACCCTAGATCTAGTTTCTACCATCCAGGTTGCGAGGAATTTTGTTATTCATTTATACAGTGGAATATTCATAAACATATGGCTGCGTCCATACTGTGTCTACACACGTCTATACAGTTTATGTATTGAAAATCATTCCTGTATCAGAACAGTTTAAATTAGTTTTATAGTTAGTTTTGATCTGAGTATGGGAATGCCTACCTCAGTGATGATATGTTTACATATATATATTTTGCATTGAATGTTTTTACAGGTTCCGACTGGGGTGTCCACAAGATTATCCTTGAAATGATAAAGTACTTCACTCTTCATATATGACAAGCTTCATCTTCATCTATTCCAAACTTCTCACTTTAGGGGTAATCTGTTGCACTAAAAGCTGTCACCTTGACATTCTGCTGACTATATGAGCTCATTGTCACTCATACTTACCTCCTCTGCAAGTCTTACAACCTCTACTCCTCATGTCAAGCCCTAAAATAGGAGAAAAAACCCTAAAAAGCTCCAAAACCCTGGGTACGCAGGTAATGTGAGGCTTACCTTCGTTCCTGGCTAGGGTACGCAGGTAATGTGAAGCAGAAATGCGTTCCAGAATGCAGTTTCTATATTTAATGCCTGCGTACCCTCTTCAAAGTCAAAAGGGCGAGAAACCAAAGTAAAAAAAGTTGATTTTTGGTCAATTCTAGAAGCTTTTAGGTGAGATTTGTTGGGGATGAATACGCTCTAATAAGGTTCATGCATCCCACACCTTAAGGAGCTAACCCCTTGATGTGAGGAGCCTATCCCTTTGAAGGAGGATTCTATCCCTTCATACGTGGAACCCTAACCGCCTTATTTTCTCTATAAAAAGAGGCATCGGGTAGCCTCAAGGGAGTTCAAGCTTTAGTGTGTGATTGAGGTGAAGTGCTGTTGAGATTTAGACTTCTTTCTGCTGAGCTTTTGTGAGGAAAGATCACATACCTCTATGTGCTCCTGGAGGAAGAGTGCAAGACTTATCAAAGTAGAGGAGACTCCTGCTTTGGACCCCAGGAAGGCCTTTTCAACATCAAGGCTAAGGTTGTAAGGTTCTTCTGTTATTTTATTATTAATACAATCAATTTTTGTTTTTCTCAATAAATTTCCGTTCGATTGTTTATTTCAATAAGTTGTCGTTTGATCATTTATTTCATAGATTCCTTGATCACTATGATATGTATGTTTTATAATTATTTGTTATACAGGTGCTATTTAATATTTTCTTGTTTGTGATTACAGGTCTTTAAAGACGACACTTTGTTCCGACAAAAGAAGACACTTTGTTGCGGCGAAAGACGACACTTTGTTGCGGCGAAAGACGACACTTTGTTGCGACGAAAGACGACACTTTTTTGCGACGGAAGAACTATTGTTGCGACGGAAGAACTATTGTTGCGACGAAAGAACTCTTGTTGTGATGGAAGAACTACTGATGCGATGGAAGAACTACGGTTAAAAATAAGCATTTGGATCTAAGGTAGGATCGACACCTTCATAGAATTTACTTGTAAAACGAATATATTTAGAGAAAGATAAACTTAGTAGTTCATTTGTTGCTAGATTGCCTTCTGACACCAGGGAGATCGATCTTGTCCGAAAGATCGATTTATCCGGTCTTTCGGCTTATCAAGTTTCCACATCAAAGAAATATCGTTACAATAGACCAATTAACTTATTTCTCCTCCGATCCAGCCTCCACAAAAACAATCCAGCACGTCGGTAAAATGGTTATCCCTTACATGGATGTTGGTGTAGGTTTGATTAAAGATTCTGGTTTACTAGGAAATTTTTCCCTTCCTCCTCCTAACGTATCACCTTCTATCGCAAATATTCATATGATTTCATCAAATACTATTACTTTTGATGATCCTTGGATCATACCTTCCGATTCCGAGTTGGATTCATTTGATGGCGCAATGCCTTTGAGTCCCTTTGAAATTGCATATCAGGTTGTACAGTCGCTTTCCGATCCCTCTTCAACCGAAACTGATCCAATGAATGTGATCAATTAGGAATCACTTTCAATATCTAGCTCAACCACAACGACATTTCCCGATCCTGTTCATACTGATGCGTAGATTCGTGAACTTTTGCCTATTGAAGATTTACCATGGGAAGATCTACATCACTGATCTTCATTTTAACCTGAGCTGGATCATTTTGAAAATGATTTTGCTTCTATTTTTACTACTGAATATGTCAAAGAACCACGAATTCATTGCAAAATCCTGATTCTGAGTTAAATTTGGAAAATATCTCTCGAACGATTCCTATTGACATTTCAGTTAAGCCAGGAATAATTGAAAACATTCATATAGGTGCTTGCTGTACGGACGAAGAAATCCAAAATTATAAAACCCTATTTCAAGAATTTCGTGACGTGTTTGCGTGGTCATATGAAGAAATGCCAGGAATCGATCCGTCAATTGTTGTACATGAAATCAAAACTTACCCAGATGCCAAACCTGTCCGTCAATGCTTACATCAGATACATCCGAGAAAAGCTGCTACTATCAAAGTCGAAGTTGAGAAATTACTTTGTGCAGGTTTCATTTATTCAATTCCTTTAACCGGTTGGGTATCGAATATTGTTCATGTTAACAAAAAACAAGGAACGATAAGAGTATGTATCGACTATAGGGATATTAATCGAGCTTGTCCTAAAGACAATTATCCAACCCCCTATATCGATCAAATAATTGATGATTGTGCCGGCAGTAAAATGTTCTCCTTTATGGATGGTTTTTCTGGTTACAATCAAATAAACATACTCCCTACTGATCAGCCTAAAACAACTTTCATTTGTCCATGGGGGACATTTGCTTATTGCAAACTACCCTTTGGATTGAAGAACGCTGGGGCAACTTTTCAAAGAGCTATGTCTTATGCATTTCATGACATTAAGCACATTGTGCAGCCTTATCTTGATGATTTACTTGCTCATTCATCGCGTAGGGCCGACCATCTCACTCATTTACGAGATATTTTTATGAGATGTAGGCATTATAGAATTCGGCTGAATCCACACAAATGTGTTTTCTATGTAGAATCGGGTCGCTTACTGGGGTTCATTGTTTCGAAAGCAGGCATTCGCATTGATCCGTCGAAGTTTAAAGCTATTGTCAATCTACCTCCTCCTTCGACTCTGCGCCAACTCCAAAGTTTGCAGGGGAATGAAAACTTTTTACGTCGTTTCATTCCTAACTACGCCGAGTTAACAAAGGGTTTTACCAGGTTGTTAAAAAATAACGTTCCATTCTTTTGGGATGAGATCGCTGATTGATATTTTGATGCACTCAAACACGTGTTAACCCATGCACCATTACTGCATCCTCCCAATTACAACCCGGACTATTTTTTGTACCTAGCCGCTTCTCATTCCACCATTGGGATGGTTTTAGTTCAAGAATATGAATTCAACAATGAACATGTGATTTACTATCTTAGTCAAAATCTGCATCCGACTGAGATAAAATACACACATCTGGAAAAATTGGCCTTGGCAGCTATTCAGGCTGTCCAAATATTTTGTCACTACATCTTATTACGCAAAACCACAGTAATTTCTGAATGTAACCCTATGATGTACATCTTGACCAAACAATTGTTAGGGGGGAATTATTCCAAATGGATAGTTATCCTATAGGAATTTGACTTGGAATTTGAAAAATTCAAGGCAAATAAATCTTTGGTTTTTGCAGAACTGATGTGTTATTTCTCATCTACTGATACTGAAACTGTGGCAGAGCAGCCCATTGCGGACGAATCCTTGTTTCTTATCAGTACTCTTGATCCTTGTGATGGGGATATTATTGTTTATCTCCAAACCCAATCTTTTCGGCCTGAAATCTCACGATCTTAGCGACGGAAAATACGTTTCCAGTCCCAACAATACAATATTATTGGTGATACACTCTATCGTAGTGGAGCGGATTCTGTTTTCCGACGGTGTCTTACTCATGAAGAAGCTGAAAAGGTTCTAAATGACTGCCATTCTGGGGCATGTGGCGGTCATATGTCTGGGTATTCCACAGCCCAAAAGATATTGCGCACTGGTTATTTATGGTCGTCCTTATTCAAAGATTGTATCTATGCAGTCCGAAAATGCCACAATTGTCAGGTCTTTGATCGTAAAATGCGTGCACCACCTTCTCCTCTTCACCCTATAATTGTTTTCGGTCATTTTGCAAAGTGGGGTATCGCCTTTATTACATGTAACCCTCACTCAGCCGGGGGGCATGCATATATTATCTTAGCAGTAGATTATTTTACTAAGTGGGCCGATGCGATGCCTACATTTTTGACAGACGACAAGACTGCTGCAAATTTCGTGTTCAATAATATAATTGCTAGATTCGGTGTTCCTCAAGCCATTATTACAGATCATGGAAGTCATTTTCAAAATATCATGATGACTGAACTAACAGATCAACTTGGCCTGCACCATGATAGTTCTACTCCATATTACTCGCAGGCTAATGGTCAAGTTCAAGTTATCAACAAATTTTTAGTCACTATGATCAAACGAATCATTGGTATTCATAAGTCAAATTGGCATTCCATGTTATTTTCAACACTTTGGGCATATCAAACCTCAGTAAAAACATCAACTGGTTACACTGCCTTTCAACTGGTTTATGTTTTGGAAGTTGTGTTGCCTATTGAATGCGAAATTCCGTCATTGAAATTAGCCATAGAATTACTCCCAGCTACGTTTGAAGAGGAGAAGTGTTTTTTGTACTTGGCTCAGCTAGATGAGAATCGACGAAATTATGCATTAGCAAATGAAGCTCATGTCAAATGAATAAAGGCTCAGTACGATAGAAATGTTACAGCTCGTAATTTTTCAGAAGGAGAACTAGTTTTTGTGTACGATCAAGCCAACGATAAGCTATGGGATGGAAATTTTGTGCCTATGTGGCATGGTCCTTTCATTGTTAAGAGAAAGCTGGCAAAAGGGGCCTATGAGCTGATAGATTTTGACAGTGTCCCTTTAGATAAACCCAGAAATGGGCTTTATCTGAAGAGATATTATGCTTAATTTTGGTGTGGAGATTTTTAATTAGATTAGTTTCTTTACTGTTGGTGTGTCTTAGATTAGAAAAGCGTGCCTAATTTAGAGTGTGTTCTTATCACTATTCCTGCTTATCTGAGTTTTACTCTTGATATTGTAGATGTCGACGTCTCTTCAGACATACATTGGTTTTGTTGATGGTGCTTGTCGTAGTACACGAAACATTTCTTCCGCAACTTGGGTTATCTATTCGCCCTCTGACGAGTTAGTGTCTATGCATGGGGTAAGCCTCGGTCAAACAACAAATAACATTGAAGAGTATAGTGCAGTGATTGATTTATTTTATGAATCTATCTCATTTGGGATTTGGAGCTTGATTGTTAGGTTGGACTCTGAACTCGTTGTATTACAGCTTAACAGGGTGTATTCCATTAGAAATCCAGTGTTATTAAAGTTATTTTTGAGAGTTTGTCTCTTAGAACGTGAATTTTATTACATTGAATATCAACATATTCCAAGACATTTAAATACATTAGCAGATGCAGTTGCTTCTAGTATGATAAATAGACATTTGCAATAATCAAAACAGTAAATTAAACAACATTTGATAACATCTACACAGATAGCTGGTAATAGTGATATACCATAGCATAGAAGTGTGTTTCAAACTATACATTGTCTTGTGTTAGAAAGTTTAAAATACAAAAAAATTAGGACTTAGAAAGTGTTGAAAATGATTTTTACTTGAATCATCCCATTACTCTCTTGGAGGAAAAGCTATGTCTCTGTCGCCGCGGTAGTCCATCCCGGCATATGAAATTCCTTAATGACAAAGAGTTGGTTGTTCAACCAATGAAAATATGTCGACAGAAATCTAACAATCTCAATGCCCTCAACATGAGATTGGCAACACGTAATGTTGCACTCCTGTACAGTCTAATAACAGTGAAGACAATAAATTTGAACTCAGGACAAATAATAGTTTTGATATCTATCCATTTATCCATGGGGTCTACTCAACCATTGTAAAACTCTGCTTTGAGACTATCAACAGACTGGCCACCTAGTCTAGTCCCGAATAGAGATAAGTGTCCGCCCCTTTTGGACAAACCAGTCAAAAATTATATGTCCTCCAGCTCGACTTCGAGCCGGTGGCCAACAAACAAGAAACATTGGTTTTGTGTGTCCCACCTGTTCACTAGCCATATCAGGAGATCAACTTGGGCCCTGATATGGTCCAGAATTTATACAGATTACTTGGAGCTGACGATTTCTGATTCCGACGAACGGATTTTCCAGAATCTTCACACGAAGTTTTTCTTATCCAAAAGCTCTCACTTTTTCACTCTGAATTCAAATAGTAAAAATGAAGTTAGAAAATTCCTTTTTATAAGATTTTTCGAATAAATGAATTTTTAATTTGTTTATTTTTCACTTTAAAAAGGTAATTTAGAAAACATTTTTATTCATCTTAAACAGGTATGTGTAATTGTTTCGAGTTTTTATGCAAAATATTGGATTTTTCGGTAAAACTGATCATTTTTTCAACAAAGAGCATACTTTTATCACTTTTTCAGACTCTTTCAAAAATTTACGAAAAAGCGAAACATTGGAGTCCTCTTTTAAGCTCTTTTCAGACTCTCTAAACATGAAAATATTGCCAAGCACTTGATTATTCGAACTCGTTAAAGTAAATGAATAATTGTCCCTTCAGTATAAGTTTACCCCTTTTACAGACTGAAATGGAATATTTATGAAAAAGGTATATTTTGACTAATTACAGTCAATAGAGTTCTCTCCCACATTATTTTATCCTTTTTCGGGCTCGAGAGACTAAATTTTCGAAAAAATACACCCACGAAGTTTTATTAAGTTTTTCTTCTAACTCCCTAAAATTGAAAAACACAGAGTTTATCCTATACTAGACTCGTTAAAATTTAACAGTAAAGGACCTATTCAATTTTTAAGCAGGAATGAACCACTCCTTAGGGTTCAAATATTAAACTAAGTTGGACTCATTCGAAGGATGAGCTTATAAACAAGAAAATGTTATCCTCCTCAAGCTTGTCAAAAATAAAAAGGTACTTGCCAGAAATGGTGGGGGAAAAGAGAGAAAAATGAAACTGTTTGTTGCATTCTAATTATTCGGAAAACCATTAACCACTCTTGAACACGACACTTTTGTTCACCTGGGTTGGGAAAATCCTTTACCTAATAGTTAATCAAACCATATTGAAAGTCTTTAGTCAGTTTCTGGGTATTTGCTTTGGGTCAATTGTCACCAAACCATCTGTAGTGTCGTTATGTGTTCAAGAGGACAACTCAAACAAACCATTCATTTGCGAAATATTTGTCTTCCATTTTGACCATCCCTGAGTCAGTCCTTGCCAATATATTTCTTCAAAACTTGATCTATGATTTCGTGTTGTGGGCTTTCCTACGACGGATCACTTTCTATCAACGACAGCTCATTATCTAGGAAGTTGATCCAGAAATCATCAGTACCTTGAAATCTGCATGCCTCAATGGCAGGTTTCTCACCTTCAATGACAGGTTGCATCATTGACCTTCGATCGAATGATTCCGTGACATTTTCGACTTTAGCTCATTCATTCACATTTCATGGATTGTACTGATTACTTTGAGAGCCATTGAAATTACTGGTGGTTACTCTCACACTTGTTAACAGTTTACATTATTGACTGGTAATCAAGTGGTTTCTACCATGTTCGACTTCGACATATTTATTCACATGGATAGAATCGTAATGGTTCGAGAAACAGAAATCAAGACCCTGGATCTAGTTTCTAACATCCAGGCTGCGAGGAATTTTGTTATTTATTTATACAGTGGACTATTCATAAACAGATGGTTGCTTCCATACTGTGTCTACACACGTCTATACTGTTGATGTATTGAAAATCATTCCTGTATCATAACAGTTTAAAACATTTTTCTAGTTAGTTTTGATCTGAGTATGGGGATGCCTACCTCAATGATGATATGTTTATATATATATATTTTTCATTGAATGTTTTTACAGGTTCCGACTGTGGTTTCCACAAGATGATCCTTGAAATGATAAAGTACATCACTCTTCATATATGATAGACTTCATCTTCATCTATTCCAGACTTCGCACTTTAGGGAGCAATCTGTTGCACTGAAAACTGTCACCTTAACATTCTGCTGACTGTATGAGCTCATTGTCACTCATACTTACCTCCTCTGCAAGTCTTACAACCTCTAATCCTCATGTCAAGCCCTAAAACAGGAGAAAAAAACCCTAAAAAGCTCCAAAACCCTGGGTACGCAGGTAATG
The DNA here is from genome assembly GCA_034641835.2 of Pinus albicaulis. Taxonomy (NCBI): domain Eukaryota; kingdom Viridiplantae; phylum Streptophyta; class Pinopsida; order Pinales; family Pinaceae; genus Pinus; species Pinus albicaulis. The sequence goes on along the minus strand of CM076579.1, from coordinate 1,336,691,201 downwards.
TGAGGCTTACCTATGTTCCTGGCTAGGGTACACAGGTAATCTGAAGTAGAACTACGTTCCAGAATGTAGTTTCTCTATGTAATGCCTACGTACACTCTTCAAAGTCAAAAGGGGGAGAAACCAAAGTAAAAAAGTTGATTTTTGGCCAATTCTAGAAGCTTTAAGGTGATATTTTTTGGGGATGAGTACGCTCTAATAAGGTTTATGCATCCCACACCTTAAAAAGCTAACCCCTTCATGTGAGGAGCCTATCCCTTTGAAGGAGGATTTTATCCCTTCATAGGTGGAACCCTAACTTCCTCATTTTCTCTATAAAAAGAGGCATTGGGTAGCCTCAAGGGAGTTCAAGCTTTAGTGTGTGATTGAGGTGAAGTGATGTTGAGATTTAGACTTCTTTCTGCTGAGCTTTTGTGAGGAAAGATCACATACCTCTATGTGCTCTTGGAGGAAGAATGAAAGACTTATCAAAGTAGAGGAGACTCCTGCTTCGGACCCTGGGAAGGCCTGTTCAACATCAAGGCTAAGTTTGTAAGTTTCTTCTGTTATTTTAAGATTAATACAATCAAGTTTTGTTTTTCTCAATAAATTGTCATTCAATTATTTATTTCAATAAGTTTTTGTTTGATCGTTTATTTCATAGATTCCTTGATCACTATGATAGGTATGTTTTATAATTATCTTTCATACAGGTGCTATTTAATATTTTCTTATTTGTGATTGCAGGTCTTTAAATATGACACTTTTTTGCGACAAAAGACGACACTTTGTTGCAACGAAAGATGACACTTTGTTGTGGTGAAAGACAAAACTTTGTTGCGACGAAAGATGACACTTTATTGCGATGGAAGAAATATTGTTGTGACAGAAGAACTATTGTTGCGACGAAAGAACTCTTGTTGCGACGGAAGAACTACGGTTACAAATAAGCATTTGGATCTAAGGTAGGATCGACACCTTCATAGCATTTACTTGTAAAACGAATATATTTAGAGAAAGATAAACTTATTTGTTCGTTTGTTTCTAGATTGTCTTCTGACACTAGGGATATCGATCTTGTCTGCAAGATCGATTTATCCAGCCAACAACAATCTTCAGCAAAATCCATGAATTTTTTTGGGTGGTGATTTTTCAGATCAGATCTGAAATTTTTGGTGAAAAAATTGCGAAAAAAAATACCAGATCTAGATTCTTTGCGAAAAAATACTCAAATTCAAAAAAAAATCGGCCAAATTGGAGTTCGGATGAGGGAGATATCGCTGATTCAAAATCAGCAATGTTGAAGCAATGTTTCTGACGACAATTCATGGACGGCGGCTCTCCTATTATTTTTCACAGTTTTCAGTGAAAAATTTTAGAGAAATGGATATAGATCTAAGCTCCTCTTGAAAAATCACCCAATTTCAAACAAAAAAAATCGGTCGAATCAGAGTCCAGATGTGGGAGTTATCGTTGATTTAAAATCAACTATTGTTTGAGAAATTTTGTGACGGCAAAACAGTTCCAGCACGAATATGAGAATCTTGAGCCTCTAGATAGTGGTTTCAAACACATGAGAAGATACATAATGATCATTCCATTTCCAAAATTAGGTTATAATAAATATTCTGAGTTATATTGACCGAGTTATGCTCATTTTAAATCTGGATCAGCATTGGGAGCGGGTTCCCTTTGGAGATGTGCCCTCCCACCCCGATTTAGTAGGAAACTACTTCACATTCATCAGTTTCAGCATAGCAGCATTTGGCTTGGGTTATTTGGAGACGTTCCCTCCCACCCCAAGCTATGTAGGCACCAGCTATTTCATAAAATAAGTTTTAATAAAACAAGTTTCCATGTGGTTTTATTTGGAATGTGTTCTCTGTTTTTTTTCTAGCATTGTAATTTTGCAGATCTGGTCAAATCCATTTCAATTTTCTTAGATCTTTGGGGTCTACCCCCAAGATCCGGATCATATCTTGTTTTTCACTTTCCTAGGCCTTCGGCGACATGGAAATAATTGGGCCTCCTTTCCATGTATGTAAGGTAGAATGACATGTTGAAATTTTTTGTTAGGTGATGGAGATTATCACAAAAAAACCATCAAATCATCATCTTACCCTTTGAATTAATTAAAATGCAATAATTTCACATGTTAAAAGCACATGATGATCCTTTGATGAATTAATGAATACCAATTGTTAACACTAGAAAATTTTACAAGCAAATACGACATTATTTAATGTCAGGCAGAAGGATTTACAGGGCTAAGAGACATTAGAGAATTTGGAAAGTATTTAAAAATCTCTAAGGTCTGAGGAAAAATCAAATTTGAACTAATCATAAATGCTTTTGTGCACAAAATCCTTCGACAAGAGCGTCTTTGCGCTCCTTTTGACCTGAAAAGCGCGCAATCCTGGGAGTGGCAAAAGTCACTTTCCAGGACCACAAAAAGCATACTCCATGACATTGATTCCACACTTGAAATTGCCTAAGGACAGCCACCAAACCCTCCTTAGGACATCAAGGGAGAACACAATGGAATAAATGTGGCACACAATGGAATCATCCCCCTCTCTTGGGTCACCATCCACAATGTACCAAAAGAGGGAAGGAGGATTTGAATTCTCCTATAAAAGGCCACCAAGAGATGAAAAACTTGAGAGCACATTGTTATGCTGGCCAGAATTACCCCAAGCAATACCAGCAGTATGTGACCCGAAGTAGAGATAGAGGGGACTCAATTGTTGGCCATCCAACAAATTTTGTCCACCATAGTATAGAGAAGGAGACTTTGCGCCAAGGCAAGCTCGAAAGTAAAGACATCCTTGCATCGGGACTTACAACCCCAAGTTTTAAGGGCCCCTTCACAAGTGGGTTAAATTTTTATCCTCATTTCCTACCAACACTCAATAAGAGGGGACGTAAGTGCCACCATTTGGATTATTGAAGTTCTTTGACTCTATTTAGAGATTTTGTCTTATTTGTTTTAGTTTTAGTTTAATTTTTATGTCTGAATATGCATAATATTTCTCTATCTAGTATGTTTATTTTCTAGCATGTTTCATTAGCTTGCTTGAATCCATATCTTTTATGTCTCTGACCAATAACTTAAGAGGGTAAAACACAACCCTTAATTTGGTTTGATTTCATACATGTGTGCACCAAACACATTAACACAGAATTGGTGACTCCACTAACTTTTATTTCCAAGTTTATGTTGTTGTGCCTTTTTGCAGAAACCTCCGTTTGTGCTGTGGAATTGGGCTAAAATTGCCCCATTTTTCTCCTTCAGTCCCTAGTTCATCCCCCAAGTGACAGACTGATGCAGAACAACTCCAAAAAATTACTTTTGCAGGAATTTGCGCACTTTTCCCTCAGACAGACATGCATTTAGAACTGATAAAAAGCATGCCTATTGCAACCTTTTGCGCGCAAAAGACAGAATGAGAAATTTCTCTCATATTTCTATCTTTTCCTGCTTGTAAAGTGCCTGGCAACCCATAATACATCTTCCAACACTGGTTGAGGTACCCTGTAGCTTGTTAAAGCTCACCCTTAGTTGCTTTTGGTAGGTTTGGTTTTAGTTTTATTTCAATTTGATTTTTGCAAAGTTCACACATAGTTTAAGGAGGGGGGAAAATTAACTTGTACTCTGGAAAAAAAAATATTTTTTGTAGATTTAGGTACCAAAACACCTAGATAATTAGCCAAATTAAGTGGCCCAAGTCCACACATGCTTAGCTAGTTCCTTTTTCTAGCGTAAAACTAATTAGTTTAGTTCAATTTTTGCACTAGGATTTTGGGACCAGGATTGAATTGTCGATAGAAGAGCAAGTAATATCTGCTGACTTTACACCGTTCGGTGATCTTAGGAAAGCATATGAACACTCTCTATTCAAAACTCACCATCTCCCTGTAGTTGATCACATAGATTAACTATGAAAAATAGAACGTGGCTCATATCCGCACATGTTTTTCTTTTGAGCAAGGAACAATAGAACATAGTTTAATAGGGGATTTTGAAAAGGATCATTGCATATCCACACATTCAAACTATGTGCTTGTTCACTTTATGCTCACACACATCCACACACTACGCAAAGCAAAGAAACATAAAACTAACTTAACAAAACTCACTACATTCTCCCTACAGGGGCCACAAAAGAATTTATAGTTTAAGTTAGGATCAAGGGGGTAGGCATCCAATAAGTTGTCTTGATCATCATTCATCTTGAAATATAGAAGTTGATTGTTTAGGGAGCTTTTAAATCCACCTATCTGCCCACAGAAAAGAAAACCCGAGTGCAATAGAGACACGTTTCAAAGGGGGTTAGGCTTAGGCACAGTGTGGGCAGGTATCAATTAGGGCTACCTGACCCAGCTGATACTCGGCACTATTATTTGAATTACCAAGAATCCCAAGACTTTAACGCTCACGTGAGACGGTGGTACTTAGTGGCCAAAATTAGGGCATCCTTTCCCTATAGGTGACGGTGTAGGAAAGCACTAGATCCTCTACCCTTACCTTGGTGGATTTTCTTCAGCTGACTAGGGGCGTCGCCAACTCTTATGGGACATTGTGCCAACACTCACAAGATATCTTCTCAAGGCCCAGTTACATTTGAGTGTGTGAGGATGATTAGGTCTTCTAGGATTTGAGTATCATAGGCACATAAAAAAAACCACAATTTTTTGATTGAATGATCACATAGGATTAATTTAAAGGGAAAATTTATTTTATTTTCGCTTTGTTTTATGTATGTGATCAGATTTTTTCTTTGATCATAACCTCTATCCTCTCAAATATTTTTAAACTAGACTTAGTTGACACTAGAACGAAGCCAATGGGACCTCGTCAATCTAGATGTCTTTTGGACCTCCCCCCATTACCGGGAGGGGTTCTAGGTCCTTTTCCATTTGGGCGTCAAAGACGAAACACTGCCACCATTATCGGTTCATTATTTTTTGGGGCATCCTTAGTTGGGAACCCTAGTCGGTCCCCCAAATCCACACCACATACCACTCCTCCCACAACCCCTAGAGGGCAGAGGAGTGCTACCCATTCAGGAAGCTAGTCGAATACTCAGCAGGGTACATCGCAGATAAACCCTCTTCCTAACCAGAATGTTGTGTTTTCAAAAGTTGCAATGGCTAAAACCTCATAGTCACCATTTTTAGCTTCGTTGAATCTACCAGATTTAACCAAGTTGACGAATTACCCCATTTAAAACAACCCTATATGGCCTCCCATGCCCACGAAGCTCCCTTTGAAAATTCAAAATTTCAAAGGAAAGCAAGCGGAAGACCCAGGAAATCATGTCATGACTTTCCACCTGTGGTTCTCGTCAAACAGCATCATTGACAATATTATTCGACTGAGACTATTTCAATGCACTCTGACAGGATTAGCAGCGAAATGGTATGTGGAATAACCCTCTGCTACACATGGAACCTTTAGTGCCCTCGCCACTACGTTCCTAACTTATTTTCAGTTACCCATCCACCATGATTCTGGAATGGAATTACTAACACACTTTAGGCAAACCCCCGTCATCCATATCTTGGACCATCTCCACCAATGGCAGCAATGTCGTAGTTTATGTAAAGCCAAACTTGACGATCAGGTGCTATTAGACCTATTCCTGAAAACTATCAGTGTAGAGATTTTAAAGGATGTGGCGCAACAAAGGCCCATATCCGAAGAGAATGCCATCAACAAGGCCCAACAGCTCGAGCTGATATATACACAGTCAGGGTATAATTACAATATCCTGCCAAATGCCCCACACCTGAAAACTTACAAAGAATTGTCAGGCCCATTGAACTCTACAGACATTTTAATTGGGTCATTGACCCAAAGTTACCCAGGCAGCAGCAGTCAAAACTCCAATTACATGTATTATTTGACCCAAAACGTACCACAACCCAGTTATCAAATTCATCATATGCCTCCGCAAAATTTGACCAGTAGGGTGTCATCGTATCACCATGGAGAACCCTATCGTCCAACTTAGGGGACCTAGTATGCAGATAGACATACTAACGGAAGAGCTCCCCCCCAACATCTAGTTGAAAACTAGGGACCGCATTATGCTCAGTCCCCAGCATAAGACCCACCTATGCAGAACAACACACAGGTGAACTTTTTGCAGCCTTCCCAAAACCAAACATGCCCACCATATAACAGGATAACGACCCTCCTAACGTGGTTAAGAAAAAAGGAAAAAACAAGCCCAAAGGGAATACTAGATAGGGGGGGAACCAGCAACGCCCTCCACGATCTAAGGTTCGAGGAAAATCCAACCGAAATCAAAACCAGGATCCAAGAAATGCCCAACGGTAAAGCAAAAGGCCACCTCTTCGAACAAACCACTCTTGTTCGATCTATGGTGAGTACGGCCATTACACTCACCACTGTCTCGATCTCCCTAAGATGAAGAAGTTGTAGAGTAATAGAGGACAAGGAGGATCTTCCTAGCAGACAAATGTGATCTAGGAACCTTTCCCCCATCAAGGGACAGTTAGTACTAAGTAACAAAATCTTGACGATTCCGAAAAAAATAGCCACAAAATCTACATGACTCGAGAAGAGATGTTTTTTCAAACATGGAATCAAAATTATGATACCCCACCAAACACCAACACGTCAGGGGCTAGTACTAGTGCACCAACTTCACCTTTGACCATATTAAAGATGCCTATTGAACCATTTCCAAATATGGTTAATGGACAAAATAGGTAAGCAGGAAACTATTCGAAAGCGTCCCATAATTATATCATGATGGACGATCTAGCCCAATCTCCCACTGCTATGTCAGCTTTGGAAGTATTGCATTCATGCCCAAAACAACGAAAAGCCTTACTTTTTGTGTTAGGCACTATCGACCCTGCCGATACGCGACTAATGGCTTTTGATTTAGAAAAATCCACCCCTAGGCTTCCTTTGATGGTCGTCGTTTAGATACCAATATTGGTCCAAAATATCACCATTCACCGATGTGTCATTGACAAGGGTGCATCCATGTGCATCATGTCAAAAAAAAAATTGGCAGAAGTTAGGGTCTCCCAAATTAAAACCATCGGTCATCACGCTTAGAGCATACGATGGTCGTCCTTCAACCCCCGTTGGTCTCTACCAAAACGTGTCGGTCCGTTTAGCCAGAAAGACGGTCCTTAGAGACATTGAAGTCTTGGACGCTCACTTGGACTATAATATACTCCTTGGTCGGAGTTATATGTACGTCATGTCAGCCATAGCCTCCTCCGTCTTCGGCATTATGATGTTCCCCCACGAGGACTGCATCATTACTGTCAATCAATTGACGCATAGCGAGAAATGACCCATAAAAACACCGATTTTAATTCTACCCTATGTAGATACATCGTTGAACATGCTTTCACGGTACCAAGAATATGGCCCTGGCCAGTTAAAGCTATCTTTCGTCCTAGGATCATTTCTAGGAGATCCCCCCATTATACCTGAGTCATCACCCGATGTCACAGGAGCTCCGGTGTGCATGATGTCCACATGAAAAACAAAAGCTAGTCAGGACATGGACACAAGCAGTAATGACACCGAGTCCGCAGCCACGACAACCTCTCTAGCCTACGGCGCTTCCCAAACCCCTTTCCTCTACCCCCTAGCTGGTTTCGTCTCCCAGCAAGTTTTGGCAACAGTGGTGTTACCAAACATATCATTTGCAATACCAGTTTGGTATCTCATTCCCCCTACTGGGACAGGAGCCACACATCACTGCCACAGGGTTAAAGACCCTCAATCCTGAGGAGGCCCCACCCATTCAGGAAATGGTCAAAAACATCCCTGCAAAGGAAATTCCCATTGCAAAATCGATGATTACGGCTAATAAAACCGAGAAGAAAGGAAAGAAGCTAGAAACTCCTGCCATATAATGGGAATCACCAGTTTGTGCCATATGCGATGTAATAGGATACCCTACCCATATCTGCCAAGATCTCGACGAATTAAAACCACTCCTTGGCTAAGAGGCAGACATCGCAACACCGCGTTCTAGTAAAAAGGAACCTGCCACCAAGGGTAAAGGAAAAGCATTGCGTACTAATCATGCATGCGCTATCTGCAGCAATTATGGGCACTATACCCATCATTGCCTGGAGATTCTGCGATATAGGGATGCCTTGCATGCCTTCGAGAGATCCTATCAAGAGGATCCCCCCATCGATTCTGCTGGAGATCAACCTTGTATCATCCTATACCTACAAGAGGAACGAAGGGCACTAGAAAGACTCCCAGTCATGCCCCCTCCTATCATACGATGCACGCTATGCGATGAATGTGGTCACTTCATCGACATTAGGGGAATTTTGAGGTCTAAAATGGGCCTCCTAATGAAAATGTATAATAAAATTCACTTTATGAGAACCAATCACATTTTAGGGGATCACATCATCCCTAATGGTTGAGGTAGCATTGATTGAGTTAAAGGTACTTACTTGTCACATTCTCCATGGTGGATAAAAATTCATGGCTAACCATGGTAGTGCTCTAAGTACTTTTGAAGTCATAAAGTAAAGTACTCATAATAAATGTCGTTTCACACTTTTTGAATAAAATATTATTATTGTCATTTCATATTTCTTGAAAGAAACAATGCATATCCCTACACAATCTTCATGTCTTTACACACTTTCATAAATATTATATTTGTATATTTTCATATATTTATTTTTAAATTATATATTCATCTCATTTTATTTAATATTACAATTTCAAATTAATTATAAGTTTATATATATATAATCAAAATAAATATAAATGTAACCTTGTAATTTTAGGATAAATTAAATCAATAACTAATATTATTATAATATTAATAAAAATACAAAAATATTAAAATCATATAAAAAAAATCATTTTAGTTTTGTATGATGAAAAAAAGTATATTAGTTTTGTATGTTGAAAAAAGTTATATTAGGTTCAACATAGTTTGGGGCAAAAATAAATCTAAATTTCAATATATATAAATCTTATATTATACTTATAAATATAAATTAAATATATTTAAATACTATTTTTCTTTAATTTTAAATACAAATCAATTCATTTCATTATGATTATATTAATATTATATATTATTATATATAATATTATGAAAAATAATCTAAATGTTATAGAATATATATTATATTATTTTTTATATATTATATATTATTTCGTCTTATGTTATAAATAAAATCAATTTAATATGTAATATAAAATTCACACATAAAATAATATATTACATTTATTATATTATATTATATTTATATAGTATATTAATTACATGTTATTATACAATTTAAATAATATAAATTTTAATTAATAGCATATAATATAATTAAGAATTTATGAATTTATATTTACATTTTATTTTAAGTTATTTAAGTACAAAGGACAAATGCATTATTTGTTCAATAATAATGACTTTTTCTTGAAAAAATCATTCTTAATTATAGTCACATCAATACAATTTTTTAATTAATTTTATTTTGGTACAACTTTTTAATTGAATTTAACTATGGTTACATAGATTGTGGTGAAAAAAGTGAATTTCAAATTCATAAATATTATTTTATTGGTTTAGTTATTATTTTATTATTTCCTTAGGAGGCCCACTTTAAACCTCAAAATTCCCCTAATGAGAATGTGCAGCCCTTGAACTCATCCACAGATAGTATCTGATAGAACGAGTTTACTACGTGAGCTTGAGAGCAGCACAGTTCAGATGCCCTTTATGAGCTAACAATCACCTTCTGGAAAATTGTCACTATATCCCCCGATTCTGGTTAGCCCTCGCTAGTTTGCGCTCAGCCATAGTCCGCCTCTCCCATGAAGATGACAACCAAAGAAGATGTGACGAGAAGATCCATCATATTCTTGTCAGCTGAAAAGCGACCAATTAGGGAACCCCTAGTTACCCCCAAACGCTCTCTGCATAGAATATCAACATGTGCATTATGTAAAACGCCCAATCATGTGGTTGCCATTTGCCCCGATTTAGTAGTGTCATGACGTTGGTACCCTGCCAGACCACAAAATGAGCACGACGGGACCCCCATATCCAGGTTATTTTTCCCTGTATATTAGAGCAATCACTGTGGATAGCGTTGTACCTATATCCCACAAGTTTTTCCCCTCATTGATGTGATTCATACAATAGAGAAGAAATGGGATGAAGAGCTCAAATGATATAGAAAGTACATCACCCTTAGGCCAGCAACCCCACACCCACACGATCGTGATGGGAAAGCTGGGAAAGCGCACCGACCACGCATGACCCAGGCCCAACCTAGGATAACATGCAGACTATGCAACCTGAATGACCACCGAGTCAATCAGAGTAAATAATTGAAGCCCCTAGCAAACAGTTTTCGCACAGTCTCCACACTCCCTGAGAGACTTCTCTAACCAAGAGAAGATCGCACATACCTATTGCCAGATTTTTTCACACTTTCACGATATGATTAAATGTGAGCACATCGCCAAGCTAAGAGTGTCAAGAGCAATGTTAAGTCTAAACTCCCCCACATAGCTAGACGCACCTAAGCCAACGACATGGAAATGGAAGCAGAAGATCTCCTCTTCTACAATAGATCCTTTCTAAGCGTCCACATCCAGGACGAAGAGTAGTGCTGGTTCCCACACAATCTACTCTATTGGCACAGTGGTACCATGCACAATTTGCACTGGCCAGAACCACGAACCAGAGGCATGCCCACTAATGGAAACATTTAGGCACCTCTGCAATAAGCACAATTTCCACCCACAAGAGATTGGCAATCCTAGCAGGAAACCCAACCTTGTGCTTATGAAAACTCCCATCACAGAGATTCTTCCCCCACCAAACGTCGATGACACGATACACTATATACGATTCATATCATCATGTATTAGAACTGTGACTCAAGATGTCTTCTCATCTACCATAGGTGTCAAGTTAGCTACAACTACGAGAGTAGTTGTACCTACAATAGTGCAGACCCAATATGTCTGCACTTTGTTGACCGTGTTTGGTTCCACCACATCGACGATGGAATCCTTCTCGTGTCTCTCAACTAGATCTATTTGGATTGAACCTCTTTAGCATAACCTTGCGCAGGATCAATCCCCCTTAGGGTCCCTATTTCATTCAGATGAAGACATCCTAGAGGTAATGATGGAGCCAGATTATCCATGGGATGCAACGCATCATCGTTCGTTTTTTCTCCCCAAGCATACATTCAGTCCCAACAACACAAAAGAACAAGAGATATACGCGATCGAATGAAAATATTTCCTCCCATCAAGAAAAGTTGATTGGTTCAAAAATCCCATCCTAGCGCTCGATGTGTTCAAGGAAGGAAATATGTCAAACATCTCACCTACCGTCAAGGTGAACATATCACAAAATCCTGCAAAGGTCGAAGAAATCTCACTTGGGGCAGCATGATCTCCAGAAGAAATAGCCTCTTATACCCAATTGCTACAAGCGTATAGAGATATATTTGCATGGGACTGCTCATAAATTTCTGGACTTAGTCCCACAATCGTAGAGCACGATATTGACACTTGGCCCGACATACCTCCGGTACGCCAGAAACAACGTCAACTGAACCCATCAAAGGTAGAAGCAATAAAACGAGAAATTGATAAGCTTCACAAAGCCGGGTTTATCTACCCCATCGCTTACACATCTTGGGTTTCCAACCCTATTCCCGTTATGAAAAAACAAGCCACGATATGCATTTGCACCGATTTTCAGGATTTGAACAAAGCTTGTCCCAAGGACAATTATCCCACCCCATTCATCGACCAGGTCATCGATGCTTGTGCAAGACACGAGGCTCTATTTTTCATGGATGGATTCTCTGGGTACCACCAAATTCAAATCCGCCACACAGACCGGTACAAAACTACATTCACCACTCCCTAGGGCACATTCACATACAAGGTAATGCCATTTGGCCTAAAAAATGTTGGAGCCACCTTCCAAAGGGCCATGAATTATATATTTCATGACTTAGCACACCTTATCCTCGCCTACTTGGATGACCTGACCATCTGCTCCAAGAAGCTCTCAGACCATCTTGGGGATCTATGATTGGTATTCCAACAATGTCGTCAATACAACCTACACTTGAACCCCCTCAAGTGTGTCTTCTACGTTAGCACAGGAAGAATCTTAGGTTTTATCATGTCCCAACAAGGGATTTGTGTGGACCCCCTCAAGGTCCAATCCATCAAAGAGCTACCTCCACCTCGAACCCTCAGGAAACTGAAAAGCCTACAGGGAAAGGCCAATTTTCTAAGATGCTTCATCCCAGATTATGCCACCTGCACTCGAGGGCTCATGCGCCTCCTTCACTAGTACATCCCATTCAAATGGGATGATTATGCCCAGCAAGCGTTTGATGCACTAAAAGAAACATTATCTTCAGCACCACTCATTAGTCCCCCGGTCTATGACAAAGATTATATCCTATATCTATCATCTTCAAAGTCCACTTTGGCTGGAGTTTTGATCCAGGAAGGCCCAGATGGGAAGGAGCACGTAATCTATTACGTCAGCAAAACCTTATTAGGCCCAGCATTGAGATATGAGCCTGAAGAAAAGACTGCCCTAGCATTAATACATGCAGTCCAGAAGCTTCGCCACTACATCATCTTAAAAACCACTATGGTCATCGCAAATATTAATCCCATCAAATACCTGCTCACTCGCCACCTAATGAACCATAAGTACGCCACAGGATAGTCATTCTCCAAGAATACAAACTATAGTTTCACTCCCCTAAAATAAAAAAGGCGCTTACCTTAGTAGAGTTCATTACGGAGCTCCCAAGAGATACCAATGAATCACCAGTGAATGATTCACTACTAGATGAGCGTCTCTTCTTCGTAGCCACCAACGACCCTTGGTATTGATACATTCTCCTCTTCCTACGAACTCAAAATTTCAGACCTCATCTCACTCGAGACAACCATCGGTGCATACGCCAGCAGGCCCCCTAATATCTCCTCATGGGAGATGTCTTGTACCGACAAGGCATCGACACCATTTTACATCGATGCCACACTCACAACCAAGTAGAACAAGCCCTTAATGACTGCCATGGAGGTGTTTACGATGGCCACTATCTAGAATGGCCACCACCCAAAAATTCCTACGGGCAGGATATTTTTGGCCCTCCCTATTTTTTTACTGCATTATAGCAGTCAAGAGATGCGAGTGATGCCAATGCTTCACCCATAAAGCAAGAGCACCCCCTGCTCCTTTGCATCCTGTCATTGTCACCGGCCCCTTTTTTAAATGGGGAATTGACTTCATGACTTGCAACCCCACATCATTGGGCAACCATAAATATATCATATTGGCTGTCGATTATTTCACCAAGTGGGCATAGGCCACACCCACATACGACAACATCGCAGAAACTGCCGCTCGATTTCTGTTTAACCACGTAATCGCCCGGTTCAGCGTTACCAAAGAGTTAGTCTCCGACCATGGGAAACACTTCAAGCATGAATTTTTCGAGGAGCTATCTCACCACCTCAGATTCACCCACGAATTCGATTCACCATACTACCCCCAATCCAACAGACAAGTAGAAGCGGTAAACAAAGTACTCAAAACTATGTTACAATGCATGGTGAATAACCATAAAACCAAATGGGAACACATGCTCTTTTCTACCCCGTGGGCGTACCACACGGATGTGAAGACGTCCACTGGTACCACACGGATGTGAAGACGTCCACTAGTTTCACTCCCTTCCACCTGGTATACGAGGTCAAAGCTGTGATTCCCATAGAACGTGAGATCTCGAATTTACATCCCACTATCTAACTCCTCAATGATATCTAGCCTCTAGAACAATGCCTAGTACAACTAGAGATCGTCGACAAAAGCCAATGACAGTCACTACAACACAACGAGGCCCATAAGAAATGGGTAAAACCATCATTTGACCGCCACATCAACCCTCCCTCATTCACCGAGGGAGAAATATTCCTCTGCTATGATGTCGCAAAAGAAGCCCTAGGGCCAGGAAAGTTTGAAACCTTATGGAAAGGACCCTACATCATAAAACATTGCGTCCACCAGGGGGCATAGATATTGACATAATAGGATGGGGCATGCCTCAACAACCCTTTCAATGACCTTTACCTCAAGAAGTTCTATCCATGAGGGCCAAGCAGGCCCTGCCCTAGAATTAAGGTACACAAACCCAACCACTTTAAATTTTTGACCAAAAGACTTATTACAAAACACGCTTGAGTGCCGTAATGGATTACCAACCCGAACCCTACTTCAGATTTGTTGATCGAGCATCAAGATGGTCTAAAATTTTAGCAGCTGCAGCCTTGATTATCTATCACCCTGACCAATCACCACTCTACACAAACGGTGTGTGCATCGGTTCAACAACAAACAATCAGGAAGAATATGAAGCCGTCATCAAACTTATATGTGACACCCTCCATCAGGGCATACGCCATATGCATATTGACCTCAATTCCCAGTTAGTAGTGTTGCAGTTAAACCAAACATTTGAGATAAGAGATTCACATCTATTTAGAAAATATTTGTATGCCAAAAGATTAAGTAGGAAATTTGATTACATGTATACATGTACCAAGGAGTCAAAACCAAATAGTTGATCGCATAGCTAACAATATTCTAAACTGGAATGCATCTAGAATAAACCATCATACAATAAAAACCAAAAAAAATAGATATCCATCAGCATAGCATCATCCATAAATAGAAATAGGGGGCACAACATATAGAGCCAAAAAAAATATCTCTCATATATATATATATATATCATGGTGTATATGTCTGAGTACAAAAAATAGTGTCGCTGACCCATTGGCCAGCCAAAAGATACACAAAAAGTCGTCAAAAATATGGGAAGCATTCTCATAATGGGTGATTTCCCTGTGTACAAGTAAACTCTAGAGCAGTGCTCCCCCAAGCGGTGCTCCCGGTACCACTACTGGAGTCGTCGTCAAAACTGAGATTTCCACCTGATGTAAAATAGGCCGATAGTCCCTCTCCCAAGCCATCAGCGTCTCCAGCCAAACCTCCTTGAGATCATCCAAAAATCCTTGAGAAGGCATCTCCTGGTTCAAGCGGTCCACTCGACCCCACGAATCCTCCAACTGACACTCGAGTAGTCAGCTCAGAAATGCAAGCCTCTGCCGCATCAGCACGCGCCATCTCCGCATCGACATGAGCTCGCTCGGTCGCAGCTGAGCTACTGCCCTCTCCCAAAGGACTAGCAACACCACTAGGTCCACCACCCTGAGGCTATGAAGCATCTCCTCTCGGCCCCCCACGACCACCCCAAAGTCTCCAAAGAGGACCGTGGCCAACCAATTGAGCCATGGGGCGACCTACCTCACCAACATCTGCAAGAGTAACCAAAACTATGTCAGTGTCACCATCAAAACACATAAACAAATATATACTCAAATAAATGTAGAAAACATAAAAACAAACTTGTTGGCCCCCAAGCATAACCAGGAGGGAGACCCATCTCTGGATCCCCCCGGAAGTCCATCCCTGCATATGGGAATGGCAGAAAAATATGGGGTTGACCTCAAACTAGGCCTCTATCATGGCATTCTAGTAACGCCCCACCATACCCCCACCTCCCCGCGGCATCACAGGAGCCCACCTACTCACGCGAGGCTCCCGTGGCCCCCCAGGAGGCACCACCACCACTAGTCTCAGCAGCACCACCCTCTCGTACATGATGCTACATAGAATAATGTCGTACGCAAATAGCTTTGATCCATTCCGGACCTTTTTAAGCTGCGTCACCATCCCGTCATAGAAAAAGCAGGAAAAATCGAAAAAGTGTCCAGACCTCAGCCAGTGCAAGACTCCAACCTGCGGACTTGATGCCCAATGTGGATCCGGCGACCATGCAAGTCACACAATAGCTACCACAACACACTGCTTGGCCAATTTTGTCACCAAGGTAATGCTGATGCACCGTCCATAAGGGGCACCTCACCACAATGACGTGCCAAGAACCTCTCCAAATCCACCCTCCCAGAAGGGAGTGGATACCACAATGCCTCACCACGAGGCAGTAGCCCGGTCACAAAGTATACATCCATCTCAGGACGGATATCAAGGTTATTCCCATGCAGCACAAACATGTTGCACCTCCTGTGCCAATGTTGGATCAATTAACGCGGCAGGTCATGTGACCGAACAAGCTCGTTCTCCACGAACTTCAGGAACCCCCATTGTGCCAACTGTCGGCACACTTGACCGTCAGTGGCTAATGCAATTTAGAGCTTAGGCAAATCCTGCTCCCTCCACAACAAATTTTCATCCAAACAGAGACCCATCAGCAACCAAAAAAAAACATCAAAGATAGGCAAAAAATCCAAAAAATTTCCTTGCCCTTTTGCGCGTCTATCCCTCAGTCATGCGTGCTGAAGGTGCGGCTATATTTCTCATAAGAGTGCATAAGGCATGCCAAAAGATAGGAATAGAGTGCTTAAAGCATGAAAAACCCCAAAAAATGCGTACAGAGTGCGCGTTCTTACCCTCATTGCCCGCGCAATCTAGGGTCAAAATTACTCAGAATCCATACAAACCAATTTTGAATGGACCCTGGCACCTTCAAACTGAAAAAATTAAAGTGCAATACATCATGGAGGTTACTTGGGCATGATATCGCTAATCCTTGGTGCTCAGGTTGACCGCAATGGCAAGAACTGCTCTGCAGAAGCCTCTGACCTCTCAAAAAATCAACAAGTACAAATGAATTGAATTAGAATCGTACTCACCTATATATCTCCCTTTTCAAAAACTTTGGAGGACCATAACAAGAGATCAGAAGGTCCATTCTCCGAACCAAAAGTAGCACTATAACCAGCACTCCATAACGAACAGAGGCAATGCCACACATTCGCACTCTTGAAAAAATAAATTTTCAGCGTCGGAAGGTATGCCCTCTCTCATCTTCTTTTATAAAGCTCAAGACTTTCAATAATATTTGATAAAGAATATGCTTTCACTTGAGGTAGTTTTTTTTGTAGGATAGCTCGCAAACCATCTACAACTCCATCCACTGAAATTTCCAGAGTAGGTATCATTCTACCCCCAGAATGATAGAGTCCCAGAAAACTCTGCATATCTTGACATCACTTCTCCATAAAAAATCAACCATAGGTTCCACATATCCGACTGTTTTTATCATCACCTCGCCTTGCACATGATAAACATCCTCGCAGATAGGTAGAGCCTTCCCTCCATGGCATTCGTCACCCACAGTAGACCATATATCATAGCAAAAGTGATGCCATGGCCAAACCACTTTAATCCAGGAAGCACCTCATGCCTATCCATCCACTATGCATAAGGTCAAGTTTTACCATACAAAATAAAACCCCTTTCCCAGACGGTCAGGTTGTACAAGTAGATCAAAAGCACACTACCGTGCCTTGCATTTGGCCCACCATATCTCCATCAGAATAATCCCATCTACGATACCTTTTCATCCGCATCATCAACCTCACATATGAGACCAACCAATGGGGCCCCCATGCTCAGCAAAACACCTTCCTCACATCATCAGTGAGAGAACACTTTCATGTTTCGGGGCACTCGTCTTTGTGTTTTGTACAAACCAAGCCCCATTATTTTATTCTCTTGGTAAGTGTTAGATGGAAAAATCCCTCTTGTGGACAAGAGCGATCTCCCTAGTATGCTAAGGATATCTAGAAACAAACAGACAGATGTAGACCATTTCCTCTAGATTATTTTGCTTAAGAATTACTCATTAACTACGGATAGATACTCCTACTTGAATTCCAACGCTTGCTCGATCTTCAATCCAGTCATTCCAAAAGTTATTGATCCAGCATATAAGATCTGCAATCAAAGACAAGAAAACAAGATCAAAAGAATCTGCAAAATATGATAATTCGAAAGCAATAATCTATCTTAGTGATCAAGGAATCCAGGAATTAAATCATTCACAACATATATGAACAACTCAATGAGAAAATAGAATCCATTTGTATTAACTTTAAAAATAAAAGAAGAAACCTTACAACCTTGATGCCTTGATGTTTGTACAGGTTCTTCCAGGGCCCCGAACAGTTGTTTTCCTCAGTTTGATAAGACTCCGACTCTCTTTATTAGCATAAGACTATGGCTATGAGTATGTAATCTCTCTTATGACAATGAAGCTGAATGTGGAGAGTATATTTCTCCAGAAATTCCCCTCAAAACTATTGAGCTCTAAGTACTCTCTCCAAAGCAAGAAGCAAGTATTCTTTGAACTCTCTATGTGCTAAGTACCATCTTCCTAGTATCAAGTACCCTTGAGACTGAAACTTGGTCTCAATTTATAGGATAGAGAGGTAGTTTCAGCTCCAAAAAGGAAGGGATAAAGCCCTCTCATCATGGGATTTCAGCTCCAAAAACCAAGGGATAGCTCCATTTATGAAGGGTTAATGGTTCATGAATGGAAGGGGCGAAGCTCGACTAGATACGCTTCTAGAAGGCCCCAGCTGGGAGAATATTCGACCAACTGGGCTTCTAGAACTTACTTTTCTTTTTATTTTACCCTTTACGGGGGTCTTCAGTTTTAATGAACAATACGTGCGGGATGTAACGCAGTTTTTATAGCAATAAACCGCGGTACCGCAGGGAATGGCTAGAAAAAGTGTGGGATTAGGCTTTTTAGGATTTTTAAGAGATTTTCTCCTGTTTCAAGACCTGATTTGGGGAACTTTATGTATTTATACTTCTAAGGAAGTAATAAATAGGTAATGATGAACCCATATAGACAGCTCAATGTCATGGTGAAAAATTTCAATGTAACAGATTGCCCCCTAAAGTGTGAAGTCTAAAGAGTTTTTTGAAGAATTCTGAAGAGTGAAGTGCTTTATCATCCTGAGGATCGGGCTGTTGGCACATCAGTCGAAACCTGGAAAAAACATTCAATGCAACTATATATATATATATATATATGTATATGTATATCATCGCTGAGGTAGACATTCCATACTCAGATCAAAACTAACTACATGTTCTGATACAGAAATTATTTTAGAATTACATGAAGTAGTAGACACAACATTGACGCAGCCATCTATTATGAGTAGTCTACTATATGATGAATAATAAAACTCCTCGCAGCTTGGATGGTGGAAACTAGATCCAGGGTCTTGATTTCTACTTCTCGAACTAGTACTATTCTATCCATGTGATTGATTGTGTCGAAGTTGAACATGGTAGAAACCACTTGATTACCAGTCAATTATGTGAACTATTAACAAGTGTGAGAGAAACCACCAATAATGAAAATAGATTTCAAAGTACTCAGTACAATCTATGAAATGTGAATTTGTGATCTGAAGTCAAACATTTCAGAGAATCATTTGATCGAAGGTCAATGATCCAACTTGTCGTCGAAGGTGAGAAACCTACCATTAGGGCATGCAAATCCCAAGGTACTGATAGGATTCTAGATCAACTTTCTAGATGATGAGATTTCGTTGATAGAAAGTGACCCGTCGTAGGAAAGCCCATGACACGAAACCATTAGATCAAGTTTTGAAGAAATATATAGCAAGGATTGACTAAGGGATGGTCAACACGAGTGGAGAAAAATGTTTGCAATGAATGGTTTATTTAACTGATCTCTTGAACACATAACGATATTGCAGATGGTTTGGTGACGATTGACCTAAAGCTAATACCCAGAAACCGGCTTGAAGACTTTCAATGTGGTTTCATTAACTATTTGGCCAAAGTATTTTCCCAACCCAGACATGAATGTGACAAAAGTGTCGTGTTCATGAGTGGTATACAACTTATTAAAATGAAGTGTGACAAGTGGATTTATTTTCTCTCTTTTCCTCTACCATTTCTGGCAAGTACCTCTTTATTTTTGACAAACTTGAGGAGGATAACATTTGCTTGTAATATAAGCTCATCCTTCATATGAGTCCAACTTAGTACTAAAATTGAACCCTAAGAAGGAGCGGTTCGTTCCTATTTATAATTTACAGGTCCTTTACTGTTAAATTTTAACGAGTCCACTATAGGTGAAACTCGACGTTTTTCAGTTTTATGGAGTCAGAAGAAAAAATTAAGAAAACTCCGTGGGTGTACTTTTTCATAAATTTAGTCTCTCAAACCTAAAAAAGGATAAAATAATGCAGGAGAGAACTCTTGACCATGATTAGTCAATGTATACCTTTTTCGTAAATAGTCCATTTCAGTCCGGAAAAGGGGTAAACTTATACTAAAGGGACGACTGTTCTTTTCCTTTAACGAGTTCGAATAGTCAAGTACTCGACAATCTTTTCATGTTTAGAGATTCTGAAAAGGGCTTAAAAGAGAACTTCGAAGTTTCGCTTTTTCGTAAATTTTCAAGAGTCCGAAAAAGTCATAAAAGTACACTCATCATTTTCTCTTTTTCGTAAGTTTTAATGAGTTCGAAAAAGGAATAAAAATGTACTCATGGTTTTTCGTTTTTTCATAAGTTTTAACGAGTTCAAAAAAGTGATAAAAATGTACTCATAGTCAAAATGATAATTTCACCTGAAAATCCCGTATTCTGCACAAAAACCCAAAAATTAAACATACATGTTTTAAATAAGTAAAAAATCATTTGAAAAACAACTTTTCAAAGTAGAAAATAAATAAAATATTATTTCATTTATTCAAAAAAACTTATAAAAAGTAGTTTAACCAATTTATTTTTACCATTTTCATTCAGATTGAAAGTTGAGAGCCTTTGGTAGGAAAAGTTCTGGAGGAGATATCAGAAAAACCGACTATTCAAATCAAAAACTGTCGAATCCAGGTAATCTACAACACATTTCTCTTCATTTATGTCTGTTTACATTCTCTTTTTAGGCTTTAAAATTGTTTTTTAAGAGAAAAATAGGTTCAAAAATTTGCCCTTAGGATCCCGCAGGTAATACACATAGTACCTGCGGATCCCAATAATTTTCCAAAGGAAAATTATCAGGGTCCCGCACTTTTTGTGTATAGCGCGTGCGATAACTCGCACTGTCTCAGTGCAAAAAGTGCGGAGGCACTGTGAATAAAATAAAAATATGATTTCTCCCGAATTAAGCCAAATTTTTCCATTCTAATTGGATCTAATCTTTCAATGTGTCTATTGCAGAGTATCCACAATGCTTGAATGGAGAGAACGTGAATATGAGGCAGTAGATAAGGCAGCTATGGGAAGTTTACCCACATTGTGTGTATTGAAAAACTGTGGATTATACAAATTTTGGGCAATGCAAGGCATGAGGGCTCAAGTAGAGCTCTTGACATGGTTGGTGAACAGGTGGGACTTTCAAGAGCAGTGTTTCATCATCGATGATCACCGACCCGAAATTGAGCTGGAGGACATATACTTCCTTACCAGTTTATCCAAAAGAGGAGAACCTATTTCCTTGTTCGGAGCTAGGCAAGGTGGCCAGCCTATAAGCTAGCTATCAACAATAATTTTGTAATGAAGAGGTTGATCCAAAAGACAACCGCATTGATGTAAAAACCATTATCAGTCTTGAACTCAAAGTGGTTGCGTTCACAGTGACTAGATTGTGTGGGAGTGCAACTCCACACGTGGCTACTAAAGCCCAGATGTAGACAGCGGTTGAATGCTACAGAGGCACCATCTTCAATTGGTGTGTAGGAGTATTGGCGAATGTAAAAGGCCAATTGACCAGAGCTAAGAACACAAGGTTGAAAAACTTTGGATATGGAGCTATAGTAGTTTCTTTCGCTTGGAGAGGATTCCATCTCATGCCCCTCAGCTTATCTCGGTTGATGCTAGTGGGATCACAGAGCCTTGGATGGTCCGCTGGGTGCAAGTGTTGGCCCGTCATGGTGAGGGTTTTGAGATAGTTCGATTTACACCTGCATACTTTCATTGGTTATAGAACCAAATCTACACCATTGAAGATTTTCTGTATGCAGGGATACATTTCCGTGGTGATCCTGATATGCCTATTCCTCCAGGAGCACAATGGGGCGAGTCAGGTAAATGAATCATTTTGATGTGTTTTTAACTCTAATTTTTTGTTTTGTTTTTTAATCGTCCAGTACTGATGACAAAAATTCAAATGGAGATGTTGGTCCATGAAGACAAGCCAATCTCTGCCACTTCGAGAGGAAGTGAACAGATCTTATGGCACCGTCAGAGAACCAGGAAGTAGAGATTCTCACTAATTTGGAGTAGAACCTGGAGAGGTTGACCAGAGACATACCAGAGACTATTATGGACGATATTCCTATTCATCTCCAGAGGCATGTCACTAGCGTTCCTGGCCAGTTTTGGAGATATCTGGGTAGAGTGACACGGGCGATTTTGTATTATCATGATCATCACCACGGATAGTGGATGATTATCGCAGACCATTGTATTTTTATTTTTTTTAATCACTACCTTTCGAATCATAAGGTGTTTTAAACCTATGGTCCTAGACGATGTAATATTTTTTGAAACACAAACTCTATCTATGATATGATTACTTTCAATGGCTATCTTGTTCAACAGTTATCAAATGTTGTTTTAATTTACTATTTTAATGTCGCAAATGTCTATTTATAACATTAATAGCTAATGCATCAGCCAATGTATTTAAAATTCTTGGAATGTGTTGATATTCAATATAATCAAACTGCCTTTCCAAGAGATGAACCTTCAAGAATAATCTTAGTAACACTGGATTTTTAATTGCGTATACTCTATTTAAATGCAATACAATAAGTTTTAAATCTAACATAATGATCAAACTTCGAATTCCAAATGAAATGGAATCAGATAATAACTCAATCACTATGCTATATTCTGCAACATTATTCATTGTTTGACCAAGGCTTACCCCATGCATAGAAACTAAATCATCGGTGGGTGAATAGATAACCCAGGCTATGGAAGAGATATTCCGTGTATTATGACAGACACCATCAGCAAAACCAATGTAATCTTGAAGGGACGTCAACATCAGCAATATCAAGAGTAATCAAGATAATCAGGGATAGTATTCAACGCAAACTTAAACTAGACACACTCATCTAATCTAAAGCAACTAATCTAGAAAAATAATTAATGTACAGGTGAGATCTTCACACAAAATATCAAGCATAATATCTCTTTAGATAAAGTCCATTTTTGGGTTTATCTAAGGAGACCCCGTCATAATCAATCAATTCATAAGCCCCTTTTGCAAGCACTCACTTAATAATATAAGGACCATGTCTGCTCAACTTAGTGTTCCTAAATTGATGTCATAAATTTTCAACCAGGGCTAGTAAATTGTTGAAGTGAAGTGCACTATATGTGCCTAGGTATCTGTTTCTCACTACGTTGTGTTTAGTGTTTTTCCAATGTTTTTGATTTTGTGTTTTTATTCTAAGAGGAAAAGAACTAAGTGTTGGTAAAGAGAAGTTGTTGGTCACACTAAAACAGAGAAAAACCTATTCTAAACTATGTACGGCACTTGAGAACAGAAAATGCAATACTTTAACAAGAAAAATATCTCATAGCATGAACTGAATAACTCATAACATGAACTCAGTCCAATTCATTCATTAGAAATATGTTGGAATAATTTGAGAAAAGGATAAGTTTAATGTAATGATGTTCTTCTAAGTAAACAACAATCTACAATATCACAGAGAAAATCTCGTCCATGGCTAGAAATTTGTTGGAACACATTTGGAAAAAGATAGTCTGCAACCTAGTGAAGAATTCTACTCTAAATTAACCTATGACACCGAAATTAATCCATTCCACAACTCAAAATATCACTGTTAAACCTCATTCAAGAATTAGAAATATTTTGGAATAGCTTTGGAAAAGAGGTAGTTTGTGAAATTATGAGAAGTTGCAGAACAGTCAAGACTTCAAAATGACATTACCAATTCTTATTCCTATGATGATGATGTATTAGTAGAAATTAAGAACAGGAGTGGTCTGTATATAATGAAGGCCATCAAGTCTAACTTAACAACTAGAATACAACTGACTAATAAAACTAAAAATACAATGGATAAAAATGAACTAGAATGCAATCATTCAAACTTGAAATACAGTGAACAAAATTGAACTAGAGTGCCATTAACCTCCAAATTTTTACAACTAAACTAAAATGAAACTAATCACTAAAATACTACAGCTCTGTCTCATTCGGTGTTAGTGGTATTTTGGAACAATTCATAGAACAAGACTGGCTGTAACATGTGATGTAAATGAGCATAAAAACATAAAGTTCAAAAACGCAACTAAGCTCTAAAACACCACAGCTAAGTCTCACTCAGTGTTAGTGATATTTTGGAATAATTCGTAAGAACAAGACTAGCTGTAACAATTGATGTAATTGAGCACAAAAACGTAAAGTTCAGAAAAAATGCAACTAACTCCTAAAATACTACAGTTATATCTCATTCAATGTTAGTGATATTTTGGAACAATTCATAAGAATAAGACTGACTGTAGCATCCAATGCAAGTGAGTATAAAACACAAAGTTCAGAAAATTTCTTAAGCTAGGAATGCAACAAGGCTAAAGTTACTTATCTAAACAATGTGCACAGAGCTTCTCAGGCAGTAGGGGCCCTCTACCACCGGATTAGCATACAAATCTCCTCAATATTTCCTCAGATCTTGCAATAAAGCGGTACTTCTTTCATTAAAGGAAAATTATTTCAAAAACAGAGTATTACGGTCTTTTGAGATCTAGCAACAAAACATCAATCTAGCTAGTTGTCTCTTGGTCTTCCAAGTCATTCTTATAAAAGAAATACATAACTACCCTTGAGAAGAAATAGGAACAAGTGTCTTTTTTCAATCAAAATCAAATTAGAACTCTTATGGAAGCCTCGTACATTGTTGGAGACATCTGTAGAGTCCCTATCCTGGTAGGAATCTACTTCTTGGCTTTGATCTCTTCCATGTGCATAACCACCTGTAGCTTCTTGCTCAGACTTCGTAGAGAGCAATAAATGATGTGGGAGTGTTGTGGAATTAAACCATATGCATTTTTCCTTGAAGTGACACCTGTAACCTGTGAGAACATGAAGATAGTTGCAGAATAGGCGACTGGCTACAGAATGGTTGCATTCTGTAGCTGAGTCTAGTCAAAAATTACTACAACAACAAAACCATGAAAATATAGCAAGTCAGTCATTGTATACATTCCTAAAGTGACTTTAATCAATCCTATTGACCATTTAAGACTGTAATTGATAAGGGACAAAGGAAATGAAGTGAAATTTGGTGAAGGGAAAGGACATCTTTGGGGCTCAACAGACCATTCCACATAGGTTCAAATTTTCCATCTCCTAGTTTATCATTAGCTTGATCATATACCAATACTAGGTCACTTTTTGAAAAAACACGAAGTGTAACACTTAGATCGTCCTGAGCTTTAACGCATTTTTTATGAGCTTTAGCTGCTAATGCAGCAGTGTGCTGAGTCTCATCTAATTGTGCTAAGTACAAAAATCATTTTTCCTCTTCAGAGGTAGTTGGTAGTAATTTTATGGCTAATTGGAGTGACGATATTTCGCATTCAATTGGTAACACAGCTTCTAAACCATAGACTAGTTGAAAAGGAGTAAACCCTGTTGCGGTTTTTGCTGAGGTTCAGTATGCCCAAAGTGCTGAGAAAATCATAATATGCCAATTCGATTTATAAATTCTGATTATCCTTTTAATCATAGTGGTTAAAACTTTATTGACGGCTTCAACCTAACCATTAGCCTATGGGTAATATGGAGTATAGTTATCATGGCGCAGGCCAAGTTGATCAGAAAGTTCAGTCATCATAATGTTTCGAAAATGGCTCCCATGATCAGTAATGATATTTTGGGGTATAGCGAATCGAGCAATCACGTGATTGAATACGAATGTATTTGTAGTTTTGCCACCTGCCACGAATGTAGGCATCGCCTTGGCCCATTTGGTAAAATAATCTACTACGAGAATAATATACCCATGCCCCCCGGCCAAGTGAGGGTTACATGTAATGAAATCAATTCCCCATTTTGCGAAAGGACCAATAGCAATTATAGCATGAAGAGGAGCTGGTGGTGCATGCATCTTTCGATCAAAAGTCTGGCCGTTGTGGCATTTTCGGACCATAAGAATGCAATCTTCGAATAACAAAGGCCAAAAATAACCAGTGCGCAATATCTTTTGGGTTGTGGCATACCCAGACATATGACCACCACATGATCCAGAATGACAGTAATTTAAAACTCGTTCAGCATCTTCATGGGTTAAACATCGTCGAAATATAGAATCCACACCGCGACGATAAAGTGTGTCTCCAACAATATGGTACTATTGAGACTGGTAACGAATATTTTGTCGATGTGAATGTGAAATTTCAAGCCAAAAAGTTTGGCTTTCGAGATAAATGATTATATCTCCATACCAAGGATCTAACGTACTGATAAGAAATAGAGATTCATCAGCGATCGGATGCTCTATCACAGTTTTTGTGTCAGTATTCGAGAAGTCACACATAAGTTCGACGAACACTAGTGATTTCTTTGATTTGGATTTTTCAAATTCTAAATCAAACTCCTGAAGGATAATTATCCATTTACATTATTTTCCCCCGAGCAATTTTTTAGTCAGGATATATGTTATTGGGTTGCAATTAGAGATCACAGTTGTTTTTTGTAACAAAAATGTAATGACGAAATCGTTGGACAGCTTAAACTGCTGCAAAGCCCAATTTCTCCACATGCGAGTATTTTATCTCCCTTGGATTGAGATTCCGACTGAGGTATTAAATCACATGCTCGTTGTGGGATTCATCCTCCTGAACTAATACCATTCTGATAGTGGAATTAGAGGCTGATAAGTATAAAAAGTAATCCTGGCTATAATTTGGTGGATGCAGTAATGGTGCATGGGTCAACACGTGTTTCAGAGCATCAAAATATCGATCAGCGATCTCATCCCAAATGAAAGGAACATTGTGTTTCAAAAGCCTGTTAAAACCTTTGGTTAACTCAGCATAGTTCTGGATGAATCTATGCAGGAAGTTTTCTTTCCCTTGCAAACTTTGGAGGTGGCAGAGTGTGGAAGGAGGAGGTAAATTGATAATGGCCTCAACCTTCAAAGGGTCGACACAAATTCTTTCTTCTAAAATGACAAATCCCAGTAATCTACCAGATTGTACACAAAAAACACAGGTGCAGATTCAAGCGAATCTTATAATACATACACCTCATAAAAATTGCTCATAAATGAGTTGGATGATCTTCCCTATGTAATGAATGAGTAGATAAATCATCGAGATAAGGTTACACAATGTGTTTAATGTCATGAAAATCATAGGACATTTCCCTTTGAAAAGTTGCCCCACCATTCTTCAATCCAAAAGGTAGTTTACAATAAGAAAATGTTCCCCAAGGACAAATGAATGTTGTTTTTGCTTGATCAGCAGGGAGTATTTTGATTTGATTGTATCCGGAAAATCCTTCCATAAATGAATACATTTCATTTCCGGCACAATCATCAATTATTTGGTCGATATAAGGGGTTGGATAATTTTCTTTAGGACAAGCTTTGTTATATCCCTATAGTCGACACATACTCGTATGGTACCTTGTTTTTTAATAACAGGAACGATATTAGATACCCATTTGTTAAAGGGATAGGATAAATAAAACCTGCTTTCAATAATTTTTCAACTTCGGCTTTGATAGCGGCAGCCTTTCGTGGATGTATCAGACGTAATTTTTGTTTGATCGATTTAGCATCCGAGTAATTTTTGATTTCATGAACGATAATTTTAGGATCAATTCCTTGCATTTCTTCATAAGACCAGGAAAATATGTCATAGAATTCTTGAAATAGGGCCTTATGTGTATTAATCTCATCTAACTTACAAGAGGAACCTATATGAATGTTTTCAATAATTTCAGGTTTTACTGATATGTCAATAGGAATCGTGGAAGAAATATTCCCCAAATTCTCTTCAAAATCTGAATTTGTGATCGATATTGGACTCTAGGGTTCCTTGACATAATCAATTGTAAAAATAGATGGAAAATTGTTTTTGAATCTATCAAGCTCAGATAATAATGATGATCT
Source organism: Pinus albicaulis (assembly GCA_034641835.2). Lineage (NCBI taxonomy): Eukaryota > Viridiplantae > Streptophyta > Pinopsida > Pinales > Pinaceae > Pinus > Pinus albicaulis. The sequence goes on along the minus strand of CM076579.1, from coordinate 1,336,663,107 downwards.
ATGATGGAGATCATCCCATGGTAAATCATCTATGGACAAGAATTCACGAATGCTCTCATCAATGTAAAAGACTTCTTTAAAAGGATCCGGAATTGATATTATATTTGAGTTTGATGGTTAAAATGATTCTTCATTGACCACATTCATTTGATCATAATCAGTTGATGGAAAATTGGAAAATGACTGTACTACTTGATATGCTAACTCAAATGGACTCAAAGGCATCACACCATTATACGAATCCAATTCTGATTCTAAAGGCACTACCCAGGGATCATCAAATGGGATAGTGCTTGATGTAATCATATTGATATTAGAAATAGTACGCGGTACGTTAGGTGGAGGCATAGAAAAAATTCCCAACAAAGCAGAATCTTTAAGTAAACCTACTCCTACATCCTCATAAGGGATAGTCGTTTTTCCAATGTGATGAATATTATCCATAGAAGTTGGGTCTGACGAATAATATGAGAGCTAGTCGATTTTCACAATATTTCTTTGATGAGGAAACATGATTAATAGAAGGACTGATGGCACGATAGCAGTCATAGCATAAGACCAACTTTGACCCAGAAGAAGTGGATCAGAAACCGAAGGAGATGTAGCAGGTGCGGAATTAGAATTTTCTACTTCTTTACCAATAAAGATATTTTTACTACCATAATTTTGCGATCGAGTCACAACCATTACTTGAGACATCATCAAAATATTTGTTGATGTATTAGAAGAAGATCGAATCATTTTACTATCTTGAACAGGAAAAGGATCCTTCAAGATAGCGGGGGTGGGTGAACCTTTGATGAACTTATATACCTCAGCCCTATGCGGGAATTCCTTGGTGAAATGATCATCATCACAGATAAGACAAGGATACCGAGCTTTCCATTTATCATCATTTGATTCATTTTTATCAGTTTTATCCTTGGGAGATGAGGTATGTTTACTTTTATTCTTCCCTTTCTTCTTGTTACCATATTTTGATTTCATAGTAGATGAGTCTATAATATGGATATCGGTAGAAGTTTCTAGGGAAGATTCTCCTTTCGGTGAATCAGGTAAAGTTATAATTGGAGAAGTAACCTTTGAAGATTTCTTCTTACTCTTAGTCGTACTAACTGAACCGATTACACCATCAGTGGCATGAGACCTTGAAGGAGTTGTTGTTATCTGACCAGGACGCGGTAAATCAGAAATTTTCTTGTACAAAGTACCGGACTGGGTATATACCAAGTCAATATACTGAGCTTGAGAGATAATTTGTTCTTCAATAACAACTCCTCCTTTGGCTACCTCTTCAGTTATTTTTGGTAGCAATGATTTGATAAACCATTTTGCCAATATTTGATTAAGGATAAAAACTTTTACCAAACGTCTTCTACGTCTCCATTCATGTATATGATCTGATATGTACGTAGAAAGAAATTGCTAGGGTGTTGAAATTGTTAAACGAGCCTCATGGCAATTAAATGTACCACTTAGCAGATAATCCTATTTACGTTCTCTAAAAAAGTCTAAGTCGAATGGAATCGTTGATTAATGAGTTGGATGCACACTAAAGGTGGTAATTCATGACATGGTTAGAAGAATCCTCTCCTGAATTTCCTTCAAACTTTGTGATATCACTGGGAAACTTATTTTCCAATGGTGGCCAATATGGATGATAGTATATGGGATCATTCATAAGGCGGGATAAATCAGGTAAATCCAAATTTTCTATGAATGGAAATCGACGGGTAGGGTCTTGCTGATAACCTTGTGAAACTAAAGCAGTCCCAGGAGGAGGGTATCCAGGATATCCTGGAATAGCTTGTGCATTTGGAATCAGAATGCCCCATGGATAACCAAGAATAACCAGACCATACTAGGGTTGAACAGGTGTCTGATTTGTATACCCAAGATACGGTTGTTGCGGGTAAACTGGATTTTGTGGAATAGTTCCATATTGGTATGGCCCCTGATACGGTTGATAAGTAAATTGAGGTTGACTTGTTATAACTGTACTTTTACTAGTTTTTCCTACAGGTCTCTAAACAGTAGTCTGAATTGTAGGTCCAGACTACGGAATAGAAACCTGAGGAATCTATACCGATGTTTGAGGGGAAAATGTAATAGGAGTTTTAGACACTCTAGGAATAGGTGTGGTAGGTTGGACAGAAGTCTGAGCAGCAGTTTTTTGCAGAGTCGTAGGTGTACTCGGAACAAGTTGCTAAACAGGACCAGATGCAGGTATTGGAATTGTAGGCTGGACTAATTGTTGGGGTTGATTATAACCGACTTGTTGTCCAGCTGGATAATAAGGTACTTGCATATTTGGTTGTAACTTCTGTTGGACTTGGGATGGATCCCACACCATACCGAGATATGAGGGTCCCATTAAAGGTTGTGCATAAGATGAATCGCAACTACGTTGAACATATGGCTAGTAATTAGCTGGATAATTTCCACATCCTTGTAACATTTGTTGTTCTAGATAGAACTGTTGTGCTAAAGAAGGTTGCAATCCTTGAACTAGATATTTCCCTTGAGGTTGATATTGACCTTGAGGCATGTACTAACTCTGGGGTTGATATTGACCCTAAGGTATGTACTGACTCTGGGGTTGATACTAACCCTGAGGTATGTATTGTCCCTAGGGTTGATATTGACCCTTAGGTATGTACTATCCTTGGGGTTGCCCTTTAGGCTGTATTTTACTATTTTGAGGTTGCCCCCCAGGAGGTAAATTACTACCTTGAGATGCAGGGTTTGGAATATTTCCAGACATCATATAAACTTGCTCATCATTCAAAGTTCTAGTATTTGATTCATTCGGGCCAGATGATGACATTGGTTTATTGGGAAATGGATATGTTCCTGAGAATGTACCAGAGAGCGACTGATAGCCTGCAGGAACAGATGGGCCACCATTAAAAAATGTTTCTAGCGATTTAGTAAACATATATGACTCACTAGACATGTTTATCGGAGGTCTATAACCTATTGGCGTAGGGTAAAAGGGAATTCAGGGTGGTGAATACTGTAGACCTATGTTTTGTAGAAAATCTATCAATGAAGAATACCAAGCATCTTGTCTAAAAGGACTATAAAAAATCAATTCTTGTTCTCTAAGTTCTAAATTTTCCTGAGTTGAAGGAAGAACAATTTCTTCCTCCATATTAGTAACTTCTTCAATACTAACGAGACCAGGAGGAAGATTTTATGTAATCCGATTCCTCACTCTGGGTGAATCAGGATAACTAGGAGTTGGAGTAGTGAATTCTAAAGTAGGTTCAGAGGTAGCAGGTTCAGTTTTCGATTAAAAAAATTCAAGTTCTTCAGCCGTTAACTCACCTGTTGCAAAATAAACTTCAGTTAATTCAGAAATTGAAATTGTTTGTGGAGTATGTTCTGCTATTTGCGGTTGATCTACTTAAAAATCGAGATGAATAATTATGGATGATTCTCCTTGTTCTGTTGATCCAGTTCTGCTGATAACATTTGGTATCAGAGTTTTAATACTTTCTATTTGATTTGGTGTATACTCAGGGAGTTTCCACTGAGTTCTATGTGATCGTCTCAGTAATTCAGCCACGATTAAAACCTTTAACACACACAATCAAAGAAAATTTCAAAAAAAATCCTAAGGTCGCTAAGGAAACAAACAAATGAATCACACGCCTATAAAAATATAAGAGATCAATCCACACACAAACAGTAGATCCCCACACTAAAAACACTAGCTGGTGATGAAATCCAACATTGTAGAATTCTAATTCAAAAATGGCGGTTGGAACAATTACGCCGACAACCTGCTTAATGAAACAGACCGATGCAAGTTTCTCCACTTAAACCATCTCGAGTGAAGATAACCCTCCGGAGAGTCCAAGTGATTTTAGCCGACGTCTTCCCAAGTACTTATTCTAGTGTAGAATTAGGTAAAGTATTTTTCTTTACCATGTACATTTATAACTTATAATTCAACGATCACGATTTGTAGTGATCCGATGGTTATCTCTAACCTCGGTGTTAATGACACTTGATCCGTGGCTTAACACCGATTGGTCCATGATCTCTATTTAAAGAGCATGTAGGGTCGTTTTTTCTATAACTGTTTATGAGAGAAACATATGTAACCTTTCTTTTTATATTAATAAATTTCCCGAAGTGGTCGCGTTGGCTCAGGCGGTGGATTGTTTCCCTCTTTGAGGGTTTTAACCACGTGATTATACTGGTGTACTAATTTGTGATCTGTTTGTGAGTAGTGACCTTTGGTTATTAATCTACGGAACTTACCCTGTAAATTCCTACATGGTATCGAAGCTATTTTGAGGGTTGCGTTCGTTGTTGATCAAAATTCAAAGCCGGTTTGACTGCATGCGAATGTCGTTTTGTAGATATACTATTTTTTAACATTTTTGGGCTTGCAGAACTACTTGGTTGTGTCTGGAGCATCTTTTACAGTGAGTAATGCCTTTCGTTTCATGTGAAAAGGTTTATGGTTGCCCAAGTTATGACAGTTTAGATCTGGAGGTATAAAGCATATGTTTTGCAGCTATATTTTTTAATAGTTCTGCTTATTTCGGTTTGCTCCTTTTATTTTCAGTTTCTATGTTTTATTTATTTTCCGGATCTATACCCTCTTCTCTGTGTATGCTCTTTTTTGTGTGGTGTGTGCGATCTCGGCAAATCAGAAATAGGAAAAGGGATTTTTTTTGCTACGTATGCTCTTTCCCCGCGTCTTTGTGTGATCTCGTGAAATCAGAAATAGTGAAAAAAAATTATAGTTTCCAGTAAGGGTAACCAAGAATCTAACATTCTGCCATAAGGCTTTGCATTTTGTTTTTTTCTGCTCGGTTTTTTTTGTTTTTTGTGCAGGAAAAGGCACATACACCGAAGAGTTTAAAAAAATAAAAATAAAAACCCTTCCTCCTTTCATACAATAATGTGATCCTTTTACTATCTCACTTGGTGAGGGGTTAGTTTATGAGACTAGAGGTCTTGGGTTCAAGTCTTCTTCTCAAGCTTCTTTTGTAAAAAAAAATTGTTCAAAGGGGCAGAATTTTTTTTTTTAAAGCCACACTTCATATCGTTCTCGTAACAATTCGACATCTACAACTCATATTTTTCAAAAGGCATAACTTCTTCATCCGGAAGCCGTTTTTCGAGCCTTTTTTTTTTTTAAGGCCTAATTTTTCGAGATCTTTCCATTGGAAAAGTTAGTTTCAGCTTTTCTTAGCTTCAGGTTTTTTTTTAAATGAAAAGTGCAAGCACGATTATTCTTAATAGCACCAATTATTTCCAAGGGCTACCTCAATGGTAGATATCCTTAGAAGTAAAGGGCTTTATAGAATAGCCACAAGACAAGAAACTAAACCTTCCGATGATGATAAAGTTGCTAAATTGGAAAATAAACAAGATCAAGAACAAGTTTTTATAGGAATGTCCATTTCTCAAGATCTTTGATTTCATATCCTTGACATTGACACCCCTGATGAGGCCCTAGAAAAGCTAAAAACTGTTTTTGGAATTCAAAATCAAATAAGGGCCCACCAGCTTGAAAATGATTTTCTTACTTTGGACCCCAATAATTTCTCCTCCATTGAAGATTTTTTGTCCAAATTTAAGACCCTCATAATTCTTTTAGAAGGTTGTAATATTAAAAAGCATGATGGTAGCCTCATCTATTACATTCTTGCTAAGCTTGGCCCTGCATACTCTGTATTTGTTTCTGCCTTCCATTCCACTAGAGAAGCCGTCATTTCTTCAGGAACCAGCTACAAGAATCCCTCTTTTGATGCTTTTTGCGATTCTTTGATAAGAGAACAAGAAAAAATTTTACACCTTGGTCTTATCATTGTTGGAAATGCTTCTAATAAATCCTTAGCATCCCAACAACGACCATATCAAAAGAATCCCAAGAAGTAGTATCCTAAAAAATATGGTCCTAAACCAAACAAGGGCCCTAAGCAACTTCAGCCACAAACTAAAAAATCAAATCACCAAAATAATAAGGCAAATCAAAACAAAGGGAAGAAGACAAATAGACATTGAAACTTTTGCAATCGGGATGGCCATATAGAGTCCAAATGTTTTAAGAAGATGGAAGCCTTAGAAGCAGCAATGAAGAAGCACAACATCAATTTGGAGCACTCTTCACCTTCATCTTCAGGCATGGCACTTTCTGCTTGTGGTTGTCAAGCATCAAGATCTGGTTATGCATTAAATGTATCTTCTTCTTCTCCTTCTCATGAATGGCTCATTGATTCTAGAGCTTCTTACCACATGGCTAAAAATAAATCCATGTTTTCTTCTTTAAATGATTGTAACACCAAACATATTTATGTTGGTGATGATAGATCTCTTAGTGTTGTAGGATCTAGAACTATTCATCTATATAATGGTCAGTTTAATGATGTACTATGTGTTCCTACCTTGTCATGAAACCTTCTATCTGTTTATCAGATAACTCATTCAGGGGAAGGGAAAATAGTAGAATTCTCACCTCATGATGTTGTAATCAAGGACCTCAAAGATCTTAAACATATTTTAGCCACTGGCATTGTTGATGATTCCACAAGGTTGTATAAGTTTGACAACTTTGGGTCATCATCTCTTCCCTCTGTTTTTGTTGCTCATAATGATGATGTGAGAAAAATTTGGCATGAGCGATTTGGTCACTTAAACTATCACTCTCTTCAAACTCTATGTAAGGAAAATATGGTGACGAGCCTTCCTATGGTATCTTGCCGAGATGGTGTTTGCTCCGGATGTGTACTCGGAAAACATCATCGGGATAGTTTTGACAAACGTGCCTCTTGGCACACTTCAACCCCTTTGCAGCTTGTGCATAGTGATTTATGTGGTCCACTTCCTGTTGTTTCTTTCTCTGGTTGCAAGTACTTCTTAACTTTCATTGATGATTTTTCCAGACGCACTTGGGTATATTTCTTAAAACTCAAGAGTGAAGTTTTTAACATGTTCTTGGCCTTTAAGACCTTTGTTGAGAAACAATCTGGACATCAAATTCTTAAGTTAAGATCAGATAATGGAGGAGAATATGTTAACAACAAATTTATCAACTTCTGCACTGAGCATGGCATTCAATTGCAACATACTGTTCCATATACTCCACAACAAAATGTTGTAGCTGAAAGGAAGAATCGCACCTTAAAAGAAATGGCTAATTGTATGCTTCAATCTAAAGGACTTTGTCTCAATTTTTGGGCAGAAACCATTAACTGTGAAAATTACATAGTAAATCGCACTCCTACTAAGGTTTTAAAGAATATAACTCCAGAAGAAGCTTGGAGCTCAATCAAACCATATGTAAGTCACTTTCGTGTTTTTGGAAGTGATGCTTGGGCCCATATTCCAGATGCGAAACATAAAGCCTTAGAACCTAAGAGTGAAAAATGTATTTTTGTTGGATATTTTGAAGATGTCAAAGGATATAGACTTCTTCAACCAAAATCCAAAAATATTATCATTAGAAGAGATGTAAAACTTGATGAAAATATATCGGCCTGCGAGCCTAGTTCGGCAAGTGTGCCACCTTTGGCCTGTGAACCTGATTCGGCATATGTGTCACCTCTCTCTCTCTCTTCTATTTTTAATAGCATTCCTTCTAGTTCAGATGATGACAGCGAGGATGAAAATCCTCCTCCACCTCGTGAAATTGTTCCTTATACTCCACCGCTTCCAAGATGGGTCCGCTCTACTCGAGATGCAGCAGGTTCTCTTGCAGGTGACCCTGCCGATCGATGACGTACACGTTCTTAGTTCAAAAGAGCCTCTTCCTTATTGGCTCAAGTTCCATAAAAACTTGATCCAGAAACCTTTGAAGAAGCCTCCGATCATCCAGATTGGGATGAAGCTATGAATGAAGAGTATCGTTCCTTATTGGCAAAAAATACTTGGGATCTTGTTCCTCTTCCAAAAGGAAGAAAACTTGTCAGATGCAGATGGGTTTACAAAACAAAGTTTGGACCAGATGGAAAAGTGGATAGACATAAAGCTTGTCTTGTCACTAAAGGTTTTTCACAAGTTGAAGGCATTGACTATACTGAAACCTTCTCCCCTGTTGCCAAAATGAATTCTATCTGCCTTGTTCTTTCCCTTGCTGCCTCCTTTAAATGGGAAGTCCATCATATGGATGTTAAATCTGCCTTCTTACATGGAGATTTGCATGTAGAAATCTACATGGAACAACCCCCTAGCTTTATCCAAAAAGACTCCAGCCTTGTTTGTCGCCTTAGGAAGTCTCTCTATGGTCTCAAACAAGCTCCTCGGGCTTGGTATGCCAAAATGGATAGATTTCTCTTAGATAATGGCTTTTCTAGGTGTCATTCTAACAACACTGTCTACACCAAGAAGGTGGGTAATTCCTTCACCATCCTTGTTCTTTATGTTGATGATCTTATCCTTACTGGTAGTGATCCAAACCATATAAACCATGTGAAGTATAGCCTCAAAAATAAGTTTTAAATGACAGACTTAGGACACTTGCATTATTTCCTTGGTCTTCAAGTCTTGCAATCCAAGGAAGGCATTACCCTCTCTCAGTCCAAGTATGCATGTGATCTTCTACACCACTTTCACATGGAAGACTGTAAGCCTGCCCCTTCTCCCTTTCAGTCTGGATTCAAGCTTTCAGTCAACTATACTACCCCTGAAGTTGATGCTACCTTATACTGTCAATTTGTTGGTAAACTTTTGTATCTAACCCATACCCATCCTGACCTTTCCTTTGTCGTTGGTCTTGTCGCTCGGTTTATGCACCAACCTCATGAAAGTCACTGGAAAGCAGCTAAAAGAATACTTTGATATATTCGAGGTATAGTTTAGTTCAGGATTCATTACAGTGCAGAAGCATATCCATTGTTGATTAGTTTCACTGATTCTGATTGGGCTAGTGACCCTGATGATCGAAAGTATACTACAGGATATGTATTCACTCTTGGTTCAGGACCTATTACTTGGTCTTGTAAGAAACAAAGTGCCATCTCTCTTTCTTCAGCAGAAGCAGAGTATCGTGGTGCAATTGAAGCCAGCAAGGAAGCCATGTGGCTTCGTTAGATTTTGTATGAATTTGGTCTTCATCAACAGCATCCAACTACACTTTGGTGTGATAATCAAAGTGCCATTCAGTTATGTAAAGATCCAGTTCAGCATCAAATATGAAATGCATTGAACTCAAAATACACTTCATCAAAAATTTCATTCATGATCATGTTCTTGAAGTGCATTACTGTCCAACCAATGATCAAGTAGCCGATATCTTTACAAAGGCTCTCACAGAAGTGAAGTTTACCAAACTTCGATCCATGATTGGAGTTCAGGAAAGTTGTCATTAAGGGGGGATAGGCTCTAATGCCTCCTTCCTTATCCTATTGGGTCACTTCAATCCTATCCCAATTTGTTCTTAAGGGGGGATGTTAGGATATTTTGACCCATAGGAAATAGGCTCCTTTTGTGTCACCTTTGTAAATCCTTCAATCCTATCCCAAGATGTTCTTAAGGGGGGATGTTAGGATATTCTGATACATAGGAAATAGTTAAGAATAACTTAGTCTAGTGTAGAGTTAGGTAAAGTGTGTTTCTTTACCATGTACATTTGTAACTTATAATCTGACGGTCACGATTTGTAGTGATCCGACGGTTATCTCTCACCTCGATATTAACAACACTTGATCCGTGGCTTAGCACTCGATTGGTCCATGATCTCTATTTAAAGAGCATGGAGGGTCATTTGTTCAGTAACCATTTATGAGAGAAACATATGTAACCTTTCTTTTTATATTAATAAATTTCCGGAAGTGGCTGCGTTGGCTCAAGCTGTGGACTATTTCCCTCTTTGAAGGTTTTAACCACGTGATTATACTGGTGTAATAATTTTTGATCTGTTTGTGAGCCGTGACCTTTGGTTCTTGATCTACGAAACTTATCCTGTAAATTCCTACAGTGGGACCTCCCCTCCACCGTCACCTTGGGAAAGAATACTAAAGTTTATGGTCACTACGGTCACCAACGGGAACACATATACCTCAGGGAATAGCCTACAATATGATATACACACAAGGGCAGAGTAACAAAGCTCAATCCCCTTGAAGGCTCCTTGACATAATCCAAGGTTTACCAACAAGTGACCCCAGGCTCCTCGATAATGGTCTATCTGAGGTTTACCGTTTTTAATACATGCACATCTTCTATCTACATGCACATATTCTATTTTTCCCAATGAGATAGGTATGATTACCTCACTAGTTCGGATATGATCTCATGCTTGACTCCTTTAGGAGGATCTTCCTAGAGCATACATGCTACAATTGGATTTTTCTATCGCAAGATCAACTACTTGTTTTTTTTTACTGTCTTGGAGAGTTAACTAAGACCTATTCTAAGACACTAGCCTGAGCTATATTGGTGAAAAGAGCCCTAGAAAATATAAAATTTCTAGATTGATTTTAATTAAGCGTTACTTTTAATTGGCATTTTTTTAGGACAATGGGTACGGAAATCAAACTTCGATGATGTTTTAATGACCCGACTCAAAATACGCTACAATGCATCTATATGATAAAAAACTCATTTCTTTTTAATGAAATCTAGCTAGAGGAAAGAGTTTAGAGATTTCAATAATTTCCAAAATATCAATTCTTTATTTCCTATGTGAGAAACTTTGGAAAGAAGACGATTCGGAGAACTCAATTTCAAAAAGATCTTTTGCTCAAAATGAAATTCCCTACATCCTTTAGATCAGAAAAAAAAATCAAACTTTTTCCAAAAGAAAACCAAAATTCTCTAAATTATAGAATTCAAAACTAAAAGATAACTCTAATCTCAAATTCTATCTAAACGTTGGAGGATGTTTAAGCTTAGTTTGTAATCTAACCAAGAATTCTTTGCTTATTCCAGCAAGAAACCAAAACATCGAAAAATGGTTTTTAAATGAAATTCAGACCTTATCAATTCAAAAGGTTATATAAGTTTGAAAATGAAAATAAAATCAAATTCTCATAAGAGTAACAACTGAATAAAGTTCAATGGCTCAACAGAAAAGCAATGAAATACCAAGTAGCTGAGGTATACAAAAGTTTCTTATTCAGAGCAATGGGAGGACTAGACAGATCGTTTACTCATAAAATGCAAACTAACTGAATAAATCACTTCCACACAGAAATTGCTGAAAGAAACCTTGACAGAGATTTTTGACAGTCAAAGCATATTGGGATAATAACAAAAATCAAGAAAATGGATTTCAGAAAGTAGAATTTCTTAATTTTTCAAAATTTTCCAGAATTCTGTAGTTTCTAATGGAATAAGGTGCGGTACCACACTTTATTCTAATCAGCGGAGTCTACCGCTCTGTTTTTAAACAAAAAGTGCGAAAAGGCTAAGAAGTATAGAAAAAAATTAGAAAAATACAGATTTCCAGTCCAGGATTCTATTGTGTTTTGTACCCAACCCAGTTTTAAGCTAGTCAAAGTCAAATAAATCTCAAAAATCAAACTGAAAAAAAAAACAAGAAAACTAAGTTCAGATTGAATATTTCCCCAATGGAGTCACCAATTTGTTAGACGGACAAATCCCTCTTGCAGACAAGAGCAATCTCCCTAGTATCCTAAGGATATATAGAAACAAATAGACATATGTAGACCATTTCCTCTAGATTATTTTTCTCAAGAATTACTCATTAAATACGGATAGATACTCCTACCTGAAATCCAACGCTTGCTCGATCTTCAATCCAGTCGTTCCAGAAGGTATTGATCCAACATATAAGATCTGCAATCAAAGACAAGAAACCAAGATCAAAAGCATCTGCAAAATATGATCATTCGAAAGCAATAATCTATCTTAGTGATCAAGGAATTTAAGAATTAAATCATTCACAAGATAGATGAACAACTCAATGAGAAAATAGAATCTATTTGTATTAACTTTAAAAATAAAAGAAAAAACCTTACAACCTTGACGCGTTGATGTTTGTACAGGTTCTTCCGGGGTCCCGAACAGTCATTTTCCTCAGTTTGACAAGACTCCGACTCTCTTTATCAGCATAGGACTATGGCTATGAGTCTTTAATCTCTCTCATTCCATTGAAGCTGAATGTGGAGAGTATATTTCTCCAACAATTCCCCTCAAAACTATTGAGTTCTAAGTACTCTCTCCAAAGCAAGAAGCAAGTATTATATGAACTCTCTATGTGCTAAGTACCATCTTCCCAGTACCAAGTACCCTTGAGACTGAAACTTGGTCTCAAATTATAGGAGAAGAGAGGTAGTTTCAGCCCCAAAAAAGAAGGGATAAAGCCCTCTCATCATGGGATTTCAGCTCCAAAAACCAAGGGATAGCTCCATTTATCAAGAGATAATGGTTCATGAATGGAAGGGTCGAAGCTCGACCAGATAGCGCTTCTAGAAGACCCCAGCTGGGAGAATATTCGACCAGATGGGCTTCTAGAACTTACTTTTCTTTTTATTTTACCTTTTACGGGGGTCCCCAGTTTTAATGAACAATACGTGTGGGATGTATCGCAGGTTTTATAGAAATAAATCGCAGTACCACAGGGAATGGCTAGGAAAAGTGAGGGATTAGGATTTTTAGGATTTTTAAGAGCTTTTCTCTAGTTTCAAGACTTGATTTGGGGAACTTTATGTATTTAGACTTCTAAGGAAGTAATAAATAGGTAATTATCAACCCATATAGACAGCTCAATGTCATGGTGACAAATTTCAGTGTAATAGTAAGTGTACAAAGACCACAAATGACGCACTATGTCCACCACCCACTCATTCATTTTTTCCCCCATGGTAGTAGTGCCTAGTCACCCTTGGTCGGAGTATCACACCCTCACGCAAAAGCCACCATGACATTCATAACTAGTTTATACCCACCCTAGAAGTCCTACCAACTCTGGGGATTTCCCCAACATACATAGTTATGACTACTGCCAAGTTGCTTTTTATACTCCGACCTTGGGCCACTGAATCTCCATCACTAGTTTTTAGTCATCTCTTGCCAACATGCTCGTGTTAAACCCATCACATCCATGACCCTGATCCCCTGAATCAGTGACCCCCTCGTTCAGTTGAGGCTTCCTTTTTTTTGAATTCAACAACTATTTCCCAAAAAGGAAGCGATACCCTGGATCACCCCTCTCCATAAAAGGGGCATCCTCGGGTGGCACTATGGGAGACATCATTGCCCACAGATGTCATCAATCCTCCTAAAATTTTACTACAACACAAGCTTTCATGTCAAGATGGTATCGTACCTTACAACCATTACACTTTGATCAAATTCGTCGAAGACCGATGCCTTCATAAGCATCTCGTTTAGCAATGCTTACATGGGAAAGTCCCAGCCAGCACCTATGCGTACAATGCGCAATTATATCCCATACCAAGTTTATACATATGGGAACCACATTCCACTATTTTCAAAGAAAAAACGCCCCTGAGGGCATCAACATTTGGCGTCATCAACCAACAGTGACACAAACAGAACATGTATCTGTCAAATAGATTTTTTTAACTAGCCACAGCATTACGAGCATGGGACATGCCTGCCTTATAGAAAATTTGTATATATTGTATTATATTTTCTTACACGGGTCCCACAGGACATGGTCGTTCTTCAAACCGGTGCAGGGTATCTCCAATTCCGAGCTACAAGCAGGTCTCTCTCTCTCTACGCATAGTATACAGAAAATAAACTATAATGTATTTCGGCTATACAATTCTTCCTAGACCTCCCACGTTAGGAAAATGTTAACACTAGAAAATCTTACAAGCAAAGACGACATTATTTAATGTCAGGCAAAAGGATTTACAGGGCTGAGAGACATTAGAGAATCTGGAAAGTATTTAAAATCTCTAAGGTTTGAGGAAAAATGAAATTTGAACTAGCCATAAATGATTTTTCACACAAAATCCTTCGATAAGAGCACCTTTGCGCGCCTTTTGACCCAAAAAAATGTGCAATCCTGGGAGTGGAGGACGACACTTTCTGAGACCACAAAAAGCACACTCCATGACATTGATTCCACACTTGAAGCTACCTAAGGACAGCCACCCAAGCCTCCTTAGGACATCAAGGGAGCACACAATGGACTAAATGTGGCACACAATGGAATCATCCCCTTCTCTTGGGTCACCTTCCACAATGTACCAAGAGAGGGAAGCAGGATTTGAATTCTCCTATAAAAGGCCACCAAGAGATGAAAAACTTGAGAGCACATTGTTATGATGGCCAGAATTTCCCCAAGCAATACCAACAATGTGTGATCCGGAGAAGAGATAGAGGGGACTCAATTGTTGGCCATCCAACAACGTTAGTCCACCATAGTAGAGAGAGGGAGACTTTGTGACAAGGCAAGCTCGGACGTAAAGACATCCTTGCATCGGGAATTAGAACCCCAAGTTCTAAGGGCCCCTTGGAAAGTGGGTTAAAGTTTCATCCTCATTTGCTACCAGCACTCAATAAGAGGGGACGTAAGCGCCACCGTTTGGATTATTGAATTTTTTTTACTCTATTTAAAGCTTTTGTCTTATTTGTTTTAGTTTTAGTTTAATTTTTATGTTTGAATATGCATGTCATTTCTTTATCTAGTATGTTTATGTTCTAGCATGTTCCATTAACTTGCTTGACTCCATATCTTTTTTTCCTGTGACCAATAACTTAAGAGGGTAAACCACACCCCTTAAGTGGGTGTGATTTCGTATCTGTTATAGCATCATTTTTCACCCTTAGGTGATTCATGATTGTCTTTATGGCTTTGGGCACCCATTCCTATAGACTTGAACAAATTCACTAAAAAACAGTGTTAAAATTCCCATACGCGGGTATGCCCAGACTTTTCTGCGTGTATACGCGAGTCCACATGTAATTTTCCGTGTATGCCATTAAAACCATTAAAAATATATATAAATTCCCTATTTTCGGACTGGGTTGATGGTTACTCCAGTAGTTCAACCACTCCAGTACGTGGCCAACTGTTTCCAACTGACTGAAACTACTTTGAGGGAGTATAAAAGCCCCTCATGTGCATGGCCTAAGGGAGAGAGAAATTTTATAGACATTATACTATGTTGGAATCCTAATTCAAGTCTGAATTCCCATGCCTCCTGCACTTTCCCAGATTTATACAGGAAACCCTTATTTCCTGGAGATGTTCATCCATTTATATGCCATCTCGAGTGCACAAGTCTTGAAAGTTTCAAGTGATCTCTCCACTCTTTATTTCTGTACATGCTGTTTATAATAATGAAGAACCATCTTGTTCCTGAACTTCTGTGTTAGTATCTATTTGTATATGTGGAAAGATTGATTATTAAGCAGTTATTATCGTTTATATCATCTTTTACATGGATTACACTAACGTTTAGGAGAAATATATGTTGTAAAACTAGGTTTCCGTGCACGTTCTTTCTTGTTTTCTAGGTTGAAGGAGAAAGAAAGGTTGCTGGGGGTTTGGACCCCGCGGGATCTACATCGAACGTAGGACTACGGGTGAGTTCTTCTATCGTTGTTATCTAGTTTTTTGCATTCAAGTATGGTTGTGTGTGAGTCCTTTTGAATGGCATGCCCTGATCTGTGGAGGTTTTGACCCAACAAACCTCTAGGGTGATTTTCCCCAAAACAGAATTAGCGGCTCCACTGGGGATCGCATTCTTGTGATTCCCCTGTTGGGTGGTTTCAGCCGTTTGATAGGTTTCCAACAGTTTTAACTTTTATTTCCAGTCCAGTTAACTCTTTCTCAGTCAGACTGAAGCCCTGGTTCCTTATCCAGGCTTGATATTTTTTGTTTTTTATTATTTACCTTTATATACGCGAGTTTGTCTATACACAAACGCGTATACACGCATTTTTTGTTAAAGGGAGTCGCATATACGCGGGTTTCCTTTATCACAGTCGCGTATGCACGCTTGTTGCTAAACTGTCAAGTAGCGTACACTTGGGTAGATTTTGAAATTTTGGATTTCTTGGCTTTTTAGTCCTGTCTGTCTGTGGAGACCTATTCCTGCAGTGTCTTTGTATCCTCTGGATTGTGTAGAAAGTGGTCTTTGGTTCTTTCTCTCACTTGTTTAGTTGAAAACTAGCTTATCTGGCAAGACTTGTTTCTTGTGCTGGCATTTCTGGTTCGAGTACCAAGATCTCTTTCTGGGGATTCTTGGCTGTTCTGCTTTATCAGAACAGAGAGCTCCTGCTCATTTAATCTTTCCTACCTTTGTGTAATGCTTTTCACTTCAATTTTTGCCCATTTCTTGGTTGGTTTTCTTGAGTTCAGTCGACTAGGTCTTGTTGCAATTTTTGAAGAGTCTTTATTGGTTCTTTGAAGTTTTTTTTTGCTGCAAGATTGTATTATTCTTCTACGCTGAGTGACTGAGTTTTTTGTCTTCTTTTGCTCATATAAATCTTGCTACTAGATAGCCCTATAAGATTTGGAGCGTTTTTGAAGTTTTTGTTTGAAATTCAATGTTGTTTGGCTTGGGATTTGATAGTTTCTTGGTCTTTTAAAGCTCTTCTTTTTATAAAATTCAAAAGCTCAAAAAACATTTTGTTTTGTTATTTGCTTTTGTTTTTTCATTTTTGTTTTCGTTTCATTATATCTTTTGAAGCGTAGTTGAGGTTTCTTGCCTTTGGATTTTGACTTGATTTTGGAAAGGAATTGTCATTGATTTCTTCCTCTTGTTTTCAAGCAATTTTGGTGTCTTTATATTAAGAGTTTCTGATTTTTGGAACTAGCTTTCTGGACAACCAAAAAGAGATAAAACTGAAGGATCTTTGGGAAATTTCTCTCTGCTTTAGGAGATTTTGCATCTTAGAATTTGCATGCTCTTAGTGATTTGCATCAGGTGCACTTAAGCATTTAGTCATTTTCATAGTTTTTGCGAGTGTGAGTTTGTTATCTGAAAAGAAAAATTAAAAAATTTTAATCTCGTAGAACCTGTGTAGAAGTTTCTTTTCATCGAAAGAAAATTACTGCATTTGCATGTAGTTTGGTTTTTATTAATTTCTTTTCTACGTCAAAACACCACAAGTTTCATTTCCGTGTCCCTTTGACTTAACATAACAGCCGATTAAAATAAGCGATATAATTTAAAAGCAACTAGCAAGTTTTCTAAGTGTCATACACCAACTAGCTAGGTTGTAGGGCCTTGGATTAGGTGAGTGGAGAGTTAACTCTCCAAGGCCGCTCAAACAAAACATAGAAGTTGATTAATTGAGCGAAATCCAACTCCGTTAGGTGGACCGGGAAAGCTCTCTTCCAGAGAGTCAAGCACGAGGGGAAGTGAAGGCTGAGAAAAGAGATACCCCCTCTCTGATTTGTTGAATCTGACCTCAAGACCGTTCCACCCAACTTCTGACACGGATTGGTGCCCATAGTTGCCACTCCTAGGTTCCACATAGGTGACTGCGGGGGGGAATACCCGTGGTACCTGAGGCAGACGTCGCATCACTTTCAGCAGTACTTCTGGGGGGTGCCCTTGCGAAGCTTGGGTACTTGTGTCGGCAAAGGCTGTCGTTAGGAGGTCGGTGTAACTGTTTCTGATACCTTCGCTAGTAGGCCTGGGCCGTAATTATCCCAGACTACTTTTGGGAGGTCCTATATTTCGCTTTCTTGTATTTTGGTGTCCGGTCCTAATCACCCGGAGCGGAAATACCTGAAGGCTGTTTGCTTGATTGTATCTCAGGGATTATTTTTTGTAGTGAGTGCTCTTTGCTCCTAGCTTTCCTAGCTTTATACTTTTTTATTCTAATTAAAATCTATAAAAGTGGCTGATCAAGCGCCTCGTCGATCGAGGAGAATCCGGGGGTTATCTCCCGAGAGTCCAGAGCCTTCTTCAAGAAGGCGTAGGAGTGATTTAGCAGGTGGTTACTACCCTGTGACGTCTGACGCGGTGGAGAGAGATCCTCCACAAGGGTCTGAAGGTTTCGTAGCTGATTCTGGTGTTGGTTCCGAGAGGAGCGCTCCGCTCACCTCGCGAGTATTATTTATACAGGAAGAAGAAGTACAGGTAGAGGAAGTGTCTGAATCCTCAGAGTCACTTCCATCTCCTCTTCCTCCTGATTATCCGTTCGTTGTTGAATACATCGGACCCGAGTCAGAGAGACTGGAAGATCCTCCTTATTATAAATACCTTTCGATGGCCACGACTGGGAACGTGGCTTCTACTGTGAGTGCTGCAGGCATTCAAACTCCTGCTTCTGTTGAAGGAGGGGGCACTATTGCTATATCTTTGATTGCTTCTAGTGCTGTTGTTTTTGGCTCTGGTTTCACCCAAGCACATGCTTCTCAATCTGGTCCCTTCTGCTTTGGAATGCCCACTAGTGGGATTCCTCCTTTTTCCTTTTCCGCTGCTGCAGCTGGATCTACACCCATGTCTTCCATGGCTAGTGGATCACCTTCTTTTCAAGGGTTCCCCTTCGAAACTGGACATATTCCTAGTTCGAATTATTCTTTAGGGTCCTTTTCGTTTACTTCTCAGACCCAGAGTTTCAACCCTTGGTCTGGAGGTCAGACTTCAACTACTTTTACAGGTTGGAACCCTGTATTCACTACAGCGGGGGCAAGGAATCAGTTTTACACTGGTCACCAAGGGAATTCTTCTTTCCCTTCGTCAAGTGCTTATCAGACTTTTTCCCCTCTGTCTAATGCCTGGAACCCCTATCAGGGGCTTTCCTCTTCATTTAATACTTCAAGTGGGGGAACTGGTCTGGTCTTTGGTAACTCTGCGTGGGGAGGAGGTTCTTCTCCTTTTGCTACGAGTTATTTCTGGCAACCTGGTGCCTCATCAAATCCAGGGTATTCTTTTCAGAATGTTGGGAACATCCTATCAAGGATGGAATCCTCAAGCTCCGCCTCGTTTACCTTTTCTGGCAACGTTAAACTTGCCAGATCTGTCAAAATTGACGAATGATCCGATTCGGTACAGTCCGGGGTGGCCTCCAGTCCCAACCAAACTACCTTCAGACATTCCAAAGTTTGAAGGAAAGAATGGAGAGGATCCGGCTGACCACATCACCACTTTCCATTTATGGTGTTCTTCTAACTCCCTGATCGATGATTCGATTAGGTTGAGATTGTTTCAACGCACCCTAACTAGAAACACTGCCAAATGGTATATTGAGCTAACTGGGGGCAGTTTTGCTACATTTGGAGAACTGGCTGTTACATTTCTAAACCATTTCCAGTTGCCTGTCCGATATGATGCCGGGACTGAACTCCTAGCTAATTTTAAACAGGACGACGCAACCCACATTTCTGACCATATTCAGGAATGGCGGAGAAGGAAGAGGCTTATTAAAGCTCATATTCCAAGAGAATTCCTTTTGGAATGGCTTCTAAAATCTCTACAGTCAGACATTTAAAAAATGTCTATTGCGGTATTTTCGAGAATGAGCCATTTTAGAGCCCGGCGGTAGGCCCAGTCTAATTGATATCACGGGGTCTCCCATAAATTATAAATATTTTCCCAATGCTCCTCGCTCCAAAGTAGATTTATCAAAAACTAAGCCTGGTCCTCATGGTGATGGACTTATCAGGTCGATCAATAGTGGTGCAGTGAACCTGCTTACTTAGTTACAGCAGTTGTCTATACAATCTGCTCCTTCTGGTCAGGTTGTGCCTGTTGATTCATCGCCTTCCCAATATTTGTCGATAAATGCTGTCCAAGCTTCTGATCCCAAAGGACATCAACAATCCGAAGGGAAGAAGAAGGGATGAAATAATAAGAAAAAGGGCAAGAATGGGAAGGGTAATGCAAATAAAACCAATGAGCATGTTGGTGAGGGTCCAAAGGATAAGAAGAAAGTGAAGTTTCCATGCAAGTTGTGTGCTAGAGACCATCTCACGCACCTTTTCCCTAAAATTCATGATGCACAGCGCTTGTTAGCTCAGCAGGGTTCTTCTAGTTCCCAGGCTGTGTTAACAAACCCTTTTCCCCAAGGGCAACAACTAGTTGTTGGCGCGAATCAAAATTCTGGGGCTTCCTTTGGGGGCACCCAGGAAGGGGAAATTCCATCGAACATATTCATGATGAGTGCTCACGTGGATGCCGCTACGAGATCCTGTGATTATGGCGGAGAAGAGTCTTCGAAAGGTAAGGATACTCCTGATGCTACTGAGCCGCTTCACATTACGAAGCCTACTGTTGAGTCTATGCCTCGGATGCCTAAAGCATCTTCTAAGCAATCGACGATTAATCCAAACGCTAGGGCTGCCCAGAACTACTCTATTGTGGAAGATCTGGCGCAGAGTCCTTGTGCTATGTCGGCTTTAGAGGTACTCCAGTCTTGTTCGGCTCAGCGCAGTGCTTTGCTCACTGCCATTGGAGCTATTGATCCGAAAAATTCTCTTCTGATTACTTTTGATATGACTAATTTTAAGAAGAGACTCCCCCATCACATGGCTTTTCATATTAAATCATCGTACCGGAAATGCAACATCTTTTGGACAGTTGTTGATGAGGGTGCTTCGACATGCGTGATGTCTCTCACATGTTGGAAGACAATTGGATCTCCCAAAGCTGTTCCATCTACCACTCTTCTGACTGCGTTCGATGGTCATTCTCACAGACCCCATGGTATTGTCCCAGCTTTGCCCATCTGTGTTGGGGACAAAACTGTCAATATAGAGGTTGAGGTAGTGGATGCAAGCTTGGACTACAACCTTCTGTTGGGGAGAAAATGGATTTATGAGATGGATGCCATTGCATCCTCATTATTCGGATTATTTGTTTCCCTCACGAAGGAGGATTGTTACAGGGATCATTTGGTGTCTTCCTGTGGGCCAAATGCATCTGGTCTTGACTCATCTGTTCCAAAGTTGGATAATACCAAGGTGCATGTTGAGAATTTAGGGGTTGGAATGTATTCTTCCTTGATGGGTACTGATATTCCTCCTCCTACGGTGCACTGATACATTCATCCTCCAGGAAGGCTCCTCTTCGAAGAGAGTTCTTTATAACTCATTATTTTTGGACCATGGACTTTGCCTTCCCCCTACCGCCATTAGCGGAAGGTCGAAGTGGGTGGAATGGGCTTTACGTCCTCTGCGGTAGAATTTACTTATCAGTCTAGCCATTCTGTAAATCCATTCACGACTCCTCTGTCACCGGAAGAGTTGGATGGAGATGTGGCTCCAGCTTGGACACTTAGTTCTTCTTCTACCTAGGATTGCCTTGATACCACTCTTCCATCTGAATAGGCCATCCTGGAAGCCATGACTAGTATAGATAGATCGTGGGATGATTTGCATCATCGGTCTTACTTTTTACCTGACCTAAGCGAAGTTGAAACTAGTTTTCCAAGTCCTCAGTCCTCACAGTCTGTTCGCCAATCCTGAACCTTGCTGCCCCAGTTTTATCTTGAAGACATGCATTGTGATTTCTCCTACTATCCCGGTGAACATTTCCAGGGATCCCAATATTATTTAGAATGTCTTCATCGGAGTTGAATGTTCCCGTGAAGAGATTCAGATTTACACCGAGCACTTTAAAGAGTATAGGGATGTATTCGCTTGGTATTATGAGGAAATTCCTGGTATAGATCCATCTATTGTCTAGCATGAGATCAAGACTTACCAAAACGCTAAGCCTGTGAGGCAAAAAATTCGTTCGGTCAATCCTAGGAAGGCAGCAGCTATCAAAGCTGAGGTGGAGAAGCTGCTTAAGGCGGGATTCATTTTCACTGTTCCTTTGACTGAATGGGTTTCAAACCCTGTTCCCGTAGATAAAAAACAAGGAACGATTCGAGTTTGCATTGATTTCAGAGACCTTAATAAAGCATGTCATAAAGATAATTACCCCACACCATTTATCGATCAGATCATTGACGAGTGTGTCGCTAATGAGATTTTCTCCTTCATGGACGGTTTCTCTGGAT
Source organism: Pinus albicaulis (assembly GCA_034641835.2). Classification (NCBI taxonomy): domain Eukaryota; kingdom Viridiplantae; phylum Streptophyta; class Pinopsida; order Pinales; family Pinaceae; genus Pinus; species Pinus albicaulis. The sequence goes on along the minus strand of CM076579.1, from coordinate 1,336,641,237 downwards.
ATAATCAGATTACTATTCATCCTGAAGATCAGCATAAAACTGCCTTTATTTGTCCCTGGGGTACATTTGCATACAAGAAGATGCATTTTAGTCTTAAAAATGCTGGGGCTACCTTTCAGCGGGCCATGTCTTACGCCTTCCACGACATCAAGAAGATTATCGAGGCATACTTAGATGATCTAGCTGCTCATTCTCGAAAGAGGATGGATCATCCTGGTCACCTCCGGCAAATATTTGAAAGATGTCGTTTTTATAAAATTCGATTGAATCCGAACAAGTTCGTTTTCGCGGTTACATCCGGTCGGCTATTGGGATTCATTGTATGCAGGAAGTTAGGGTAAGTCACTTAAAGTTTAGGCAATAGCGGGTTGCCTCCCCCGTCCTCTATTCGTCAACTTCAAAGTCTACAAGGAAAGTCTAATTTTCTTCGGAGATTTATCGTAAATTATGCTGAAGTTACCAAGGGATTTATGAGATTGTTGAATAAGGGAGTTCCATTTCTTTGGGATGACTTTGCTCAACGCTCATTCGATGCTTTGAAAAAATCATTGACCTCTACTCCTTTATTGAGTCCACCTGATTATAGCAGGGATTTCCTTTTGTATCTTGCAGCAGTAGAATATACCATTGGTATGGTTCTGGTTCAGGAAGATGATGCTCTTGCAAAGCATGTTATTTACTATCTTAGTCGAGGATTGGTAGGACCTGAACTCCGGTACACTCCGATAGAAAAGTTAGCTTTAGCAGCAGTTCATGCTGTGCAGCGACTCCGGTATTACATTATTCTACGAAAAACTTATGTTTTGGCAGCAGCCAATCCATTTCAGTTTGTCCTCAGTAGGCGAGTAATTGGGGGCAAATACAATAGATGGATTGTGATTTTGCAGGAATTTTATCTTGAGTTTATGTTTGCCAAGTCCATGAAATCATTGGTTTTCGCAGAATTGATCTCCGAGTTGCCCTGTAGGGAGGAGATGATCTATGATGAATCCTTCCTGAGCAAGCCTTCTTTCTTATCTTACGTATCCTTGGTATGGAGATATCATTGTGTATCTTCAGACTACGAAGTTTCCCTCTAATTTTTTGAAATATGAGCGGCATAAGTTGCGTCACTTAGCTAAGAATTACTTGATTATTGGTGATGCTTTATACCGTCGAGGGATTGATTCAATCCTCAGACGTTGCTTAACTCTCGAAGAAGCTAAGGCTATGCTGAATGATTGCCACAGTGGAGCTTGTGGTGGTCATTTATCTGGGCTTGCTACAGCCCTAAAGATTTTGCGTTTTGGGTACTTTTGGCCTTCGATTTTCAAGGATTGTATGGAGTCGCTCAAAAAGTGTCATCCATGTCAAGTTTATACTCAAAAAATGCGCACTCATCCAACTCCGCTTTTTCCAGTCATTACTGTCGGTCCCTTTACAAAGTGGAGTATTGATTATACTACTTGTAACCCGCCTTCGGCTAAAGGTCACAAGTACATCATTGTAGTAGTAGACTACTTTAAAAAGTGGGTCGAGGCTATGCCTACTTTTGGGAATCATGGTAGGCTGGCTCTGCACAAATTGGATTCTTCCTCATTTTGGTATTCCTAGAGAGATTGTCATTGATCATGGTAGTCATTTTCAGAATAGCATGATGGCTGAGTTGGCTCTAAAATTAGGTTTCTGGCAGGAGCATTCATCTCCGTATTATCCTCAAGCCAATGGGCAAGTGGAAGCCGTGAATAAATCCTTGAAGACAATTATTCAAAGGACAATCGATAAAGCTCGATCCAGCTGGCATATTATGCTATATCCTGCACTTTGGGCATACGGACGTCGGTGAAAAGCGCAATAGCTTCTCCGTTCAAGTAGTGCATGGGTTGGAATCTGTATTTCCATTGAATGTGAGATTCCTTCTCTTAAGTGGATTGTTGTGACTTTCCCACACTTTAATCTTTGAAGAACCAGCTCCTTCATACGGAACATCTCGATGAGCGACGTCGGGATGCGAAAAGCCACGATAAATGAAGCACATAATCAAAAGAGTTAAAGCTCAGTACGATAAGGCGGTCAAACCTAGGGTTTTTTCGGAAGGTGACCTTGTTTTGGTCTATGCCCAAGAAAAATATGCCCTGGGGGCAAGAAAATTTAAGTCTATGTGGTATGGCCCCTTCATCGTTAAAAAAGTCCTTAAAAAGGAGCATATACCTTGGTTGATTTTGAAGGGAACGAGTTGCCGGAACCCAAAAATGGGCTCTATTTGAAGAAGTATTATGCCTAGGCTTCGGCCTAGCATGTTGCTTTTGTATATAGTAGTTTTGCTTTGTACATATCTGGTTGATTTTCGATCTTTGATGGGATGGTGATGTTTTTTATCTGCTTTGGCAGGTTGTGTCGGATGTCATGAGTCATTTTGGTTTCGCCGATTGTGCTAGTAGACACACCCGGAACTTAGCTTCCGCGGCTTGGGTACTTCATTATCCATCCGGTCAGCTGTTAGTATCAAGAGGGGTCTGCATTGGTCCTGCTTCCAATAACATAGTAGAATACACTGCAGTTGTTTATCTACTCTCAGAGGCAATATCTTTGGGTGTTGATTCGTTGGTAGTTTTCTTGGACTCTCAGCTGGTGGTGTCGCAGTTACAACACTTATCGGGTACGAGATCCATTTTTATTACGATTGTTCTTGAGGGTACGTTTGTTACAAAGGCCATTTCAATTTTTAACTTTCATTCATATTCCTCGAGCTGACAATTGGTTTGCTGACTCATTAGCTAATCAAGCATTGGATTGGCATATTAATCATTCAATTCAATAAATTTTTAAATCATCAAGAACATCATACATTTGATACATTTATCACATCACATCAAATATCGCTGTATAAATATCATCGGTGTGTTCAAAAAACTTTACAAAATTTGGATCCTTAAAGTCGTACAAAACTTGGGCTTATGCCCCATCATGTTCAGTCTCAAAAAAGAATATACAGTCATCTAATACATAATATCTGTCTACTCCTGAGGTCCCTGCCCAGAAGTCGTGTTCCTATAGAACGTAACTGCAGTGGCAACTCGGGCGTTAACGTACCCGGAGTCTCGGGCACTCTACACCCCATCTACCGGATCCAACCCAAAGCCAGATCTTCCATGGCAGCCATAGGTACTTGGCAGGTTAATCCCTCCAAGTTCCTCTGTACAGCCTGGAGAGTCCTATCTGAATCCACTGTATTCGCTTCGCCTCGGCGACGCTTGTGTCGTGGGAAACCCTCAGGTTGAACTAGTCCAATATCTGTATCATGATCATGTTTACATTGTAAGTCATTATGAATCTAATCAAAAACATGTTTTTTTTTCATTTCTTTTCATATATATTTGAAAAAATCCAAAAAATTATATAATTCAAAAAATTGCAAACTTACCGACTGTGCCCCATGCCGTGCCTGGTGGAAGGACAAGATCTGGATCTCCACGAAATTCCATCCTGGCATAGTGATAGTCGTCCACAACGATGATTTGTTCTCACCACCAAAGGAAGAACTCATCATCCCAAGTGGTCCGGGGAACTTCACTTCCCCCAAATCTCTTCATCATGTCTGCCCAGCGGGCAATTCTTGGGTCTCTCGGGCTGCTGATGGTAGAGATCACTTTGGGTCTCAATGCTGGTATCTTCTAGAAGAAGAATGTCATCAAAATTGTACCATATCCAAAATGTTTTGTCTTTTCCTTTCGGATTGACGTCAATTGTTGCTTCACGTTCATCAGTAGAGCTGTGCACTAATCATATACATGAGTTAAGCATTCCACTGCTATACTCATTTGCATCCTGGATGCCTGGTGTAGAGAAGTTGATCCTGCTACTCTCCCAATGGTAAAAAGGAGGATTTTTATGTGCAAGTCTCTTAAACCTTTGATTGCAATTTGAGTTCCTACTTTCTTGGAACCCTCTATGCAGTACACGTGGACGTAATCTTCCACGGTTAGCCCTCCCAAAGGCTTCCCGTGCAAGTCTACTAGCTCCCCCCTCCGGGAGAGTCCAATAATAAAATATATATCTTCCACTTCGATGCGTATGGGCATCTGATCTATGATGAAGCTATCTTCTTCCGGTTCCCAATAGTTCACAAGAATTTCGAGCAACTGGACATTACTCTTCATATTTGGCATTTTGAAAAACTTGAGCAATCCGCAATTCCGGAGAATATTTAGTGATGCTCGATCTCGCATGACTTCTTTATCAATAGCACTGTGTTCATGCTCTCTCCATGATATGGTCATCCTGTAAAATTTCAATAATTCGTTTATTAGCTACGCATTTTTCATTTTGGGCTGCGCATACGCGACTTTCTTTGTGCATAGTCGCGTGTATACGCGACTTGGTGATTACCAACCCGTGTATGCGCAAACCCGTGATTTTTAGCAAGAGATTCTATGGTGAAAATTCCTAAATTTTAATTTATGAACAGACAAAATGAATAGCAAGGATGGTTTATGAGCTTACCTGACAAATTCGGTGCGATTTGACGGTCGGTTGCTCCTATTTTCACGAAAGAAGTTTTTTTCTCCAGAGCACTTTTTTCCAAATCAACAATGTAACAATGAACCAAATATGAGGTAATTTGTCTATTTATGTCCAAAAAGTTGAAAAATTTCACAAAATTTTTTTATGCTTATTTTTTCAATCTATCTTAAGCTGCATAACCCGGATGCTTGGAAGTGCCCAGATTGGTATGTTTTCAGGTACATTTTGACGAATTTGAGATTTTCCAGTTTTTGATCCATGATTACTGACTCGCCATGGTAGGTATATGATCTTCTTTGAATATAGGTTCAGAATCACTTTCAGTTGCATCTTGCATACTAGCCTCATATAATCACTTGTCATGGGTGATCCCATCGGGTCATGACTATTACCCATTTCACTCGCAGATTATTTAATCATGACTTGATGGTAGAGCCTTCCTTTACATGGGCTTCTTAGTTGATTCTGCCTTTCTCACTTATTTGCCCATCTTTGCCCCAGCAAACTAGGGAGTCCTCTTTAGTCTGCCATGACTTATGTGTTGAAACTGGTCTTCTTCTTCCTCACTATCATTTTACGGCTATTACCCTAGAGACTCCCTGGTGTTGTTAAGTTGTATTACTGCATTGCATATTGGCTACTTGTTTATCCTGGCCTTTAGCCGACTTCATTTTGGACTCGATGTTTAAGCCAACTTTTGACCTTGACTATTTATACAAGTTAACCATTGCATGCACTTAGCTATCGCGACTTGACACCCTTTTACCTATGGATGGAACATTTCTCTGAGTACCTCTTACCAGTTTCCGCCACCTTGCATTGAGCATTGGATCGTTCCAATCCCATGAACTAGTGCATCTGTTTCATGATACTCATTCTATCCATTGTACTATAGCATTATTTTATTCTTTTTCAGGCTTATTATATGAAAAAGACAAAAAAATCAAATATAACAAAAAGAGCGGGAACGGGATGTAACTTCATAATTTGATTGCAGTACAGTGTCAGTTTGTTGCCCTTCAACAAAGCACATACACTTATATATTTCCTCCATTTGGGATGGTTTTAGTTTTTGACCTAGGCTCAACCTTTACCTTGTTTCACCTGTCAGTTCTCCCCCGGTTGGTTATCTCTTCCAATCATATGGAGAGTTTGTTCTGCCTCCTGCATAACAGACTTATACAGTGTCACTTTTTACTGCCATGGTCATCACGAGTCATGCTTTTGTTCAAGGGAAGTCTAACCAGAGTCGGCCATTCTGCGGTGTCTCTTGACTCATTATTCAGTCGGCCTTCCCGGTCTTGTCGGTATCTTGTTCTATCACATCAGATGTTTTGGTCCTCTGCTCATGCTGGTTTGAGAAGGTCTCCATTGACTTCTTGCTGGTAGGTTTGTCTCTTATCGACTACGACACATTGCTCTAAGAGCAAACCTAGAGCTACACTCTGGCCCTATTTCCATCATTGATAGGTGACCTTGTGCTCAGCATTTGATCATCATTATGGGTCTTTGACTGAGTGGTTTCCCCTGTGTTCGACGTCAGCATACATTATCACACTTGGCATTCGTGCAGTACCTTGATTTCCATTTGACCCTATTGGTGGATATCTTGCATCTGTGTCAGCTTTCATTATTGGTTGGTTCGGAGGGTTTCTTCCGTGCGCTAGCTTTATCTTGTGCATGTCGGAAACGTACTTCGGTTTGATTTCGTCACTCTACTTCTTCTGATTCCTTCCAAATCTTGGCCTGCGGGTTACACTCGCATTGGACTAATGTGGGATGCCTTAATGCCTTCCTTCCAACAGATCTTTTCCCATCGACTCTGACTCATTACTCTGGGAATAAGGTCTATAGTCTTTTTGTCAGTACCTTAGGGTTTGCAGTCATCAGTGGCAGACTCTTCGCTATCGACAGTGGGGACTCATCATTGCCTCCTAATTGGTAGATTCTTTCAAATGTTCGACTTCAACTCATTTATTCGCACTTGTTGGATTGTACTGGGGCACCTTGACACTTATTTTCATTATTGGTGGGTTTTCTCGCGTTGGTTAACGGTTTACATTATTGACCGGTAATCCAACGATTTCTCACATGGTCGACTTCAGCTCATTTATTCCCATTGTGTAGAATTGTGCCGTAGTGATCGGTGAAGACCTCGGGTTGCATCAGCATTTCTCGGTTCACTTTTGACAGTCCATTCAGTTTCTGCCAGTGATGTCATTCACCCTTGTATGTTGCAGTGTCAGTACAGCAGCATCCTATATGTTGGCTCCCGAGTTGCGTGATTGTACCGTTTGTTCCACCTCTTATGATTTGGTACTTGGAGATTCAGTTACTTATATGATCAGACATCCAGTTTTAGCATCATTGCTCAGCTTTCTATATTAGTGATACTTGGACATTGATTCAGACTTATACTTTCGGGCCATGCTCAGATGATTCATTGTGTACTTTCAGTTCAGCTATACTTGTATACATTTTGGATCTATTATGTACTTTCCATATGATGTATTTTTGACTGAGCATGGGTATGCCCGCCTCAGCATGAGTTGACTCTCTATTTTCTTTCATTAGTTTTTTGGCAGGCTGAAATCTGGTGAAGTCCTCTCTTTTCCTTGCGAAGTTCTTTCTATGTGCATAATACATTTCGGCCATCATGTACCCCTTCTGACCTCATATATTAGGGGGCATCTGTTATAGCATCATTTTTCACCCTCGGGTGATTCATGATTGTCTTTATGGCTTTGGGCACCCATTCCTACAGACTTGAACAAATTCACTAAAAAACAGTGTTAAAATTCCCATACGCGGGTATGCCCAGACTTTTCCGCATGTATACGCGAGTCCACATGTACTTTTCCGCGTATGCCATTAAAACCATTAAAAAATATATAAATTCCCTATTTTCGGACTGGGTTGATGGTTACTCCAGTAGTTCAACCACCCCAGTACGTGGCCAACTGTTTCCAACTGACTGAAACTACTTTGAGGGAGTATAAAAACCCCTCATGTGCATGGCCTAAGGGAGAGAGAAATTTTATAGTTATTATACTCTGTTGGATTCCCAGTTCAAGTCTGATTCCCCGTGCCTCCTGCACTTTCCCAGATTTATACAGGAAACCCTTGTTTCCTGGAGATGTTCATCCATTTATATGCCATATCGAGTGCACAAGTCTTGAAAGTTTCTTAGCGAGGCAAGGGCGAGATGGATCCGGACGACGGTCTGCTCGAAGATCGTGGAAGGATTCAGGTGATCTCTCCACTCTTTATTTCTGTACATGCTGTTCGTAATAATGAAGAACCATCTTGTTCCTGAACTTCTGTGTTAGTATCTATTTGTATATGTGGAAAGATTGATTATTAAGCAGTTATTATCGTTTATATCATATTTCACATGGATTACACTAACGTTTAGGAGAAATATATGTTGTACAACTAGGTTTCCGTGCACGTTCTTTCTTGTTTTCCAGGTTGAAGGAGGAAGAAAGGTTGATGGGGGTTTGGACCCCGCAGGATCTACATCGAACGTAGGACTACGGGTGAGTTCTGCTATCGTTGTTATCTAGTTTTTTGCATTCAAGTATGGTTGTGTGTGAGTCCTTCTGAATGGCATGCCTTGATCTGTGGAGGTTTTGACCCAACAAACCTCTAGGGTGATTTTCCCCGAAACAGCACCAAACACACTAACACACCAATTTTGCAAGGAATGACTTAGCACCAATTATACATGTGAATGATCCATGATTTTTAACGTATTAAAATTAAAAAACAACATGTTGTCAAATAAAATCAACTAATACCATAATAAGAGACACCATAACAATTATTTTTCCTTTGGGAACTAGTTTGCATGAAAGTAAATTTGATAATCCAATCTTCAAAGCATGTGAACCCTAATCTCCAATCAACAAAGAAACATTTTTCTTTCTTTATTTTCGAGAACTTATTGAATATTTGTTTTCATGTGACCCACACCCTAAGTCTTATGACTTTCAAACTCTATGCATGACTAGGTTTATAAATTCTTCTAGATTAGGTATTCTTTACTAATGAATATCATATATCTGTATAAATATTCCTCATGATCCATGGCCTCAAGGAAATATTGCAACTATGGATTATGTAAAGCACAATTTTATGAAAAGTTATTTGAATGAAATTTTTTTTATCACGTGCAACATTCTATATTTAGGCAACATTCCACTCATGGGAAAATCTTGGCATATTTATGACCATAACGCTCCTCTATTTTAATTTCTATTTTTCCTCAGATTTGTTTCTATAAGTCTTTTCCTGTAGGTTTTAACCCTGTACAGAAATTATCTATAAACAAATTCTTAAAAATGGAAAATAAAAAATAGCAAGAGCATAAAACATAAAAAATATATACACAAATATTTTTCCCCAAGATCTCAAATCGGGACTACCAGCTTGATTTTTCATTATATTCATTTTAGTGTTACAACAAATATATATATACATGTCGAAGCATTCATAAACCCCAATCCATTAACCCTGGATTAGAACATAAACAAAGTTCCCTTGACCAGATCTACAAAATATCAGGGGCTGAAAACCATAATGCCCCAAATCCATGTGCAAACCCATGGACAAAACCATAGGCAGGTATGCCCACCTAAAATAGGCTCCAAAAAAAAAATTCTTGAGGCTCTGCCCTAAACCCTGTGCAAGGGGCTACGCGCCCCTTGAAACCCCTGGACATGGGGGGCTGCCACCCCCACCCCCCCTGCAACAAACAGGGAGGGACTATCACCCCCCCTGTGACCCGCCGCGGATGTGACTATTCATGGAAAGAATATAACACACACCCAACATTCTCCCACATGTTGTTTTCTTTCCGTAAGGTGGGCACAAGAGAGCTTAGTCATTAGTCCAACCCTACAACACCCATTTTTTCTCTACACCAAGAGAAATTTTGAGTGCTCACAGACTTCGTCTATGCATTTGCAACATTCTTCGAAGTGTCCACCTTTACCAGCAACACCTTTTTATCCTCAAACATATCTCTCAAAAAGTGATATTGAACATCAATTTTCTTTATATTTGAATGATAATTTGAGGGTTCTTAGCCAAGAAAATTGCACTTTGGCTATCACAATCTATCCTTATAGCTTGTTGCACCAACCCCATACTTGAACATAATCTCTGCAACCAAACTGCTTCCTTGCTTGCATGAGTGGCTTCCATTTATTCAACCTTTGTAGTTGAAAGAGCCACTACAGACTGTCTTTTACTCATCCAAATTACTACACCCCCAAATAGGCTAAACAACTACCCACTTATAGATCTTCTTTGGTCCAGATCTTCATCCTAGACTGCATCAACAAAACCATGGATGTCCAAAACTCTGTCCAATCCTAGCCTTCCCTGGTAGTACAAGCCATAATCACTAGTGCCATGCAAATATCTGAAAACCCGCTTCATTTTTGTCCAATGCTCCTTCCATGGTTTTGACATAAACCTACTCAATACTCCCATAACATGTGCAATGTATAGTCTAGTACAGACCATTACATACGTCAAGCTACCCACTGCACTCTCATATTTAACACAGGATATATCCTCCTCTTCTTCTTGTGTCTTGGGACACTGTTTAGCAGATAGTGTACACCTACAGGAATAGGAACCTTCACCAGTTTACTATCCTACATATTTAACCTTTGCAATATTATCTTGACATACTTCCTCTAGTTTAATTAGAGCTTCCTCTTTGCCCGATCTCTCTTAATTTCCATGCCCAAAATATAGTTTGCAGCACCAATATCCTTCATGTTGAATTTGGATAACAATTGGGCCTTTAAATATTGGATAATTTCTTTGTCATTTCCCAACAGCAACATATCATCCACATCAAGACCAAATAAATAACACGATCACCAATAAATTTAAAATACACACAATGATCCTCTTTGCTTCTAGTGAAGCCAAGTCCTCGTATATAGGTATCAAATTTTTGATGCCACATCCTTGGTGACTGTTTTAAACCATACAGAGACTTTTTTAACCTACATACCAGTTCTTTATTACCCTTCACCACAAAGCCTTCAGGTTGCTTCATGTAGATATCCTCTTCCAGATCCCCGAGAATAAATTTTGTCTTCACATCCATTTGTGCTACCTCAAAATCAAATGCAACAGAAACATATCAAAGTAATCTAATATAAGTAACCTTAGCAACAGGAGAAAAAATATCACCAAAATCAATTCCTGACACCTGGGAATAACCTTTTTCTACCAAACGAGATTTGTATTTCTCCACCTTTCCTTCTACATTCATCTTCTACTTAAACACCCATTTTCTTCCGATGGACTTCCTTCAAGCCAGAAACTCCACTAGATCGCATGCCTCATTTTTGTGCAAGGATGTCATTTCATCAACCATGGCCTCCTTCCAGAGTTTTCTATCCTTTGAATTCACTGCCTCCCTGACAGTTCTGGGATCACCATCAGTCATAGTTAAAGCAAAATTTGAATAGAAAGCATACGGACTATACCTTTCTAGCTGCTTTCTTTCCCGAATTGATCTTCTCTCAGCTGGATTTTGTGGCTCTTCCTCTTTTGAATCTTGTTTTGTTGTAGAGTTTGATTCATCATCCTTTAGCTCAAACTCTATCTTCTTAGGTTCCTTTGGTAGGACTTCATGTTTAACAACATCTTTCACCTCTCTAAACACCAAATCTCGACTGTACACAACCTTCCTTATTTCTGGGTTCCAAAGCTTGTAAATTTTTAAACCATCCTTATAGTACCCAATAAATATGCACCTTTCATATTTATTATCTAGCTTGGTCCTTTTCTCCTTTGGAACATGTACATATGCATTACATCCAAATACCTTCAAATTTGAAAGAGAGGGTTTCTTACCGGTCCATACCTCATGTGGAGTCTTATCCTCCAACGCTGATGAAGGTGATTTCTTAACTAGGTAACGTGCAGTCTCCACTGCCTCTACCCAAAATTAATTTCCTAGCCTGGTACCATTGAGCATGCTTCTTCCCTTTTCCATTAGCATTAGCATTTTTTTCATTCTTTCTGCGACTATGTTTTGTTGAGGTGTGTATGGAGTAGTCTTATGTCATGCTATACCACACTTATTACATAACTCTTCAAAATCCTTCTTGTAGAACTCCCCACCATTATCTGTCCTCAACACCTTTATCTTCTTCTCTGTCTGGTTTTCCACCAGAGCCTTATATTCTTTAAATATATCAAAGACTTCAGATTTCTTCCTCAAGAAATATATCCATGTATTCCTTTATAAGTCATCTATGAATGAAGCATAGTACACAAACTTACTCATTAATGGAATCGACACGGATCCAAACACATCATTATGCACAAGCTCTAATATCTTGTTCGCCCTCTTAGCAGTAGAAGGAAAACTCACCTAATTATACTTCCCATACACACAATGTTCATAGAAATCAAAATCCAAAGAGAAATTATACATACCTTCCAGCATATAATTACCATGCAGTATCTGAAGGCCCTTCTCTCCAATATGTCCAAGCCTTTGATTCCATAGCATGGTATTTTATCTAGAGACTGCTAGGCTTTCTGCTCCACTTTCAAGAACCACAGAACTGTTGCAACCATCAATAACAATGCTACCCTGAAGCTTGTACAGAGTTCCAATCCAAACTCCCTGCATTAATACCAGTTCTCCCCGAACCATCCTGCAGGTATCTTTCTCGAACATTGTTTTTACACCTACATCATCCATCTTGCTTACAAAAATTAGATTTCTGGCCAATGCAGGAATATGCATAACACCAGGAAATGTTCTAATCCTTCCACCTTGCAGCTTCAGCTTGAATTTTCCACGTCCGATGATTATGTCCTTCCTATGATCCCCTACGAAGACATCATCACCAGCATGCTTCTCATACTTGCAGAACCAAACCCTATGGGCAGTGAAGTGAAAGAATGCACTTGATTCAATCAACCATGCCTCATGATCTACATGCATATTTGAAGAAGAAGCCAAATACACATCCCCGCCTTCATCTGAGGTGGTTTTTGCCTCTGTAGAAGGAGCATAATCAGATCCCTTTCCTTTCTCAAGAGCTTTAGATCTGCGGTACTTTTTGAAGTACCCTTCCTTTCCACATTTCCAGCACACCTTTACAGGCTTTCCTGGAGATTTAGATCTCCCTCTATATTTATATCTCCCACTCGAAAACTTTTTCTTCTTCTTCTTCTTCTTCTTCTTCTTTTTTTCTAGGATGTTCCTCATACAAATAAAGCATATCCATTTTGGCCCTCCATATTTCTCCGTCTCATTTCCTCTAACAACAAGGCTGAGACAATTTCATCAAAATTCAAGGTAGTTGTATTTCTACCTATTGCAATAACTAGATTTTCCCACGAATATAGTAGATAACACAACAAATTGATGCACTTATCTTCATCTGAGATTTTAATATCAACATATGATAACTGACTTACCACAGTATTGAAGGCATTCAGATGCTCTATCACTGAGTCTCCATCCTTCATCCTTAAGTTGTACAACTTTTTATGCAGGAACAATTTATTCACCAGAGCCTTAGATTGGTACAAAGTCCCTAATTTGACCCACAAATTCTTCATCATAGCTTCCACAGATACATTCAACAATATTGAATCTGAGATACACAACCGTATTGTGCTCTTTGCCTTTAGATCCAACTTCACCCAGTCTTCATCTGACATTGTCGTTGGTTTAATACCTGGATCTACCACAATTCACTAATATTTATTCACCAGCAGATCCTCCATCTTGAACTTCCATAACTAAAAAATATAACCATTAAATTTATCTCTCTATCTTTCCACTGCTCGCCATCTTCTTTCACCGCAAGAATCGTTCCCACAGATTTCCCACTAACCAGGGTCTAACACAGGCCCGAGCAAAAAACCCCTCAGCAGCAAAGGTGTCCCCTTGAAGCTGAAATAGCTTTGATACCAAATATAGGTTTTAACCCTGTACATAAATTATCTGCAAACGAATTCTTAAAAACAGAAAATAAAAAATAGCAAGAGCATAAAACATAAAATAGATATACACAAAAAATTTCCCCTGGATCCCAAATCGAGACTACTGGCTTGATTTTTCATTATATTCATTTTAGTGTTACAACACATATATATACATGTCGAAGAATTCATAAACCTCAATCCATTAACCCTAGATTAGAACATAATTGTAGTTCCCTTTACCGGATCTACAAAATACCATGGGCCGAAAACCATCATGCCCAAAAACCATGTGCAAATCCATGCATAAAATGATAGGTGGGTCCGCCCACCTAAAATAGGGTCCAAAAAAAATTTCCCAAGGCGTTGCCCCGAACCCTGTGCAGGGGGCTACCTGGCACAACGAACATCGATGGGTTATCGCCCCCACGCGTGCGACTATTCGTGGAAATAATATAACACAAACCCAACAATGACACAAATCTGTGCATCTGTACTGGTTGAATGGTATTCGCTAGTTGCTGGTATTCATCAACATCCACACACTGACATATTATGCATTGTTCTCTATCCATATTAGTAGTAATGAATGTTGTATGAACCTGTTAAGACTCTGGATTATATTCAACCACACTCCTTCTCTGCCTTTCTGTCGCCTGGTCACGTGGATGTTACATTTCAAATTTGTATTAGATGTAATACAGTAGATCCTTTTGATTATTATAATCTTCCAACCTATCTTCTAGTTTTTTTCCAGCTAATATTAATCATCGTTGATCTATATGGATACCCTCCTTGTCCTAGATTTTCCTTTTCACATTACCCTACTGCCTTTGGGCATGTGCTCTTAAATGTTATTGGAATAGATTATTTCTTGGATTTTGTCCAAATCACTTTTGTAGTCTATGGAAAATTACTTGTACTTTAAGTTAGCTTAGTATCGGAAACCTTGCAAGGGATAGGTGAAAATGGAAGAGGAGTCTGCAAAAATTTCTATAGTAGCCAGTGTGCCAAGTTTAATAATAATAAAAAAAATCATTGATTCTCCAAAATCATTCAAAGGGTCACTGTTGTTCACGCCTGACCTCATCCTCCTCTTCAAGAGTAAAATAATTATTTATATTGAAATTTTACATATTTCTTTTGGTGTTTTCCCTTTTATCATGTTGGCAACAGTCTAACATGTAAGATCAAGGAGTTTTTTTTTGTATGCACAAGTTTGATCATCTTCATTTCCCTTCAATTTTACCTAATTTTGTTTTTTATGACCTAGGGTTATTTCTTTGTTTCACCTTCATAGGGCTAATTTGTGGTGGCCTGAATCTCCTCCTCTCATAGTGTGTTCTATTTATCCTATTATATCTATTATGAGCTTGCCTTTCAATAGGCGTTGGTTGAGGCCTTGGTATCCTTTTCCCATCTACAAACTTGTCCCCTTGATAATATGTATTATGAACATAAATATATGAGTCTAGTAGAACCCAAAGCACGCCAAACATTCCCTTAGATTTTTTAAATAATTCCTCCGAGATATTGGCTTGAATCCCATTGTAGTTTTTTGTAAACAATTCATATATATTTCTATTGGCTTGCTCTTCACTTCCGATGACCTTAGCAAGTGTCTTGATATAGGTGTCAATCATCTCCTATAAAGAAGGCTTGAGATCCTTGGAGAAATCCATAACAATGAACCAATGTTCACAGTCACAACCCAGGAGAAGAATAGTTTCCTTAGTGACCCTTAAGGATGACGAGTCATTTATATCATAGTTGATTTTAGTTCTGTGTGAAGTGGGTTTTATAGATATTGTTGACTTTGGTTATTGGATAACAACAGTAGAAACATAATTATAGAGAAATGGGCAATAGAGAGGAAGTGATGAAGAGCATGAACTTATTACTAGAGAGAATCAATAAGAGAAAGAATCATTGGGTTGTATAGAGGCATGTGGAGATAGAGTCTCAAAGCTTGCCATTTTGGAGCGAGTGGAAGCAAGAGCCAAGAAAAGAGGTCATTTGGTAGATATTGAATTGGGTTATGAGTAATGGATATGCTATGTAAATGATAACCTCTGCTTGCTGTATGGAAATATTTCCCTCCTTTTTTGTCTTTCTAATGTATCAATTTAGGGCACATTCTCCTCCTCATTAACCTTTCCATGGCTCCTTTGTAAGATTTGTGGATCTTCTATGACAATGTCATCTCATCTTATATTCCCTTCAATTCAATTGAAATTTTAGTGTGAGATTTCAATAACTGGAGATGGTGATTGCAAATTTAACAGAAATGCTGGCTTCTACATTCTTTTTAACTCCTAGCCTTTAAATAGTTGGTACATAATCACTTTGGTGTTCATATAAATCATCACATAGTTTTCCTCCATTTGCGTATAGTTTTCCTTCATCTTCATTGTTATTAAATAATTCCTCAACTTCACTTACATCTGTGAATTTGAATCTAAATTTCTCTATCTTTTGGAGAACAATTGTGGAGATGACATATATTCATTGGAATGATGATTCAAAGAATATTTAACATTTCCCCCCTGCATTTTTTTAGTGACACTTTAAAATTTCTAATGAATATATTTTGTAGGTGGTGCATGTTATTCTTTGTATTTGTTGTAGTTATTCAATCCTTCAATAGCCTCTACTATCTTGTCAATGTACTTAGTACTTTAATTAGGGTGAAACTTTAGGGTGACTTTCAGTTCATGTGCAAATTTGGTCTTGTTTTTTCTAACTTAGAAATTATTGGGGTTGCTCTCCCTCTGAGTTTCTACTCTTCTAACATTCATTTAATTCATATTTTTTTCTTAAATAGCTTTCCCTGAGACTATGATGAATTCAATTTGTCATTGAAGTCCCCTCCTACTCCTTTTTCTTCCTATTCCACACTTTAGTGGTACATATTATATTGTTCCATGCATTTTGTCCTGAATTATTATTTGATCTACTTTAATTGGTTTCCATCATCTATCTGGAGTTCTTTAGGGTATCTTGCATCTTGCATTTTTTTTTGCTTTGTGGCCAAAATTGTTATATATATAACACCATATATGACCAAGAAATGAAGGAAATTATATGTGTTTTCTTGAGTCTTTTCTACTTTTCTTTACATACATTTCTCATTCAATATATTTATGTCCAAATC
Source organism: Pinus albicaulis (assembly GCA_034641835.2). NCBI lineage: Eukaryota > Viridiplantae > Streptophyta > Pinopsida > Pinales > Pinaceae > Pinus > Pinus albicaulis. The sequence goes on along the minus strand of CM076579.1, from coordinate 1,336,624,601 downwards.
CATTACACAAGTAATAGTAATCACATAAATGATTTGTGTATCTAGTGGATGATTGTCTTCTCTCTTTTGTTTCTTGTGGGAACCTTCATGTTTGTCACATCTTCTGCTGATTAAATTTGATCTGATTTCTCTTATATTCTGATTCTACATGTCCAGTTTTATGGCAATAAAAACACTTGATATATTTTATAGGAGCAAAGAATATCCTTTGAGATCTTCCAAATTTTCTTAATTCATCTCCAGGAGAAAATGGCCTTTTTTCAAAAAACATTTTCTTTGACTCATTCTTTTCATTTTTATTGTATTTCTTTCCTTTGTTTGTTTCCTTGTTAATCATGTTGTTTGTCCCTTCTTCTACATGTATTTTCAAGGTTTTTGTGTCCTCTTTAATGTTTTATTTATCTAATTTCGTCATGGATACATTAACTTCTTCTATCTACTTACACAATCTGTTATTTTCATCTAAATCTCTTCTAGCTGAAATAATATTAGACTTTAATCTTTCACATTGTACATCTTTATCCTTTAGCTGACTATTCATCATCCCTTCTATTATGCATGCCTATTCAAGATGTTTCTTCATATTAACAATTTTCTCCTTGTACTCATGCTTTTTTTCATTACATATTTGCACAAGTTTCTTCATGTATTTAATTTCATTCTTTAGTTTATCTATTTTGACCAATGCTAAGTCAAGCCTATCTTGATGTTAATATGTCTTTTCTTCATGATATTAAAGTACATGCACACATTTATAGCTTTCATTTAGTTGAAAATTTTCCTTTTGATAGGGTTTTTCTTCTTTCTCTTTCTCTTTTCTTTTTCTACATCATCGCTACTAGTCTCTGCTTCATGCATGAGTTGCAATCTATCCTAGATTTCTTTCACAAAATTTAAATATATAAATGTATCAAGATCCTTATTATGAATATTTTTATACATAACATATTTTTCCTTATCATTCCATGATTTTTCTTGTGCATAGGGAGATTTTTTATTGTAACCATTACATACACGCTTCCATACACTAGGTCTGTAAGCTATCAGTTGTGTTTTAACCTTATCTCTCCATTCATGAAAGTTTGATGTACTAAGCCCAAGAACACTTTGATAGTCCATGGCTCAACCAAATATACCTTCAAGTTGTTAGGCTTACAGTGAAGGAACCTAGCTTTGATACCAATTGATGGAAACTTAACTAAACTGAGAAGGGGGGTGAATGATTTTAGTACATTCATGGACATTAAATTGATTTTATTTAAACTCATTAACTAAAATTTTTAAATGAGCATATTAAAATTTAATTACCAATAGAATGAGCATGTGAGAAACAAGTAATAATTAATCGAAAACGTTGCATAAGCACATAACATCAACACATATGGACACCAGATATAAGTGGAAACCCTTAAAGGGAGAAAAACATGATTTTTTATTGTTGTGATGCAAAGGAAAGATCCTACTCCCTTATTACATCTTATTTTTTGTAGGCTCCAATATACAATAGGTTGCTACCTCAATTTTATGGCAAGCTACAACATGTAATGTGTAGAAATTATACAACAAGCACGTATATCTTGGATTCACCCAATCTAACAATGTACTAAAGTTAAATACTAAATCGCTTCTACAAATATTTTGCGGAATTAAAAACAACACAATTTCCAATCACATGAAGAAAAGAAGAATAGATGAAAATCACAACACCAGATATTCCAGGGGAAAGACTACTGCTCAAAACCCCTCTATCATATATTGTATATTCCACAAGGAATCATGAAAAATTTGCATACAATTCTTCTCACGAGAATCCTCATGTATTGAACTAATTGTCTCACACTGTCATATAAAAATTGGGCCAATACACAACCAATTGATTACTTCTAGACAACCTTTCTTGATCATGCAGTACCTGATGAATGCAATCCTTAATCACAAAGAATTTCAGCCTTCCTCAACTATGTTGAGTATCATGGGCATCCTGTGGTGTCTTAACTACACCTGGGTAGCCTTCTAATATCACAATTGATATTTACACTTCCCTTTCACCTTTTCTCAACTGGGTCTCCATTGGAACTAACATGCATGCAACTAATATTAGTAAATCTTCAGTTGCATGTGAGATCATTACATGTGAATTAATTAATATTTAATTCACTTGATCTCTCACTACTTGTATCTTCAGTTACAACTAGCACAACTGAGTTTAACTCACTTAACTGAGTTAAACTATTTACAACTTGCACAAACTCATGTACCACTTCACTTAAAACTCTGTTACAACTAGAATCACTCTGTTACAACTATAATTACTCTGCATGTCCCACCAACCAACCTCTAACTCGAAATTCACTTAGCTAACTGAATTTTCCACTTCAGTCAACTATTTCAAGTCCACATTGAGAATAGATTACAGTTTAATTTCCATTTAATTAAGGGATAATAAAAATATACATGCACCTAAAAATAGCCTATGTGGGCCCCACCCTAGTGTAGGTACTTAATGTCACTAGGATCATGGGTGCTGAATTTTGTTTCCGGATGCTAATTTCACTATTTCTTGTTGCAAAATTCAACATAAGGAAACTCAACCTCCCATAAGTTTTTTGTGGCCTATAAGCCACAAGAGGCTCCTACAACAACAGGCTACAACTAGTTCTTTATCAAGCTCCAACTTGAAATGAGACTACAATCTCATGCTACATACAAGAAACATCATGTTGGTTTACCTAGTCATAAATTATGCATATCTCCATTTTTATCTTTGCCTCTTCTTACCTTCAAATATACTTCACATCAGCTTCATATGTGCCAAATAACTCACAAATAATCATCTCTCACATGCTCTCTTCCTTTCTCTTCCTTCCAAAATCACATCTTTTATAAAAATAGTTTTATGGTTGTTTGTATTCCACATAAGAATATGAACTGAATAGGTTTGATGTTTTGCGTTACACTCATTTGTTTCCAAACTCATCTTATTTTGAATATAAGAACACAAATAAGTGCTCAAATATTATTTTCAACCACCTATAATGATTAAATACACAAACATAATGCCAAAATATGTAAGCATGTAACACATTATAGCATCATAACACATGTAAAACATTCACTCTCTAATGAAAGAAATATGCATGCAACGTATGAACGTAATGCATCACTCTCCAAAGCCATATATCTATTCAAAAACATCTTGTATCACAACCTTTTCATGCCATTTCCTTAGTAGCCTTGAGTCTTGTCTCATCTGTCATGGATTCTTGCCTTTTTCATCATGGAGTTTTTCCTTTGTTGTCATGATGTTTTTCTTAGATCACAACAATTTCTTCAACAGTGAAATATCTACAACATTATGCAAGAACTTTATCATGTGTATCAGAACTTTGTCTTTGCCTTGAATTACATCACATCAACATGACATATCAAATCCATCAACACAAATATACCTAAATGAAACAACATCTCCATTCAAATAGGCCATATCACTGCATGCCTTAATCTATAATGTGCAATCAATTTTAGAAGTCAACATGACATGACATATGCAAGAATCAATATCACATATGTTGTTTCTATTTTGTTGTTAATTTTCCATTACCTTCATATCGTGTTTTCATCAATCATACGAATCATACCTTGTTGATATTTTTGTTCCTTTTCCATCACCTTTATCTCAGGTCATCAAGCATACCAATTTGTGTGTTCATGTTGCTCCTATTGTTCTTTTTTCACCACCATTTTCATCACATGTATGCATTGCATTCACATCAAGAATATACAACTTGAAACATAACTTCTTACTATAAAATATTTCTGCAACATACCTTGTTTATCCTATGCCTTTTTTTATCTTTTGTTTCTTCTTTTCCTTGATGCTGCTCCTTTTTCATTAATCAAAACAATGCCAACAACTTGTGCTCATAAAATTATTTGTCCTTATTTTCATAGTACCTTTCATAGAGGTAATTATCCAAAAAATACCTATCAAATATCCTCCATGATATTTATTTCTTGTTAATATTATTGATTTTATTTAGGTCTCCCCGCCAAATATCAACTCTTTCAGTCAAGTTGAAAATGGCCACTCTTTATTTCATGTTCTCGGAGTAATCATGCAAGTCATTCCTAACAACCATGCTTTTGCTTTCTCAACCTTATTCGCCCATCCATTAAATTTAGGAGGATTTTCCTTCTTAAATTCTTCTAGCATGAAGTATATTACTTTTCTTTTATGTTGACAGTGTCTTTTGGTGATAACACTAGACAGTTGCTTGGGACTGCTTGTTCTTCTCTATGGAGTATTATTTGGATTTCTTCCTCTCACTGTGTCTTCACTTGTCTATGTATGTCTCATCCTAGACTTACTATTATATGCACCATAGGTTCTTAATTCATGTTTTCCAAGTCACGGTGGAATTTTCCTATATGTATCCTTCCCTGGATGGTTAGCACCTACACATGTTGTCTCTACCTTTGCAAATATGACATGATTCACAATATAATTTTATTTACTTCTACTTGTTGTTCTTGGGCCATGATAATATTTTCATTTTCATCCTTGTATATTCTCAGATAATTCCTTATAGTTCTAATGGTGTTCATCTAGTCAAGGGAGTCTTCCTCCACCCTTTTTCCAACTAATTATTCTTTCTAAGACTGGTGGCATTTATCAGGGCTATGTCACACCATTTTTCTACTCATTTCCTTACTCTTGTGTTGACATCGGTGTCTTATTATGTGATTTTACATACAAATAATTGTTATCCAATCAATATTTAATTAAATACATTTTCCCATCACCTTGGATTAATTACAATAAGCCTATGGATATTAGGTCATCTAAAACACCAAATTTCAAGTTAGAATTCCTATTAAAAAACAATGAAGGTATCAAAAAAAAATTATCTCTATCGTTTCACATTTCTTATATAAACATTGATATGCGTATAATACTCATCCTGAAATCAATATATAATCAACAAACAAATTTATACAACCAACACTTGTTTTCACAAGGAAACAATAACTAGAAAACATCACACTTAGCAGCAGAGTCCTATATTTTATCCTTCTAGGCCCACTCAGTCCAAGTGTTTAACTTGGGTGCTCTGGTACCACTTTGTAACACTACCTCCCACCCCCTTAGAGTTTCCCCAAGCCCATCGGGATGTCTTACTATAATCTAACCCAACCTCCGTAGTTTCATCATGGAAATGGGGCTAAAAAATTTCCTTCCTTCCCAAAGTTGTTGAAATCAAATTTACAAGACACAATCACTTCTAGCTCATCAAAAACTTTCTAATAATATAAATTTCATCATGATCCGACTCCTATATAAAAATCTATGGTTATTCAAAGTTGACCCTATTAAACCCCTTGCCACATCAGTAATTCACATGCCCCGTGGTACACACGTGGAACTACCACCTCAGGAGAGGTCCACCTTGGCACCGCTATGGAATAATTCCACTATGTCACCACACCATCATGCCACACCAAAATTTTAAGGGAAATCCACTCTTATACTTTCATGGTTTGAAAGACACTTTCATGTTAAATTACAAAGATGATTCTCCATTGTGTGGCTTCCATAAACTGCACCCTACCTAAGAAATGCATTGTTAATCTCATGAGGGATCCACACTCCATGATGATGTGGCTCTAGGCCACGCCAACATCCATGTAAATGCCATGTATCTTCCCTAAACTAGGTGGCACCACTAATCATTCCATGTGTTACCTAGGTGCCACATTAGCACAGGTTTCCATGTTATCCATCTCTATTGTCTTAATGATTTCATGATGATGCCTGGGTGATGTCACCCTATGACATGGCATCCTCCCACAATGTCACATGTCGCCTGGAGACTGGCCACTTGGCCCTCTAAAAATTCCATTCATTCCTAATATGTTTCATGTTTCACGTTGTTAGTGTGCCATGTAAGCGAATTTTACATATCACGTCCCCATGTGACATGCACGTAGCCTCACTCGGTTATGTGCCTTATTCCAACTCAACCTAGTTGAGGTTCCCACTAGGTCCTGGCCCCTCATATAATTCCATGATTTATTTTTATATATTTTATGGTCAACTAGTGACCTTTCCGCATTAACACACTTCTCGATCAATTCCCCGAAACATACCCTTTTCATGTTTAGTAGAGGAAATTTTAGCCTAAAAGTGCCCATGAAATTTTCATGTAATTTCCATGTCATAATACATAAACCAATAAAAAATCCTTCAAAATTAGAAATAGGTACATGTAAATATTTTAGATGGAAAAGAAGAAAAACTATTTTTTTTTAATTCTATTTTTGGCTGATCTCCCTATAGGTTTACTCAAATTTCAAATCTAGACACTTATTAGATGGGGAATTAAATTCCACATCCAACAAGTACCCATTATCCATACTTCTGAGAATACCCACATTGATAAAAAATGAAGTTACATTAAAAAAGCATGATCAACATGTTTTTTTAATGTATCTTCATTTTTTATCAATGTGGGTCTTCTCAAATGTCTGCATAATGGGTACTCATTAGATGTGGAATTTAACTTCACATCCAACGAGTGTATACACTTGAAATTTGATTAAACCTATTAGGATATAAGCCAAAAATATAATTAAAAAAATGTAGTTCTCTTCTTTTCCCTCCAAAATTCATAACTCTTATTTTATTATTTTAACTATTATTTTATTATTTTCCCTTAGGAGGCCACTTTTAGTCTGAAATTTCCTATAATTCCCCAGGACAGACATATATTTTTTCCATTACATTAAAACCTTTATGTCTCGTAGTACATACCTCCACTTCTTAGGACATATGTGTCTTTTTTTATTTATGGAAATGTTTCTCGGAATGCACCATGCCCTCTGTCAATAGTTCCATCCTCCCGATAGAAATCACATGGAACTTGGCATGACACAATGTGAGTAACCCACAATAGGTAATAGGGACTTTTGTGTCTTGTGCTCCTATTAACTATGTTCCTTTTTCCAAATTCTGATTTCATTTATCATTTAATCAAACTCATTCATATTGATCACAAGCCTATGACCATGCAACACATGGGCATAAGAAGTCCAGGATTTCAAGGGCTTCACCAGACTTCCTTGAAGACCATTGTTTCTCAAAAATGAATCCCTCATATCCATACCAATACTAAATCATTACTATGGACATAATATTTTCTAATAAATATTATAAAAAATCCTTTTCCAATCATTTGAAAAGCCAAATAGTGGGTAACAATGCTTTGCATATTAAGTGCAACATTATCTTAGCATGCCCCAAACTAAGTGAAACAAAACATTATCAAACCTAATGATAAAACATACAATGTAGCATAAAATAGTTAGTGTATCCAACCAATAAAAACCTTCGCCATTCCAACAATGATATCCAGATATTATAAATTTTCTTTGTAACCAAAAGAAGTATCATTAAACCTAGAGGTCTTTGAGCCCCTCAAACCCATGAGAACAATCACATCTACATCTCATTAAAGACAACTAGGAATAATACAATTCCTACATAGGTAGTGTTAATACAAACATTTTTATAGCCCATAACAATATCAAAACAGCATTAATAATGTAATAGAAATACAAGTGAATATACTTATGCACATGGCTCAATGACTAGTAGCAAAGGGAGTGACTTCCACTCTCCACCCAACCATGGGCTAACTACACTACAATATTTCTTACACCTGACCACCATCGAGTTGTATTTGGAGTTTAAAGGGCTAATATCTCAAAGGGAATGTAAACCAATACCAATCAATTCTATTCACATAAGAATCTAGAGACCACCCCATATCCACCCACCTAGTGCAGGATTATATCCTCTAGTGTCTCCACTTGTTCAACTAGGAATCTAGAGTGCATTTATGTCCATCTGCTAATCCCACAAAGTTTAGAAACGCATATAGATTTCACTCTACTAACCATGGATCCAAAGTACATTTATTTTCCACCCACCTAATCTGACAGGGCTCCTAAATACAAAATGCATCCACCTGCTACTTTTTTTCAACCACACTTCCCAATGTGTTCCCACTCTAGCACCAATGGTTGTCCCAATATTCTTCCATTTCCCAAAAAATTCACTCGAAATTTTTGTATGCCTAACCCATCATATAAGCACCCATAACACACAAGCCCATGTTTGTGATATTTTTCTAATAGCAACCAAACATATTCCTAGGGCTTGTTGCTACAAATGCTTTTCCTCCTCCTTGTTTAGCGAGTGTTTCCTGCTTATTGTTTTCCTTTGGTTCTCTTCTCCCTCTAACCCCCTCATTTTTATTTGTGTGTTGACCATACTGCATAGCCCACGAGGAAACATAGGTGGTATGGGATTTTTCCTCCATTAAATAGCCCATACTCCACCTCACTTCCTGTCATGTAGGTCATTAAACCAAATCAAAATACTGGTGATCATTAAATAAACAACCTAAGTTAACCAATTCCCAAGAAAATCCTCTCCCTAAAGTATAAATCCTTGTCCAATCCTCACAGCTAGTCATTATAATCACATTTCTACAATATTTACATGAAATACAAATTCATCGTTATAGTTACCAGAGGGGTAGCTAAAAATGGTTGTTACAATTTATCTTGTAGGGTTTAGTAATTATTAGTGCTTTCATTTGAACATAAGATACTTCTCTTGCAAATGATTTCTATAGATAGGGGATGATTCCCTATAGATAAGTTCAAACTCCACTATTATGCCAATCCATATCTTCTTAATATCCAACTTATCCACCTATCTATGTTAATTGGAGGATTTATTTGCTTCTTCTTTCATTTTATTATTTCGTTGGTCCCACTTAGTCCTATGGGCCTCTAGATTTTATTCCCACTTTTCTATAAGGATTTTGATATCTTGGTGACACTCTCCCATAAGAAGTGTCCCCTCTTCACAGGCTTCCATCATCATCTTCCACTTATGTTCTTTGTCCTTCCCCCATACACCTTGTACATTTGTTTGAACGACTTTTTACTCTATCAATTTGGCCTATGTTTCAATGGTTAACTCTTGCAGCTAATCTTTGTCCTCATTTTTATGGACATATTTACTTCCTTTTTGAACTAGATTTGTTTCCCTAAGAATTGTTTCATATTCATTCCTTGTGCCATCAAGGAGCCATACTACATGAGCAAGGTAGTCCAACCCCTCAAAATACTATTTATTCTTAAGCCCGGTGTCTAAGGTTTTAATGTTGTGTTGCAATTCTTTATTATTCTTTTCCAAAACTATATTTCTTCTAATAATTATTGAATGCAACAACGCAAATAAAAATGTACCTACAAGAAATTAACAATGTAAACTTTCAAATTGGAACAGTAAACTCAAAACGATAATTCTAGCCGAAAAACCCCCCAAAAAACATGAAAAACAACCCAAAAACGAAAAGTGTGTATTCTGGAACGATATTTTTTTAAGGGTAAATTTTCAACAATTTTTAAAAATGGCAGTAAAAACCAATTCTTTGTGCAAAAAAGATGAAAAAAACACACTGAAAATGAAAAGTGTTGATGCTCGAATAACATTTTCTTTTTGGGGGTACAATTTCAACATTTTTTAGCAATGGCATTAAAGATAAAATAACAGGACCCGAAAAACCTTAAAATTCCAACAATTTTCATCCATATCGTTAAAAAAATATATATATTATGACTCTAATTTTCAACCCTAACATTAAATATAAACTATCATAACTGAGAAAAACCTTAAAATGTTGACAATTTTTCTTCCATGGAATAAAAAACCTTGAGCTTTCAACATATTTCAATCATGACATTATGAACAAGTTAATGACTAAAAAAAACTTTAAAAATTAACACTTTAATGAAGGATTCATTATTCCAAGAGTAATTTTTATGTTAAATGCTAAAAGTATAGCTATTTTCAAATCTTAGCCTAAGACAACTTATCTCTCCCATGCCCAAGTTCGGGAGCCTCGGGGCCCTGGGCGCCTAGGGTCGATTCCCAAAATTAACGTTGGACGCCCAAGGCCCCCGGGACATAGACCTGGGCAGGGGTGGGCAAGGTGCCCTGACCCAAGGGCCCTATGCGCCCAGGATTGATTCTAGGAATCAGCCTTATGTGCCCTTGCACAAGGGCCCTATGCCCATGGCCGATTCTAAGAATCAACCTTGGGCGCCCAGGGCCCCTAGGCTGTGGGATTGGGAAGGGGTGCCTCGTGCCCCTACCCAGGCCCACGACCAAGGGACCCAGGCTTGTGTGCCTCAACGCGGGCAAACGAGGCACTCCCATTCAGGCCAACATCTTAGGGGCATGGGGCATCTACGGCTGATTCACGAAATCAACCCTAGGCACTCAGGGTTGATTCCAAAAATCAACCCTGGGTGCTCAGGGTCAATTCTTGGAATCGACCCTCGATGCCCAGGGTCCCTGGGTCGCTACTTTGGGTGAGGGTAGGCAAGATTCCCTTGCCAGGCACTAGGCAACTATGACTAATTCCTGGAATCGACCCTAGGTCATGAGCCCGGGAGGGGGTGGGCGAGGCAATCCCGACCAAGCCTGTGGCCCTAAGGGCCCAGGGCTGATTTCAGGAATCGCCCCTGGGTGCCCAAGGCCAAGGTCACTTCTAGGTATTTCCCACAGTATCAATTTTGAGAATCGCCCAAGGTCAATTCCAGGTATCGCATAGTGTATTGATTCTGGGAATCATCGAGGGTCGATTCCGAGAATTGCCTAGGGTCAATTCCAGGAATCGCCCTTGGGCGCCTAGGACCAGGGGAAATTCCAAGAATTACCAAGGGTCAATTTTGAGAACCACCCAGGGCCGATTCCAAAAATTAGCTAGGGTATCTCCCAGGACCAAGGTCGATTATGATGTTGGGTGTGTGTTATATTCTTTCCACGATAAGAATTAGTAGTGAAGCGGGGGTTAGATGGGAGTGGTAGCCCCCCTACGCTTCTATCGAGAGTAGCAGGGGGGTCACGGGGGGAGGGGGGGTCCGGGGAAACACCCAGGAAAAAATATTTGGACCCTATATTAGGTGGGCGGACCTGCCTATGGTTTTGTGCATGTGTTTGCACATGGTTTTTGGCATGATGGATTTCTGCTCCTGGTATTTTGTAGATTCGGTCAAGGTAAATATGGTTATATTATAATCTAGGGTTAATGGATTAGGGTTTATGAATTCTTTGGCATGTATATATATGTTTTGTAACACTAAAACGAATATAATAAAAAATAAAGCTGGTAGTCCTGGTTTGGGATCTAGGGGAAAATCTTTGTGTATATATGTTTTATGCTTTATGCTCTCATTATTGTTTATTTTCTATTTTTAATAATTTGTTTGCAGATCATTTATGTAAAGGGTTAAAGTCTACATTTGGTATCACAGTTGTTTCTGCTTCAAGGGGACGTCTTTGCTGTTGAGGGGTTTTTTTCTAGAGCTTGTGGTAGACCATGTTCAGTGGGAGATATGTGAGATTGATTCTTGCAGTGAAAGAAGATGGTGAGTAGTGGAAATATATAGATCGAGAAATTTAATGGTCAAAGTTTTGAGTTGTGGAAGCTCAAGATGGAGAATATTTTGGTGGATAAAGATCAATGGATTGCGGTAGATCCGCATACTAAACCAACGACAATGTCAGATGAATATAGAGAGAAGTTGGATCAGAAGGAAAAGAGGACAATACAGTTTTGTATCTCATATTAGGTATTGTTGAATGTATCTAGGGAAACTGTGACAAAGACTGTGTGGGTCAAGTTAGCAACTTTTTACCAATCTAAGTCTCCAATGAATAAGTTGTTCCTACAAAAAAAAACTGTATAACCTGAGGATGAAGGATGGAGACTCAGTGACAAAGCATCTGAACACCTTTAATATTGTGGTAAGTCAGTTGTCATCTATTGATATTAAAATCTCATATGAAGATAATTGCATCAATTTGTTTTTTTCTCTATTAGATTCATGGCATAGTCTGGTTATTGCAATAGGTGGTAATACATCTACCTTGAATTTTGATGAAGTTGTCTCAGCGTTGCTGTCGGAGGAAATGAGATGGAAAAATATGGAGGGACAGAATGGAGATGCCTTATCTGTACAAGAAAGTTCCCATAACATAAACAAAAGTAAGTTTTCAAGTGGGAGATCTAAATCTCGAGGAAAGCCTATAAAGGTGTGCTGGAAATGTGGAAAGGAAGGGCACTTCAAAAAGGACTGTAGATCTAAAGCTCCTAAGAAAGGAAAGGGATCTGATGATGCTCCTTCTATGGAGGTGAAAACCACCTCAGATGAAGGTGGGGATGTGTATTTTGCTTCTTCTTCAAATACACATGTAGGTCATGAGGCATGGTTGATTGACTCAGGTGCATCCTTTCACTTCACCCCCCATAGGGACTGGTTCTGCGAGTATGAGAAATATGATGTTGGTGATGTCTTCTTATGGGATGATAGGAAGGTCAGAATCGTCGAACACGGAAAATTAAAGCTGAAGCTGCAAGGTGGAAGGATTAGACCACTTCTTGGTGTTCTACATATTCCTGCATTAGCGAGAAATCTGATTTCTGTAAGCAAGATGGATGATGCAGGTGTAAAAACAGTGTTCGAGAAATATACCTGCAAGATGGTTTGGGGAGCACTGGTATTAATGCGAGGAGTTCAGATTTGAAATTTGTACAAGCTTATTAGTAGCACTATTATTAATGGGTGCAACAGTTCTGTGGTTCCTGATAGTGGAGCAGAAAGCCTAGTGGTCTCTGAAGAAAATACCATGCTATGGCATCAAAGGCTTGGACATATTGGAGAGAAGGGCCTTCAGATAGTGCATGGTAATGGTATGGTAGAAGCTATGTCCAATTTCTCTTTGGATTTCGATTTCTATGAACATTGTGTATATGGGAAGTAGAATCAGGTGATTTTTCCTTCTGGTGCTAAGAGGGCGAACAAGATATTAGAGTTTGTGCACAATGATGTGTTTGGACCTGTTTCAGTTCCATCACTAGGTAAGTTTGTGTACTATGTTTCATTTATAGATGACTTCTCAAGGAATACATGGATATATTTCTTGAGGAAGAAATCTGAAGTCTTTGACAGATTTAAATAATTTAAGGCTCTGGTGGAAAACCATACAAAAAAGAAGATAAAGGTGTTGATTGCAGATAATGGTGGAGAGTTCTGCAAGAAGATATTTGAAGAGTTTTGTAAGAAGTGTGGTATAGCACGAAAAAAGACTACTCCATACACACCTCAACAAAACGGAGTTTCAGAAAGAATGAACAAAATGCTAAAGGAAAAGGAAAGAAGCATGCTCAGTGATATCAGGCTAGGAAAGGAATCCTGGGCAGAGGTAGTGGAGGCTGCATGTTAACTGGTTAATAGATCACCTTCATCAACATTGTAGGGTAAGACTCCACATGAGGTATGGACTGGTAAGAACCCTCTCTTTCACATCTCAAGGTATTTAGATGTGATGCATATGTACATGTTCCAAACGAGAAAAGGACCAAGTTGGATAATAAATCTGAAACGTGCATCTTTATTGGGTATAGTGATGGTTTAAAAGGTTACAAGTTTTGGAACCCAAAAACAAGGAATGTTGTGTAAAACCGAGATGTGGTGCTTAGAGAGGTGAAAGATGTTGTTAAACATGAATTCCTACCAAAGGAGCCTGAGAAGATAGAGTTTGAGCTAAAGGAGGAAGAATCAAACTCTACAACAGAACAAGATTCAGAAGAGGAAGAGCCACAAACTCCAGCTGTGAAAAGATCAGTTTGAGAAAGAAGGCAACTAGAAAGGTATATTCCATCTCCTTTCTGTTCAAATTTTTCTTTAACTATCACTACTGATGATCCCAAAACTGTCAGGGAGGTAGTGGATTCAGAGGATGGAAAACTCTAGAAGGAAGCCATGATTGGTGAAATGACATCCTTGCACAAAAAATGAGGCATGGTATCTGGTGGAGTTGTCGACTACAAGGAAGCCCATTGGGATCAAATGGGTGTTTAAGAAGAAGAAGAAGAATGCAGAAGGAAAGGTGGAGAAATACAAAGCTCAGTTGGTATCAAAAGGTTATTCCTAGGTGCCTGGAATTTATTTTGGTCATATTTTTTCTCTTGTTGCCAAGGTTACTTCTATTAGATTACTATTATCTGTTGTTGTTGCATTTTATTTTGAGGTAGAATATATTAATGCGAAGACAACATTTCTTCACGAGGATCTGAAAGAGGAGATCTACATGAAGAAACTTGAAGTTTTTGCGGTGAAGGGTAATAAAGATCTGGTATGCAGGTTAAAAAATTCTTTGTATCAGTTAAAACAGTCACCAAGGATGTGGTATCAGAAGTTTGATACCTATATACGGGGACTTGGCTTCACCAGAAGCAAAGAGGATCACTATGTGTATTTTAAATTTACTAGTGACTGTGTTATTTATTTGGTCTTGTATATGGATGATATGTTGCTCGTTGGAAATGAAAAAGAAATTATCCATAATTTGAAGACCCAATCATTCTCCAAATTCGACATGAAGGATATTGGTGCTGCAAACTATATTTTGGGCATGGAAATTAAGAGAGATTGGGCAAAGAGGAAGCTCTGTTTCAATATTTCAGAGGTTCAATATGCAGGATAGTAAACTGGTGAAGGTTCCTATTCCTGGAGGTGTAAAGCTATTTGTTGAACAATGTCCCAAGACACAAGAAGAAGAGGAGGATATATCTCATGTTCCATAAACAAGTGCAGTGGGTAGCCTGATGTATGTAATGGTTTGTACTAGACCAAACATTGCACATGCAGTGGGAGTATTGAGCAGGTTTATATCAAAACCAGGGAAAGAGGATTGGATAACAGTGAAGCGGGTTTTCAGATATTTGCATGGCGCTAGTGGTTATGGTTTTTTCTACTAGGGAAGAACAGGATTGGACAGAGCTTTGGACATTCGTGGTTTTTTTTATGCAGACTGGGCTGAATATCTCGACCAGAGAAGATCTACAAGTGGGTATGTGTTTAGCCTATTTGGAGGTGCAGTCAATTGGATGAGTAAAAGACAATCAGTAGTGGCTCTATCAACTACAGAGGAAGAATACATGGCAGCCACTCATGCAAGCAAGGAAGCAGTTTGGTTGCAGATAGTGTGTTCAAGTATGGGGTTGGTGCAGCGAGCTATAAGGATAGACTATGATAGCCAAAATGAAATTTTCTTGACTAAGAACCATGCTTATCATTCAAAGGCAAAGCACATTGATGTTCAGTATCACTTTGTGAGATATATGGTTGAGGATAAATAGGTGTTGCTAGTAAAGGTGGACACTTTGAAGAATGTTGCAGATGCATTGACGAAGTCTGTAAGCACTAAAAATCTCTCTTGGTGTAGAGAAGCAATGGGTGTTGCAGGGTTGGACCAACTAAGCTCTCTCGTGGCCCCCTGTGGAAAGAAAGAAACAAGTGGGAGAATGTTGGGTGTGTGTTATATTCTTTCCATGGCTAGGTGGGCGTACCCTATATTAGGTGCGTGGACCCACCTATGGTTTTGTGCATGGGTTTGCACATGGTTTTGGGCATGATGGATTTATGCTCCTAGTATTTTGTAGATCTAGTCAAGGGAAATATGATTATGTTCTAATCCAGAGTTAATGGATTGGGGATTATAAATGCTTCGGCATGTATATATATGTGTTATAACACTAAAAATAATATAATGAAAAATCATGCTGGTAGTCCCAGTTTGGGATCTAGGGGGAAATACATGTGTATATATGTTTTATGTTTTATGCTCTCGCTATTGTTTATTTTATGTTTTTAAGAATTCATTTGCAGATAATTTTTGTACAGGGTTAAACCTACATACGAGAATCGCCAAGGGTCAATTACAGGAATCACCAAGGGTCAATTATGGGAATATCCCTTGGGCACCTAGGGCCAGGGTCAATTCTGGGAATCACCCTAGGCGCCTAGGGCCAGGGTTGATTCTGAGAATCACCCCTGGGTGCTTAGTGCCGACTCCAAGAATCACTCAAGGTCAATTTCGAGAATCACCCCTGGACACCCAGGCCCAAGGTCGATTATGGGAATCTCCCTTGGGCACTAAGGGCCAGGCTCAATTCTAGGAATCGCCAAGGGCAGAATTGCCCAGTGTTGATTCCAGGAATCGCCTAGTGTCAATTCCAAGAATCTCCTAGGGTCAATTTTGAGAATCTCCCCTGGGCAACCTGGGTGGGGATGGGTGAGGCACCCCTACCCAAGCCTACATCCTAGGGTCCCTGGATTCATAGGGACAATTCCTAGAAGTGAAATACCCTTGGGTACCTAGGGCCAAGGTAAATTTTGGGAATCGCCTAGGGTCTATTTCGGGAATCGCCTTGGGTAGATTTTCGGTATTGCATAGGGTATCAATTCTAGGAATTTCCCAGTGTTGATTTCGATTCCAAGAATCACCCAAGGTTGATTTCAGGAATTACCCAGGGACAATTGTAGGAATTGTTTAGGGTCGATTCCGGGGATCGCCTAGGATTGATTCCAAGAATAGCCCGAGCTATTAACCCATGGTATCGATTTCAGGCCCAGGGTCAGGGTCAATTCTAGAAACCGTCCATAGGTGCCCGGGGCCAAGGTCGATTCCGAGAATCGTCCATAGGTGTCTAGGGTCAGGGTCGATTCTGATAATCGCCCCTAGCTTCCCGGGGTTGATTTTTGGAATCACCCTTAAGCACCCAGGGTCGATTCTGGGAATTGCCCAAGACGCCCAGGGCCAAGGTCGATCCAGAGAATCTCCCAAGTTCAATTATAGGAATCACCCAGGGTTGATTCTGGGTGTTTCCCAGAGTATTGATTCCAAGAATCACCCAAGTCAATTCTAGTAATCGCCCAGGGTCGTTTCTAGGAATTGCCAAGGGTTGATTTCGCAAATCGCCTAGGGTATCGACCCATTCCAGGAATCACTCAAGGTATCGACCCATGATATTGATTCTATGGCTAGGGCCAGGATCGATTTCGGAAAACACCCATCGGTGCTCAAGGCTAAGGTTGATTCCTGGGATCACCCCTAGGTGCCCAGGTCCAGGGTCGATTCCGAGAATCGCCCCTAGGCGCTGAGGGCCAGGGTCGATTCTGGGAATCACCCTTGAACTCCTAGGTTCGATTCCAAGAATCCCCCCTCGGCATCGAGGGTCAGTTCTAGGAATCACCCTTGGGCGCTCAGGGCCACGGTCGATCTCAAGTATTGCTAAGGGTCAATTCCAGGAATTTCCCCTAGGCACCTAGGTCCAGGGTTAATTCCAAGAATCACTCGAGTTTGATTGTGAGAATCACCCAGGGTCGATTATGGGAATCACCCTTGGGCGACTAGGGGCGATTCTGGTATCACCCACAGTCGATTCCGAGAATTTCCTAAGGTCAATTCCAAGAATTACCCAAGGTTGATTCTCGGAATCGACCTTGGGTACCTAGGGCCAAGGTCAATTCCGGTAATCACCACTATGCGCACAGGGCCCATTCCAGGAATCACCCAAGGTTGATTCCAAGAATCAACCCTAGGCACCTAGGGCCCTTAGGTCGTGGGGTTAGGTGGGGGTCGGCTAGGTGCCCCCACCTAGGCACGCAGTTCAGGGGCTTGGAGCATGAAGGGTCGATTTTCGGAATCAACCTTGAGCGCTCAAGGCCCTTAGGCTGAGGACTCGGGCGAGGCCGGGTGAGGCAACCCGGTCGAGGCCCATGGCCCAGGGGCCTTTGGCACCCAAGGCCCCTAAGTCGTGGGCTTGGGCGAGGTCACATGAGGTGCCCCTACCCAAGCCTATGGCCTAAGGCCCCTGGGCTATGGGCCTGGGCATGGGCGGGTGAGGCTCCCCCACCCAGACCTGTGGCCCAGGTGTAATATTCCAAATCTAGAATAGCACAGCAAACCTACTGAAATAATGCACTCCTAGGATATTGATGTACAAAAATTAGTTTACATCCCTTCTATCCCTTAGATCAGCAGATCTGGAGTCTAGATCCAAAAGGGGAGCAAAAACAAATCAAACTAGGTGTGGTAAACAGATCTCCCACCACCTAGTCTAGCTGAAAAACACCCTACAAGAGGGGCTGCAGCTATGCACAACAAACTGCTTCAGAAATAACACAGTCTTGGATAGTATGAGCAGGAGGCCATCAAATATGATTAACTTATGAATGTACAGCAGCAAATCAGAATTACAATGAAGCTCTTTCAATATACAGTAGAATACATAAGACAATAGAGCAAGAAATCTTCAGAAAAGAAGGCTGCAACACATATATAACTGCAGAAATGTCTCAACAACGTTATTTTAAGGAGCTGCAGCAACTGAATATTACAACTCAGATCTAGGATAGATCTGTGGACAAAACATCAGATCTATTTCAGATCTGGAAACTATATAGTCTTATTTACAAGATCCCCTTGGGGTTTTGACCAAATCATGCATAAACAAGAGTAGATCTGAGTTTTAAGTTGCAGATCTGTAAAATGCTATAGTAATTTCTGAATATGACTTTCATTACAATAGATCAGATCTAAACAGAACATGGATCAGCAAGCTAATCCATGGATCACAAAAGTGAAAGGAAAATCCCAGCACCAGAGATCTCTCATCAAAACTAGGATCAAAACACCCTGAAGAATCTCATATAAAAATAACGCAGTTCCTCAATGGAAATAGCGTTGTAGCTTGAATGACATATATAGCCAACTACCAAGATACAAATCTGAAGTACAAACAGGATAGGCACTCTTCCAGGAGGTTAAAAGACACACTCCATGAGAAGAGGCTCCCAAAACAAGCTAGATCTTTGCAGATCTAGAATCCCACTTGCTGTAGCTTGCAAAAGCAGACAAACCCTCAATGGATTTGTGCTGCAATTGGAAGTAGAGCTTGGCCTCAAGCCAGATAGTGGATCAAATCAGCTAATACTCCTCCAAGAATCCTCAAAGGAAGAGGTGAAATCCCTGCATAGGAACTCCAAGTGCTAAGCAGCACAATCCTCCACTAAACAGCAGAGAATAGTATTTGTCTAAACAGACAAGATACTCAGAAATATAATCAATCAACAACCTTCTCTTGCTGCCTACCCCTTCCTTTTATAAGATGAAAGCCTTTGCAAACCCTAAACCACCTTGATGAGTTAGCTCCTTTCACAAGAGGGGCCTCCTTCTAGAACTGTGTTTTCCCTTCATGAGATACATTGAACCTATACAGTGTTGTAGATTTCGTCAATTTTGACCCAGTCTCACAGCTCAAACCCCTTTCACACCTGCAAGTGATTTATTTACATGGCCCTGATTTATCTGTGTTCACATGGGCATTGATTTATTCAGTATTTTCAGGAGTTTTACATGTCCTTCTTTATTCATTTATTCATGCAATAGAAAGTAAAACAAAAATGAATATTCCTCTTAGCTTGGGCTAAGTAGGAATATTACAGTCCTCCCCTCCAAAATGTTGCTTGTCCTCAAGAAACTGATAGGGTAAGAGATGCAGTACTTCTCCTCCTCCATTGATGGCACGATCAAGGATCAAGTCCTCATCATAAGACAAGTGCTCAACAAGCCAATACATCATGAATTGTTCCTCCAAGGCCAACATAATATGTGCATAGTCCATCCCTTCAGGAGTGAAAAACTCAACAGAAATAAACATGGTTGAAGCAATGATACATCTAAAACATGTATCATGAAGTACAGGTAGAATTTCCAATCCATGTGGTACATACAAGCTACCCATCTTTTGTCCATACAACTATATCATCCAAGTATGGAAGCAAGACTACATATATGCAAACTGAAATTTGAAATTGAGGAGGTGGGTCAAAGTCCCACATGTGATGCCAGCGCAGTGCACATCTTGTCTTCATTAGATCCAGGTGTGGCAAGTGGCATTCCCACCACACATTTTCTACATGAGTCACCTTAACATGGTTGAAGATGTTACATAATTTTGGTGCCTTTGGGAAGCACCCATCATGAAAGGGAATCTCCCTTTGCACAACAAGGGAGTGGCCAAGCTCAGAATTTCTATTGGCCCCCAACAACCTATGAGATCCACCTGATCTCTCACTCCCTTTAGGAGTCATATCCTGCAAAAACATGGCAGAGGAATGTCATAGATCAAAAAATACAACTTGCCTCGCATGATCAAATCCTTTACCATCATAGTCCTTAATACACATGGAGTTTTGCATGAGCATTCCCCTCCTCTGAAGCAAAGGAAGAGCTAGTTGGGATGACTCTTGCAAATATTCCATTGGTTGTCCCAATCCTCCATAGCTACTGCACTCTTGAAAGTGCTTATGTAAGTCCTCTCTCATGCCTTCCCAATCAAAACTCTTCATGATTAGGGTATAGATCTTCATTGAATACATATGGCTGAGGAAGAATTCTTCATAGGCTCCTCGTAGGATCTTCTGCTTGAGCTTGGAAGCTCTAGCCAAGAAGACCTTACCATGATAATAGATGACTCCCCCTTGGACTAAGTAGCCCTCTTCTTGATGCATGCCATCTAGTATCATACCTGTGTGGAGATATTTGGAATACTCTACAAGCAGTTGAGATTTCCAATAAAGATCCACACTGCTCAACAATGACAGTGCTGCTGATACATCCATGGAAGTGCTTGTCATGTTGCTGATCTCCTTTTTGACATTACACATGCCAAAATTGTTTGTGGGAAGGCTGATCCTCCCATTCTTCTCCTCCCATAGCGCAGATTCAGAAAAGAGAGAGGGAGATAGTGATGCAAGAAGAGGATCTCCCTCATACTTGGGTTTTCCCAAGCCCTCTAACGTTGTGAATCGGCCTCTCATTGCTCCAATCCTTCCTTGATCCAGATTTGGAGTAGTACTTTGTGGAGCCTTCCCCACAAGAGCTGAATCTGATGGCATTCCAGGTGGCTTGCCATTAGATAAGAATGTCCCTTGCAGCGTCCTCATGAACATGAGAGAAGGAACTATGAGATCCATGCTTCCACTACGCAAATCTATCTCTGTTGTTTGTGTGGAAGTACTAGGTGAAGGATAAGTGTGCATGCTTTGAATCTTTTGTGGTTTCCCACTCTTCAAGTCCACCCACTCCATTTGCAAAGCTTTCCAATCAGTGGTAACCTTCCCCAAGGTAATCAACCATTGGACACCCAAAATGATGTTGTTTTCTGGTATGTCAACCATAAAGAAGGGATCCACCAGAGTGTAGGATCCCATAGTGACAGAGAGTGATGGAACATATTGCATGCATTGCATGGTCCTATCTCCTGGGACCAAAACAGAAAATCCCTCAAAAGTGTCAGTGGGGATTGCTCTCCTTTGCACAAGATGAGCATCAATAAAGTTGTGGGTTGCCCCACTGTCAATCAGGACAGATACTCTCTGATTCATGACTTAACCTTGTACTCTTAGGGTCAAGTACTTAGGAACTCCTCTCAAAGATGCAAGAGTCCCACTCATTGGAGCAAAGGCTCCCTTCCCATCTCTAGATGGTGTTTGATCTTCCACATCATCATGAGTGTTGTGACCCCTCCTAGGTTCATCCTCTTCATCTTCCTCCTCGAGATCTGAGAAGACTTCTATGTAGTGTGCTTTTCCTGTAGCACATCTATGTCTCGGTGCCCATGACTCTTGGCAGGTGAAACACAGTTTCTTTTTCCTCAATTCCCTCTTGAGATCAATATCAAGAGGCTTATTCATAGAGCTCTCCTTGGGAGGAGCAGCTTTTCCATCCTCCCCCTTAGAAAAGTGAGGGGCCTTGCTTTGGAAAGTTGCCTTTGCTTTTGGCAAGGCATCTTGGAGGTCTCTAGCCCTCTCAATGGCATCATGCAAAGTGATGGGCTTGGTAGATTTAACCAACCCGTGAAAAGGTTCCTCTAGGCCATCGATGAACATGTAGACTCTCCTTGCTACAAATAGATCAGGGACCATGACTGATAATCTCATAAACTTAGAGATATAAGTCTTTGCATCCCCTGATTGCTTCAGCTTTTCAAGGCTTATGAAGGGTGCTTAAGGATCCTTCCTGTCAAACCTCTCCACCAGTCTTCTAGTAAACTCAAAATAGGTAGTCACATTGTTATGTCCCAATGGAGACAACCCATGGAACCACCAATTGTGTGCTTCACCTTCAAAGTGCAGCGCTGCAATCTTGATGGCTTAAGTCTCAGGGACCTTGTTCAACTAGAAGTAAATATCTAGCTTTTCTACCCATACCTTGGCAGAACTGGAGGATGATCCATCAAACTTGGGCAAAAAGAATCTGCCCATAGAGTGGTGTCTATCTTGATTATGAAAGAACCCACCATCTCTATACTGCTGCCTTGGTCTTCTTCTGTCCTTGATGTGACAAAAGTCTTGGAAACTCAAGTTATCCTTGAATCTCTGACTCTGAGAATCATACTCCATAAAGTAATATTCAAGGGAAGGTTGTTCTTGTGGTCCTTCATTCTCCACATCCAAGAAAGTAGGCATAGTGGAGCGTTGTGAAGCTTGTGGGGCTTGTGGCAGATTCACTGGTTGACCAGTCCCATGATGAGACATGTCAGAGCTTTCTCCCGAATGAAATCTCCCAAGAGATTTCCTCATTCTGTCCACCCTCATCTCCTTGATCTCTCTGGCAAGATCTTGCATGGCCACCAAAATAGTTCTTGCAAACTCTTCCCCTTCTTTGTCACTTGTAGTCTCAGGGGCTTTACCCTTGTCTTGATCTTTAGTAGTATAATCATACTTCTTGTGACTTCTGTTCTGATACCTCTTCTCCCTCTCAGTAAGAGGTTCATTTTCTTCTAACTGTAACATGGCTGTTATTCTCCAAGGAAAGCACATGATGTGCCAAGAAAGGAGCTCTGATGCCACTGTAATATTCCAAATCTGGAATAGCATAGCAAGCCCGCTGAAATAATTCACTCCTGGGATATTGATGTACAGAAATGAGTTTACAGCCCTTGGATCCCTTAGATCAGCAGATCTGGAGTCTATATCCAAAAGGGGATCAAAAACAAATCAAACTAGGTGTGGTAAACAGATCTCCCACCACCTAGTCTAGCTGAAAAACACCCTACAAGAGGGGCTGCAGCTATGCACAACAAACTTCTTCAGAAATAACGCAGTCTTGGACAGTATGAGCAGGAGGCCATCAAATATGATTAACTTATGAATGTACAACAGCAAATCAGAATTACAATGAAGCTCTTTCAATATACAGTAGAACACATAAGACAATAGAGCAAGAAATATTCAGAAAAGAAGGCTGCAAGACATATATAACTGCAGAAATGGCTCAACAGCGTTATTTTAAGGAGCTGCAGCAGCTGAATATTACAACTCAGATCTAGGATAGATTTGTGGACAAAACATCAGATCTATTTCAGATCTGGAAACTAGATAGTCTTATTTACAAGATCCCCTTGGGGTTTTGAACAAATCATGCATAAACAAGAGTAGATTTGAGTTTTAAGTTGTAGATCTGTAAAATGTTGCAGTAATTTCTGAACATGACTTTCATTACAATAGATCAAATCTAAACAGAACATGGATTATCAAGCTAATCCATGGATCACCAAAGTGAAAGGAAAAGCCCAGCACCAGAGATCTCTCATCAAAACTGGGATCAAAACACCCTGAAGAATCTCATATAAAAATAATGCAATTCCTTAATGGAAAAAACGTTGTGCTTGAATGACATATATGGCCAACTACCAAGATAAAGATCTGAAGTACAAACAGGAGAGGCACTCTTCCAGGAGGTTAAAATACACACTCCATGAGAAGAGGCTCCCAAAATAAGCTAGATCTCTGCAGATCTAGAATCCCACTTGCTGCAGCTTGCAAAAGCAGACAAACCCTCAATGGATTTGCACTACAATTGGAAGTAGAGCTTGGCCTCAAGCCAGATGGTGGATCAAATCAGCAAATACTCCTCCAATAATCCTCAAAGTAAGAGGTGAAATCCCTGCATAGGAACTCCAAGTGCTAAGAAGCACAATCCTCCACTAAACAACAGAGAATAGTATTTGTCTAAACATACAAGATACTCAGAATATAATCAATCAACAACCTTCTCTTGCTGCCTTCCCTTTCCTTTTATAAGATGAAAGCCTTTGAAAACCCTAAACCACCTTGACGAGTTAGCTCCTTTCACAAGAGAGGCCTCCTTCTAGAACTGTGTTGTCCCTTCATGAGATACATTAAACCTAGACAATGTTGTAGATTTGGTCAAGGTTGACCCAGTCTCACAGCTCAAACCCCTTTCACACCTGCAAGTGATTTATTTACATGGCATTGATTTATTTGTGTTCACATGGGTATTGATTTATTCAATCTTTTCAGGAGTTTTACATGTCCTCATTTATTCATTTATTCATGCAACAGAAAGTAAAACAAAAATGAATATTCCTCTTAGCTTGGGCTAAGTAGGAATATTACACCAGAGGCCTTGGGCTGCGAGACTGAGCGAGGGCACGCGAGGCACCCTGGATAGATTCTTGGAATAAACCATGGGCACCAAAGGCCCTTGTTCTACAAGCCTGGGTGGGGGTGCCCACTCCCACCAAGGCCCGTGACATAGGGGCCCTAGTCGCCCAGGGTCGATTCTCGGAATCGACCCTAGGTGCCCAAAGTCGATTCCTAAAATTGACCTTGGGTGCCTAGGGACCTAGGGCACGGGCCTTGGAGGGGATGGGCAAGGCGCCCCCACCGAGACACACGACCCCGCCAAGGATTGTGGCCCATAGGCCCTTAGTACCCAGGGTTGATTCTGGCTATCACGCAGGGTTGATTCCGAGAATTACTTAGTTTCGATTCCAAGAATCGCCCATGGTCAATTCTAGATATTGCCCAGGGTATCGATTCAAGGAATATCCCATGATCAATTATGGTTATCATCCATGGTCGATTCTAGGAATCATCTTGGGGCGCTTCAGGTATCGCCCAAGGTCGATTCCAGGAATTGTCGTTGTTGATTATAATAACGTCCAAAGTTTAAATATAGTGTATCTCGCCTACTTACGAAATGGATACTTGTGGCTCATTAGTTGTGGGCTTGCTTAGTGCGTCAGTGGTTACAGGTTCAAACCTTGCCAGTGCTAGCCCATCCAAAGTTTTTTTGTTTGGTGGTGACATGTGGCGGCCTCAAGTTGGGCCATGTGTCATTATAGGATTGGTCCACCTATCTACCACATACATGCCCAATCATCTAGCCATGTAATGCCACATGACTAGGCTAGTACTATCACATGTCACAATTCAACTCTGCCACATCATTTGTATCTACCAAGTGTCATCTATACAACCATCCATGTGTCACCCTGAGAGGCTGCCACATGTCACTCTATCCTCCTTTTATATATGTCACCAAAAACTTCAAAATGTGATAATTTTCTCATATGGACTATATTTGATATGATTCAAATTGCATTAGAATCGTCTCGTCGAGTTCTTCGACTTGGCGCTATTTCCGTCAAACTTTGTGGAATTTGAATTTTAGGCCATCTTGGATCCTCCTAGATTAGTTAACTAGGTGGAGACCCTATGGGTCAAACATGGTCACCAAGTTCAACCATGGTTAACCATGTTCATCCATGCACAACCATAGTTAACTTAACCATCGACAAACTAGTCAATCATGGTCAACATGGTGAAACCATGACATCCATGGTCAATATGGACTATCATTTTCATGGTCAACCATAACTTGACCATATTTAACCATAGTCAACCATGTCTAGACATGGTCAAGCAAGCTTAACAATGGTCAACCATGTTCAACATTATAACATAAATACAATGTTACATTAATGGTTGACCATGGTAAATCATGGCCAACCTTGTCAACCCTCTTTAAACATTAATGTAGCTTCAACATTAATGTCAATGCAACACCAATCATGGTCAACCATGGTTAACA
The DNA here is from genome assembly GCA_034641835.2 of Pinus albicaulis. Taxonomy (NCBI): domain Eukaryota; kingdom Viridiplantae; phylum Streptophyta; class Pinopsida; order Pinales; family Pinaceae; genus Pinus; species Pinus albicaulis. Next base: position 1,336,598,707 of record CM076579.1, on the reverse strand, counting down.
AACATTAATGTAACAATGCTCAACATTAATATAACATTAATACACACTTACATTAATTGTCAACCATGGTCAACCTCTTCAACTATCAACAATCATGGTTAACCACTATCAACCATAGTCAACCCTAACCCTGATAAAATCTTTAACCATAGCCAAACATAGTCTACAATCTACTCCATGCATATTAAGAGTCAATAAACACAATCACATCAACAAAGTGGTCAATATACATCAATAATATCATTTTCCACCTTTCATATACCAATTAGTACCATTATAAGTGAAAAATATTACTTTCAACATATATCCACTAATTGATTTATGTGGTTGTGATATTTTAATCTACTTGGAGTATTTTAAGTCACTTCATAACCGAATTTTAGAATAACTTTTTGCAAATTTTTTTAAGGGTGCCTTTAAACACTTCCGGTTCTCCTTATTTTTACAACTGTACCTTTGGCTTTTTTTAATGGCTCGACCAAATTTAATCACTTTGTAGATATTTTAATTAAAATAGATTAAACGCTATATCGAACTTAAATTAAACGCTAGTACAAAATGTTTAGTAGGTGTTTTTAAAGCTCCGAGTTAGAAAATGCAAAGACACTTTCTATTCTCGTCGAGTTTTGGCATCTGATTCAGTGCATTTGCAGAATAACCCCTGCAACGACTGGGATAAATGGTATTATTATTTCTGTTTTGGGCATTGATTGTATAAAATAAAAAATGCCCGAAATGTTGAATGTCAGTTACGGGTGCACTGCCATTTGAAGGTCATTTTAACACGTTTCAGCCCTCAAACTGGTGTCATCCCTTGCCATTTTTCTTTTTCCTTAGGGCAAGATTTTGCATATTTGATTTTATGTGATTGCTCGTATTTGATGACGGTCGGTATCATGTTCTTGTCGTTTATGAGATCCAGGCATAGTATGATCATGTTGCATTGGGCATAATATTTGTTTGGATCCATTATCATCTCTACTAATGAACCAGAGCATAAGCAATACTTCGCCTGAAAGATTTACATTCATACTGTACTTCCTTCTTTCTTTCTCGTGTCTTATTGTAAATTCCTTTGGCATACATGTGTTGTTTTAGAAAAGGAAATCAATAACAAATCCAGCAACTGGAGTGACACGGTTAGGATGTAAGCTAGCCATGTGGATGAAATTCACCCAAAGAAACACTCTGTTTATCAAGTTAAATCCACTAAGAGGAAGCTCTATGCAGTTTCATCAAGGATGCATAAGCTCCATCTCTAATGGCAAGCAGTTCATTATGTTTTCCCTGTTCTGCAATAACTCCATTCTTCACCACAGCTATGAGATCTGCATCTTTAATTGTTGAAAGACGATGTGCAACAACAATGGTGGACCTGTTTACCATTACATGATCCAATGCCTCCTGAACTATGTGTTCGGATTCAGCGTCCAGGGCACTTGTAGCTTCATCTAGTAGCAGTATCCTAGGGTTTTTTACAATTGCTCTTGCAATTGCTACGCGCTGCTTTTGACCTCCAGATAACTTCAGCCCATTCTCCCCAACATATGTTTCATATCCCTGGGGAAGCCTTGATATGAACTTATGAGCATTGGAAGCTTTCGAAGCCTCTTCAATCTGCTTATCGGAAGTTATTCCGTCCCTTCCATAAGCTATATTTGCACGTATTGTTTCGTTAAACAAAATAGGTTCTTGGCTAACCAAGCCCATTTGTTGCCTCAACCATTTAAGTTGCAGTCGTCGGATATCAACCCCATCAAGTAATATACGGCCAGAATCAATATCATAGAATCTCTCTAGAAGTGACATAACAGTTGATTTACCACTTCCACTTTCTCCCACGAGAGCAACAGTCTATCAAAATCAAAGAAAAAGAACACACCATCACAAGTCTTGCAAATTCAACATTTATCTGTTAGCCTAATTCTTCAGCCACTAAGTATACAAGTGTAAAATGCAATGAAATTTTTGCTTTATCAAATAAACTAGAGGTAAAACACTACACCTTTCCAGATTGGACACAGAAGCTTAAATCTTGGAAAATTTGTATGCCTGGCCGAGTAGGTTATTTAAAACTAACATGCCGAAACTCAATGTCACCTTTGACATTCTCTAAGGTAGTCCCAGATGCATCACTTGCGTCAATTTTGGAATTACGATCAAGAATTCGAAACACTGTACTGGCCGAGGCTTTGGCCTTTCCAAAATCAGGGGCCCTGCCCATTGACTGAGAAATCCCCAAGGCAACCATTGTGAAGGAAAAAAACACCTGCCACAAACACTCAGCTTACAAATGGAATACGAGGCTTGAATATGGCAAATATTTGAAACCAATGTTGCAAACACATTTCTTAGACAATGCAAGCAGTTAATTGGAAGCACTTCAATTGGGGTTCATAAAGTCGAACAAATGCATTTCTACTACACTGTTAAAGATCTAGTAGTCTAGCAGTTCCAAATGACCTACTAAATAGTTCCGTTCTCATAATCATAATTTTTAAACAAACACATTACCATTAAGTAGCCCTTACCCTGAAAACTTTACTAAATGTTGTCTCCCCAGCTTTAGCCATCTGAGCACCTACCCAAAAGGTGATTCCATATACTGAAAACAACATTAAATTTGACAAACCAAAACTAAGTCCGCTTATTATCCCCTGTCGAATTCCACTTGTCAAGGGTGTGGAACACTTTTCACTGTAAAGGCTCATCACTTTCTCCTATGCAGAAAAAGAGGCAACAGTTCGAATGCTTCCAAGTGCATCCTTTGCAACCTGACTGGCTTGCTCATACATCACCTGGAATATAACCCTTTCCAATTAGTAATAATAGTTCAAATGGTTAAAACTCTTAGGACAGGAAGAACAAGACAATCCTACTCATCTACAGTTGAGAAACTGACTTGGGTTAAACCATGACTCATAACAACATAAAAGGTATAAATATACATTTCCTGAAAGTCTAACAGTATGCAGTGTATACACTTCTGAGAGTAAGATTGATAATTCATTACTGTCAGACAAGAAGCTATACATTTATTTTCCTCATTGATAAAGAACACAGTTTCTCAAAGATCTATCATCAACAATATACGAAGACTTACCCTCAGTGAGAAAGAACACATTTTCTCAAAGATCTGTCATCAATAATAGAAAAAGACTTACTAGTGTTGCTGCTTACGTGCAAGAGTTATATGGACTAAAGTCACTATACCTTGCCAAGCAGCTATTTTATTTAAAGATTCTTTTGTGTCTGTGCAAGAGAAGTTTAACAGATGAAAAAAGAGGAAAGAATATATAAGAGAAACTATGATGAGTATCCAAACATTATTTTCCCTTCAATGTTTTTTCCTCTGTTATGCACTTCCCTGATTGATGCTTGAAGCAAATTTGAAAGCCTGACCTATCAATAAAGGAAGGGGATACCAATAAATAAGTTGATATTTTTAACCTTTGCATCAGCAGCGAAACCTGCAGCGACCTTTATTTGAACGAAGCCTTGAAGACCAAGCAGGGGCAGCATAGCTAATACCAGAAGTGCCAACTTCCAGTTTGCTGTGAATGCTATAACAATACCAGCAATGATTGTTGAAATATTTTGAATAACAAGTGACAAAGCATCTCCTACAACACTACGCACAGTTGCAGCATCTGTTGACAATCTTGCACCTATTGCACCACTGAAAACAGAAACCTGGAATTAATATGATCGATAATATCTAATATCTACTACAGCAAAATGAAATTTTAGCAAAGTTGGAGTGGTTTCCTCCAATAAATAAAATAATTAGATATTTCTCAAGCTACTCACGTTGAGTTCTGACTATGATCAAACCATCCAATCTCCTGGTAAACAACTTTTTGAAATGTCAATGATCGAATGCGTCTCACAAGCCTGCCACCAGCAACAGCGAAGCAGTACAATTGTAATGGTGTCACGAGGAGGCATGTAGCTGCCAAAGCTACAATAATGAGTGACCAGAACCCGACATCTTTACGAAGATTATGTGGAGGTTCGTAGAAGCTACCCATAATACCTGAAAACAAGAGAGCAAAAGCAGGCAGTGAACACCCGTTCACAATTGCTGCAATGGATCCCAATATGAGCACTGGAGCCTCTGGCTTGTTGAGAGACGCTAAGCGTAAAAGAGGAACATCTTTTCTGAGATTCTGCTTACCATCTTCCATATCCTGGAGACTCTCTTCATCAGGGAAGGCAGATGGAAACAAAATGGAGCGGTGACTACCACCAACACCAGATGACTCACTGATTATAGACCTAAGAGTTGACCTCCGAAACTCAACCCTGCTAATATATTTGGAATTATCCAAATGTATTTCGAGTTGATCAGGATCAATTGAATGTTGGTCTTTTGATTGATGCACCTCCTGCAGATGTATAAGCTGTGAATATGCACCAGAAGGGTTCCTGATGAGCTGAGAGTGTGGACCTGAATATCACATTTCTCAGATTCATTAATAGCTTGGCATGGGGAATGAAGAAGAATCCTTTCAGTAAACTTGTCACCAAACCTGAGTTAAAACTTAATAGTAGTGACATGAGAAGTGTAGAAGAACCATTTTACAAAGTTCATAGCCACACACGTTAAAATCGCTGGCAGAAGGCGGGAAGAACTCGTTTAGTTACTAGATTGCTCATTTATTCTGTGTTGAGAAAGGTAAAAAAAATTAAAGCAATGTAAAATTTTACCCTTTTCAACAATGGTACCGCGCTTAACCACAGCAATCATATCAGCATTTCTTACTGTAGTCAAACGATGAGCAACAATAACTGTTGTTCTATTTATCATAATTCTATTAAGAGCTTCTTGAACTACTTTTTCAGACTCTATATCCAAGGCACTAGTAGCTTCATCAAGGAGAAGAATTCGGGGATCTTTTAAAATAGCCCTTGCAATTGCAATCCTCTGTTTTTGGCCTCCAGATAATTGGGTGCCATGTTCCCCCACCATTGTATCAAAACCCTGGAAATAACAACTATAATCGTCAACATATGAAATATCTATCTGCAAAGAAATGCTTCTTACACAATGAGGAAACTTAGAAATAATCAAGATCTATATGCAAAAAAACAAAACCTGTGGCATTTTGCTTATAAATTTTGCTGCATTAGCAAGCTCGGCAGCAATATGTATTTCCTCTAGCGTAGCTCCATCTTTACCATACGCAATATTCTCTTTAACAGTGCATGCAAAGAGAACAGGTTCCTGGCTTACAAGTCCAATTTTTTGTCTTATCCATTGAAGGTTAAACTGCTTGATATTGAAACTGTCTATAAGCACTTCACCAGCTTGTGGATCATAAAATCCCTCTATGAGACTTATCACTGTGGACTTTCCACTTCCACTCTCTCCAACTAAAGCTGCCGTGGTGCCTCTGCGTATTCTCAATGAGAACCCAGAAAATATTTCAACATCAGGCCGTGCTGGATACCTGAAGTATACGTCTTTAAGTTCAATATCACCATGAATGTCCTTGAAGACCAAGCCATTTGTATCATAGATATCAATCTCCGGCTTCCTATTAATCGTCTCAAACATTTTGTAAGCTGCAGCTTGTCCAGCTGCAAATGCATTTAAACATGGTGATGTCTGGGTTATTGACCTGAGATCCAGCAAAATATTTGTCATGGCCCTCATTAATCAAGATGAATTTATCTACATGAATAAGTGAAAGGCCATTGAGTTGAATTTCTTTATCTAATGAAAATACTGCATTTGGCAATGCACATTCATCTTACATGCTGCCGGAAAGAACTGCAAATATGACATTAAGCACATTGCCTCCGGAATACCCTTCATTGATAATTAACTGTGATCCATACGAAAGAGCCAATGCATAGGTGCAGTATATAATAAAAAGGGAAGTCCCCATGCCAAAACCAACAGCCAACCCTTGCTGAGAAGCAGCTTTGTAAGCAATATTAAGTGACTTATCATAGTCAGTCACAGCTTTCTTCTCCCCCGTAAAAGACGCAACCTAAAAGATCATTCATCCGCTTTACTAATCTGAAAAATATGCAATACAATATGTACTGATATGACATAGTAACCTCAATCAAAAGTAAAGAAACTTGGCCTTATGATATGACGAGGGCCAAGGCATGCATTCCCTTATTGATCATATACTTACAGTCCTAATTGAGCCAATTGTCTGCTCCACGACATTGCCTGCTTCTGCATATGCTTTTTGACTTCGGCTTGACGTCTTTGCTATTATCATAGACATAGCACTACCTGCTGCTACAAGAAAAGGAATCGTAGCCAACATTACCAGGGTAAGTTTCCATCCTTTAGTGAAAGCCACAATGAAACCTCCAAAGAATGCGGATGTGAACTGTATGAACATCCCGACCTGAACAGACAACATAAAACATAAAGATATAATATTAAATAAGATGACTGTACCTTCATCTGTGGAAAACGAAAACAGAATTACTTCAATATTTTTGATAACTAATGTTTAAAATCTTTCGAGCAAACCACATGATTATCATATATTCAATTTTATAGCACAAAGAAAATACTGTGTAGGCTTTCCCATCAAGGAGAAAATGTGTTTTCCTAGATATTTCATTAAATATCTAGCTGTTAGTAATGATAAATTTGTAGGCCAAAGAGGGCCCTGTTAGGAATTCTTACAACACCTTTCATGTGCTTATGCACATCGACTTCAAAACTATTACACAACCAACTTGTATAAGGCAACACAAATTAATTAGGCCATCAGTACAGTTGGTGATAAACTTGTCTATAATTCATCGACTAGATGACAATTTTTGTGCAGGGAAACTTGAACGCCATAAGATGAATGGTCTATAGCAAGAGTATCCTGATGGCATAAAAAATACAAGATGATGACTGCACATGCCAAAAACAGTAACCTACAATCTCATTGATTATCTCTGACGAAATCATTAAAAAACATCAAAGAGGGGATAGAATCCAAATCCTCGATGAAAGATGATTTATAGATCTCATGTGAAAAAAGTCAAAAGTGTTGGATTATAGCATTTGAATCCTGGAACTACTGAGCTCCTTGGGCAAGTGGATGTGGCAACCTCTAGAGTCTAGACCCTCCTCCTCGGAAACTCAATTTTGGTTGTTCTTCGAAGAGCAATTCTGGCAGCAGAGCAGGCAATGGACTTTCAGAGTTATCTGCAGGAAACAGGAAGGGAGGTCAATGTTTGTCTATGTTTGGAACATAGACATGCCCACCAACAATCTAGCATAGCTGTTTCCTGTCAAGCAGGAGATACAATATGATTTAGCTATGGGGATTGACCACCTAGTCATTGAAGGGGGAATTCATGTATCATCATCAATTTCATTTAATGGGTTCTATCAGCTTCCTATGAAGACCTCTTAAATGAAAATTGGAGATTTATAACCCTAGAGAGAAGCTTACACGTTTGAAAGGAGCTCCCTAAAGATTTAGCTTCACAATGTCCAAAGAAAAAGAAACACGGTTGCTGATAGACTAGCGAATATTGCATCAGATGCAGGCTGGGGAGAAGAACCCCTGACCTCCAATTGGACTAAGTTGGAAAGAAGTTAAATAAGGAGGAAATTAGGAAGACTAATTGCAGAGTACAAGACAGAGCATGACAATGAGAGGAGTCATTCTAGGGTGCATGGGAGCCCTTCAAACAATGACCACAACTTTATAAGTTATCAAGGCCCGCGATATGATCAAAGATAGTTAGAGTACAAATAATGGCCAGGAGCTAACACCACAGCAGGCAAGCAGAATATCCAGATGCGGAGCTTTAAAGGATGTTACCTCCCTTCTGCCTCTGATAGAAAGCCAAGTAAAAATGTTTTCAGGTTTGCTAAATGAAGTTATGTTTTGTTTGTTTTTTCAGTGTATAGGAAACCAGATAATAGTAGTAAATCTGTGATATTGATTTTACAAACTGTTGCAAGATCTGCTTTTGAAAATGGCAATATTGTATTCAAGTTTTGTAAAGATCATCCTGAGTCTGTTTCAGACATAAGCTTGGACATCAATTCATTCTGCGAGTGACTGTATCTAGCGAATGCTGTAATATCCTTTCTGACCAAGAGGGACCCAAGAATGAACTTAAAGATGGCCGAAGTATAGGCTTTTTTCTGGCGCTGTAACGTTCGATATTTGGAGTCTTGACAGTACTACAACAAATGCTATTGATTTGGCAAAGAAAAAAACAATTTCCTTGATAAACCTAAGCAAGTTGGTTGGTAGGGTTGCTATTTATTTAACAAAGAAAAAAACAATTTCATTGATGGACCTCAGCAAGTAGGTTGGTCGGCCTGCATTGACCAAATGTTCGTGGTCCTATTCCAAAGAGATGGCTGATGCAATTTATGAGATGACAAAACCTATATGATGGATTGCTAGCTGGAGAAATGTATTTTGATTATAAATGTGTCTCCCGTCTGTTGTTTTAACTTTTCATTTGATGGAATATCTTATACCATACCAATGAACAATTTAATTCTAAATCTTGTGCACTGTCACCCTGGCTGGATTGGAGTTACTTAAAGGATTGTGGTTTAATAGCAATTATTGACTGACCTTTCCACCAGTAGAGCTTCATCTAGTGGTGGTGTCTCCATATCCTTCATAACTTCCTCCGTTGATGTCCAGAAATAAAATAAGCTGTTCGTTTTAAATAGTTTTTAGGTAGACACTCCTGATACGAGCAGCCTGCCTTTCGCCTGTGCACGACCAAAAAGCCACCTCTGCCGAGCAAAATTTATTAAGTTAAATATTACAGTATCGCAATTTACAAGGAAAATTCAACTATATTTTGATGACCATTTAATTTCCTTGTTATAACTGAAATTCATTTAAAAAAAAGGCAAACATTAGGGATTGAAACTAGAATCATGACCATAAAAAGACCAAAACTTAAGGTTAAGTCGGAAGGTAATATCTCACGGAAGAAGGATGCAATCGCTGCAATAGAAGCTAGATCAATAAACTGCAAAGCTACCTGAAGCAACCAAAGCAACAAAAAGATTAAGTCCAACATTAAAGATAAAGCGACAAAGGTTTGACCCTACTTTCCTCATATGGAACTTTACAGGTCAGATATTGAAAACAGAGGACAGCCAAAAAAAACCAAAATAAAACAGAGATCAAGTATATTCACTCCTAAAATCTTTGAATGAAAGGATTACGAAAACTGGTCATTTTAAAGTTCTTATTATTAATAATGTTGCGAGCTGCAACAGAGAAATCACTTGGAACATTTTGGTAATAACAAACTGTGGAAAAGCCTTTTTATAGCCACTTTGTGAAATTCATTTGTATAGCCATGGTTGATTTCAGGAATATTTTGAGATTGGATAGAGAGATTTCTCTCACTTCTGTCTATCTTGTTCACTTTATTCCAAAATGTCCCCAAAATCAACAATCAAAATAGTTCAAAATGGTTCTAACTCTTTGAAAAGAAATACAATTAAGATATAGAATTGACTTGACTTGACACTGCATCTTGTTAACTAGAAAAAAAACGAGATCAATGCGGCACCCAAACTACCCACAAATTTAAAATCTCAATTGAACATGTATTTCCACTGTAATATATTTGCTTTAATGTCCTAAAACCTTTGAATGAAAGGATTATGAAAACTGGTCATTATAAGTCATAATAAGGAGAGTTGCAACAAGAAATCACTTACATTTTATTATTAAAAAATTGTAGAAAAACTCTTTTTTGCAATTTTGTGTATTTTTTTTGGGTGGAAAAACTTTTTTTTTGCAATTTTGTGTAACTTATTTTTATTTTGATGGTTGATTTCAGGAATAGTTTGAAATTTGTTAGGTTATATTTTTTTCACCTTGCTACTGTCCATCTAATTTCAAAACATTTCGGAAATCCATCAATCAAAATAAATCTAGGGCTTTGAGCAGAAAATACAATTAAGATAAAGAATTGAATTGATTTCACACTACATCCTGCTAACTAGAAGAACAAAGAGGTCAAATAAATTGTGTAGCACCCCAAGTACCCTACAAATTTAAAATCTCGATAATGTAATATATTTGATTCAATGTTCAATAACGGATACAGTGAAGAATACACAGCTCAGAAACAAACTAAATTTAATAATAAATGAATAAGACAAAACTCTTCTTGAAGATGCTATAATAACACCAAAATAAGATGGTGAATTGAAATGGTGACTTAACATCTAGAATCTAGGAGTGCATTGTACCTTAACAATGCACTCAATCCTTCTATAATAAAATTATTGTTTATATTTAAAAAGGATTAGCCATTTTTAATATTTTATTTTTCAATCATGGTGTGAGGCTTAGATAAAGTCTTACAGCTACCACTATGATCCCATATTAGGATCTAGGAGTGCATTGTGCATTAACAATGCACTCAATCTGTCTATAATAAAATCAGTTTTTACTTTTAAAAAGGACTGGTCATTTTTAATATTCTCTTTTTTCAATCATGGATGAGGCTTAGATAAAATCTTACAACTATCACTATAATCCCATATTAAGATCTAGGAGTGCATTTTGCCTTAACAATGCACTCAATCCTCCCGGATGCGGGTGCCAATGAAATGTGTTAAGAAGATGGGACAGGAGGGGAGTTGGATGGGAGGCCACTTGCATACCAGACCTACTGCTGTCACTCGGCTCATAAATGATATTAATCAGAGGTTAATGATATTAATTCTCGGTGCAATTCACAACATGCTCTCTGTTTCCCGATATCACTTCACACGCAGAGGCATGATTTGGTATTTGGTTCATTTTAATGCCGGTTCCTTGCACAAGACGCCTGGTTGGATGGTAAATTGGAATGATAATATGGAGAGAGGCTTTGATACCAGCATAACTCCCCTTCCGGTGTCTAGGTGTTGCGCCCAGAGTGCTCGTCTTCCTTCAGCCCGCACAGTGACTGGCAAGAGGAGTAGCCTCTATTGCTGCTTGGACTTCGGCGAAGACCTGCACTTATCCCTCACAGGCTCTTGCTTGCTCGCCTCTTTCGAGCTACGCCCTCATTCGCCCCTGCTCTTACTCCTTCTTCCGCCCTCCCAGTCTGTTGCTTCGTCAGAGAGTATGCCGCGTCTCAGGCATAGGATGCGATGTAGGAGAGGTTCCTCTCAGAATCAGTCTCGGCGTCCACCTTCCACGCCCAACACCTCTTTGGATCCTCCTTCCCACTCTGACAGCCATCACAGTCCTCACAATGACCGCATTCTCCGCTCTGGACGTCGCATCCACTCCACCAATCCTCTGCCTCCGCCTGCCCATACTCAAACTGCTTCTTTTTCCTATAACAACTCTCTTAATCGTCCCAGGGTGACGGCTTCCATCACTGTAGTATTTCAGGAAGAACCTCAGGCAACTGCGCCCAGCTCTGATCAGGCTAATCAGGACATTTCGGAGGCTCAGTCTGCGGAGATGCATGGTGGAATAAGGCACACGGTAAGCATGGACATGCAGGAGATGGACGGCAAAGCCACTCAGGACCAGGCGAGACAGGATGTTTCAGGGCAGCCTTGTGAGTAGATGGGAAAGATGCAAATTGACATGGGGCAAGCAAGCGCAACGCCGGTCCATCCCTCTCCCACAAGGCATGTGATAACTTCCATTGATGACCTGTACAAGTATGATCTGGACCTCTGGTGCAAAGTTGATGAAGAACCTCTGGATGAGTAATTCATCCTCCTCTTCTTGGCTGTTCTGTTTTGTTTCGGCCCCTATACATGGGCAAGTTTTGTCTTCCACACTGTTGCTGAACATGTTTCTTGTTTTGGATAATTTTGGTCACCAGCACTCTAAAAATTTGGTACCCCTACGTGGGAAACTCTCTTACTCTGTTTCAGACTGGTTTCCCTCTTGCAGGGTAGTCCACAAAGCTGGTTTTTTTGTTTAAAATGTCCAATCTATGGGCAATGACCTGGCCAAGGCCCGTTGTACTATATTTCCTCTGTTAATAGACTAATTTTACATAGAAAAAAAAAAAACAATGCTCTCAATCCGTCTATAATAAAATCAATTTCTATATTTAAAAAGGACTAGCCATTTTTAATATTTTCTTTTTTCAATTGTTGTGTGAGGCTTAGATAAAGTCTTACCACTACCACTATAATCCCAAGAGTATAATACGAGGGAGACCCAAGATTAAATCTTAAGTATATCCAATAACACTAAGAGTATATCCAATAACATGCCTCTAAACCACTTAGATATATCAGTAACTTATGGCTTCTAAGTCACGGGGGTGGGGACTCTTAGGTCAGATATTTTGTATAGATATACCAATTACCTATAACTTTAACATCACGTGGATGGGGGGTTGTATCACACCAAGGAGAATAAATTATGCCCCAACCACTAGAGCTACCAACTCCTTATCACACCAGGGAGAACAAATTGTGCCCCCAACCACTAGAGATACTAAAGTAGGACTATATTTTTAAAAGAGGGAGATGGGGTGGGCTTTGATCCATTAATGGATGCCACTGCCAAACCAAACATCAAATACCAAATTGGAGTTTGAAACAAAAAAATTTAACTTTGCATAATAATTTGACTACTCAAATTTATAAAAATATAAATATTCAATCTCTCTAAATTTAAACTTATCTCTTTTTATATATATATATATATATATATATATATATATACTTAATTATTAAACTCACTCAAATTATATTTCATACACTATTTAAAATAATATTAATAAATTAACTTTATATAAAAAGTTAACATTCATACACTATATATATATATAATATATATAAATAATTCACTTTTCACAACATCGAAAAATTAAAAAATTAAAAAGTTTCCAATTTGAGCCGAGTGTAATTGCAAAACAATTTAAATTTTCATTCATAAAAAAATAAAAGGAAGTAAACTGAAGCCAAGGTAATTTACTTTAAACTTTTCATGTTCAAATCTAAGTTACATTCTTATCCATATTGCTGAAAACAATCATATTAAAAAAATAAAAATAAGTAAACTGAAGCCAAGGTAATTTATCAACTGTTTATAATAATATTGTGTAAATGAACATTTACAAATATACACTTGAACATTGTAGAGGTGTAAATGGGCATTTACAAAAATACAGTTGAACATTGTTCTCATACACATCTTGCCATTAAAAGGACTGCAAACTTCACTAGTGCAACTTCAAAACTGTGCATATTGCAAACCTCAATACTACAACTTCAAAACTGTGCATATCAAAAATGGACTTAGATGTGCTTGCTATGTTTAAACTTTTCTATTGATATCAATTCAATAAGAAAAGCTAGCTTTATATAGAATAGTTTCCTTAACTTCCTCTGCTCTGCATATTATGAAGAAATAAATAACAGAGGACATTTTTACAGCAACTTTCCAAATTTTACCACAAATATATCACAAAAACTAATACAAACATTGAATCACAAAGTTTACCACAAAAACCAACACAAAAATTTGACCCTAATTGGAATGAAAAGGACAGCAGATTCAAATAAGTTTTTCTCCATAAATAAGTTTTACCTGAGACACTTCATGCACCACTCTATAAATATTTGCGCCTTCATTTTGCCCAAATGCATCAGTAATGTTCCCGAACAAGATTGACATAGTTGGCAAAGAAAGTCCATTAACAACAGATGCAATAGCAGCGATACTCATAAGTATGATATCAATAGTGTCTGCCATCGTAAATAATTTGTAGAATGGAACAGAAAACTTGGTGTCTTCTCCTTTCTTAGTATCCTCTGCTTTCTCGGCTTTCTCATCATTTTCTTTATCTATGTTGTCTTCTGCAGCCATTATGGGAAGCGAAATAGGGCCTGCCTCAAGGTTCAAGGATTCTGTACTACTACCATGAGAAGAATCAAATGGTTTTACCATTTTGAATCGGCTGAAGTAAACAGACAATCTCTCCAATTAATTTGGGTCAAGTTTCAATGATTTCTAATGATGAGTGGAGTATCCATAGAAACAGTTATCTTTATTCTCAATAGTTTTTAATGATTTGATGATCATTAATGATGAGTGAAGTATCCACTTAAAAAGACTCTGGAAAAATTTCCATTATTCTAATAATACTTAGAATATCACTAGAAACAATTCCCTTTGCTCGCATTTAAAAGCTTCCATGGTCCTTGATGATGAGTGAAATATCCACTCAAAACATTGAACATTACACAACCATCCCACAGTTTTCCATTTCCAATTCCCAATTCCAATTCCAAAAAAAAGACCATCTTAATTTGAAACACCCAGAACTGATCTTTATAAAGCCGTTGTAGCTGTTGACATAAGAGGGTAGCAAGGAATCCATAAGCGTCTGCTGCTAAATTTTAATCAAAATTTCCCTTAACGTCCACTTCTACAGTTACATGATTGCACCATCATAGTTTATTCATGACCCCAACAAACGAAGGCAAGACATCAGCATAGAATTGGCTGGCTAGCATGCATTTTTTTTAAACCTTAATAATGATTAAAGAGGATTTACAGACGTCACCATAGAATTATGGATTTGCATGCATTTTTTTCAAAACTCGTGCTAATTTAAGAAAATAAATTGAATTGGGAAAGTCTGCAATTTGACTTGGATTTCCGACCTTCTCCAGATGGGCCAGGACTGATGTCTGCAACTCCAACTCATACGTACTCGATGCTCTCTAGATATAGATATCTCTCTGATGCCAAGAAAAATATTATGGGTGGGCCGTAGAGTTTGTACGCAAAATATATATCTAGGGGTATGTGGTTTGTTTAAGTTCATGCTGATGCAAATTTAACAGTTTTTTGGTTTTATCTTATTGGATATATAGAATTTATCATATAAATAAGAATATATCATAGAAATATTTTTTTTATAGTTTTTTTTTACATATTATTGGTAATTAAATATGTTTTATAAATTCAAAATTTAACTAACTTCAAAAATGGTTGATGTATTATTTCTATTATATCAAATTTAGTAGAAGTTATAAGTTTTTTATATATATATTTATAGTGAATGTGGAGAGAAAACTAAAATTAACATTTTTAAAGTTTTAAATAATTTTAAATGTTCTAGATATATTATTTCTATTATATCAAATTTAATTTTAAGTTTGTTACATATATTATTATTATTATTATCCAATTTTAAGATTATGGCTAAGCCAGACACCAAAGTATTGCATGAGGCCCTCTTATTTGTAGGACAATATTTTAAATTGAAAATGTTCAATATAAATGATTGCAAAATGTTATACTATTTAAATCATGTGAGTGATTCAAACTAATACTCTCTCTCTCTCTCTCTATATATATATATACAATTTTTAAATATATTTTTCTTATATAGTATTGTGAATTGATGATTTATGGCAAGTAGTACCTTAATTGTTAGATGCCTAATTCTTGAAGATTGAGTGAATAACTTGTAAATATATAAACAAATGATATGAATAGTTAGAATTTGTTAGACGTCTCATTATTGAGGATTGGTTGAATAACTTGTAAATATGTAAACTTGCAATTGCGCGAGATGTTGCAAAGGAAACACCTTAAGGCAGTAACATATAACACTAATTAACAAAATATCAACAAAATGTAAGGATCATGCTACAACGAAATCTTAATGCAATATTGTTTCCTTGAGCCTTACAAATCATGAGGCCTATGTTGAAGTTAAATGTCTTGTCTGATTATGCCAACATGAATGCCTCGTAAATAAAGAAATAGATCGTGATTTTCTACCTTCGAAATCAGAAGTCGTTTTGGTACAATTCCTTCATATTTCTTCTTAATCACTTCCTCCTACTAAAGACAACCTTAATCAGTACAAAGATTTTTTTTATAGTTTGAAACTGTATACAAAGGACTATAACAATTTTGTAAATAAATTTTGAATTTCTATGTGAATTAATATCTACCCTTGAATAAAAATGCACATATCTCTAATCTACAAATTGAACCCAAGAATAACATCAACTACACATCGTCTTGAGAAATTTTCCTGTGTTTCTCTTTTGAATGTTGACTCACCTTTGTATTATTTCCTTCATGATCCTTGAAACTATTCAAAAGATCACATTTCTCTTTACCACTAATCTCCTCGGTGTCTGTGGTGTTCTTGTTTGAATTTAATCCATAAGATTACGCTTAAGTAAATCCAACCCATGTCAAGT
The DNA here is from genome assembly GCA_034641835.2 of Pinus albicaulis. Lineage (NCBI taxonomy): Eukaryota > Viridiplantae > Streptophyta > Pinopsida > Pinales > Pinaceae > Pinus > Pinus albicaulis. The sequence continues at coordinate 1,336,582,536 of CM076579.1, read as the reverse complement.
AGTTGAAAATAATGTAGAGATCATTCAACAACATTTAAACCATTTTATTTTGAAAATCAAGCAAGTGTGGTCCATAAGAGCTAATGATATGTTTTGTTTGTCACAATGATTCAAAGTTTAATTATTATATCTCAATATTGAATTTCTCATTGTTTGTTCTGTATATGAACCCTTTAGAAAAAACATAGGAACATTTAATTTAACACTGTGATCTCACCTACAAATGAATAAGTGGTAGGAAATCATAAGTAAATTGCTAAGCTTCATGTAGGTATGGACATGTGTCATATCTAGTACAAATATGGAAATTTTCTAAAACGACCTGGATATAATATGGCTAGCACACAACCAATTTATATAGAGAAATGTGCATTTGTATGAAAGAAGGGGAGAAGTTTTTTGGAATGTCATTCATGAATTTGGAATTAGAGCCAAAAAAATAGTTCTCATTAATATTAGCAAATTTTATTTGTCATTAACAATAATAGTCATTATCAATATCAATGTACAAATATCAAACTTAGGAAAAAAAAATGCCACGATATTATAGATTATACTAGTTCAATCAAGATAGATAGGAGTAGAATACCAACCATTGAAAAAAATATTTGTTTGATGCAACACTAATTGAAACTTAGAAGATCAAACCTAGTCAGTTACTATGTGATGAATGACATGTTGACCATAAGACAACAAGAAGGAATGATCCTGTGTGGTCTGATGTTAGAACCATAAAAGTAAAACAAATTTAACTAAAGGAAATTTATTACTTAAAGCTTGAAAGGGTTCAAAAAATGTATCAAGACCCCAAGAAAGATTAAGATCTAACCATTTTCTATTCTGAATTCATTTTTAACTAACAACCATGCTTTTTTTTTTATAGGTATCAATAGCTTGAATATATTTCATGTTACAATCATGCATATTGTTAAATAATTGTTTTTTTTTTTAATCCAAAAAATTGATTTGCTTCCTCCACTGACACTTCCATCTGCCATCTGTCATCCATGTATCTACCATACAATGGATCGTTTTGAAATTTTAAATGGTGGCACGCTAGAAATTTGAATTTAATCATTGTTTACCGGGTTTGAGAGTTAATAGCAGGAGTGGTTTTGAAAGAAGGTGGACTATAGTATGGTTCTGACATCCATGAGAGGAACTAGAGGATACTTGGCCTAGAGTGGCTTTCGGGCCTGCCCATTATTGCCAAAGCCAATGGAAAATGCTTCGACATGACATGAAATTGTTCGGTATTATTCCCATGTGGGTTGCAATGCTTGTTAACAATGGAAATGAAATAGATCTAGTTGACAATAAATTGATGGAAAATGCAAAAATTGATTGTGGGAGGATGGTGCATGCAAGATGATGAAAATATAGGTCATTGATTAGTCACCATATATATTGTATTGATGAACATTAATAGACACCATATATCTTCCATTTGTGTTGTGCTTCATGCAATTATTTTTTGTATGTGATTTCTCTTTTGATGATTTTGCAAATTTGTTAGAGAAATGAGCACTTGAAGTTATTTTGTTGTTTGTGTTTTGAGATTATTAAGTGTGAAAGAAATTGTTTTTATTGGATCTAAAAGGAGTTTCCTTCGCTGGCCCTTCGTTCCAAAGCTTTCAATGAATAATTTATTATTTAAGAAACTCTTACATTTTATTATGTAGAGGAAAATGATTTTTTTTTAAATGCATCTTTTCGAACACTTACATCTTTACAGGGAATGAAAAAATTTATTATTTGAAACACATATTTTCAAACTTCTACATCTTTCTATTTAGAAGAGAAATTTTACATGTTTAGCTCGTCGTACCTCCCAACTCCCAAAATGTTATTGTTTGAAAAGTGCATGCCTCGTAACCAAGCTAAAAGATCTCAAATGATGAGAGGATCAATGTGCATACCATCACTAAAAGTTGACGACATCATCATGTATGTTTTTTTCCTTTACAAAGTAAATAATAATTGATTATTTTAAAGATTTAAAGTATTAATTTATTTATATTATAAGGTCAAATTTAATTAAAAATATTTTAATGATAGACATTTATTTATATTATAAGATTGTTTTTAATTAAAAATATTTTATTTTATATGGTTTAAAGTGTGTTTTACTATTTCATTAATTCCTAAATTTTAATGTATAGCATTTAAAAAATATTACAATATAAATTATAGATAAAATGGGTTAATGGGGATCTTGACTCATATAAATTTATATTAATGTTAAATAAAAATGAAAAAAATATATATAAGTAAAAAATTCTCATTATAGTTTTATATTATATTATGAAGAAGATGTGTCATTTCTTCAAAAGAATTTTAAAAATATTAATAACAATAAAGTGGTTTAATATTCACAACACAAAAAACATTTTTAATAATTGAGAGTTAAAGAGTTAGTGTGAGTTTATACATTTTGGGGGTTAGTGAATTTTAATTGAGATTTAGGGATCTTTAAATAATTTAGTGATTAAATAAAATAAATTAATTAATAATTAGGTGTTACATATCATTTAAATAATGGACTAACAAAAGCTAATATAGACATCAATAAGTTTATGTTTTATTAAGGATTCACTTCATAGAAGTGAATTGCTTTTAGTAGTCAAATCTCAACGCAGATATGGGTCCTTTGTCCCATAAACAAAGTAGTGTCATACACCATTTGGTACATCTTGAATGAGCCAAATGGTGAGAGGCCACATGCTTCCTTGTAGAATAAGAGGTTAGGGCGGTAGAGTATGTACACCATATTAAACTATGTACACCTTCTTAGAATTTAGACTTTATGAATTATGAATTAGATTGTTCACTATGGTGGATTGACTTTGGTGAGTTAATGATTCATGTTTAATTTAAATTAATGTCGTTCATGGATTAATCATTATAATTTTAACAACTTAATGATTAAATAGGGTGAATGAATTAGAGGGCTTATGGTAGTGGGTTGGCTTTAGTGGATCAATTTGAATTAGAGGAAGTCATGATAGTGAATTGGCTTTAATGTATTAGTGAATAATTTTTAATGATTAAATAAGATGAGTGACTTAATAATTAGGTGTTAGTGGGTTAGATACCACCAAAATAACTAACTATCAAAAGTGAATATAGACACTTATAAAACATAAGTTTATAGATGTCTATATTCACTTTTGTTAGTTAGTTATTTCAATAGTCTCTGACCCACTAATACTTAATTATTAATTCACTCAACTTGTTTAAATATTAAGTTATTAAACTCACACTAACTCCCTAAATCTCAATTAAGTTATTAAACTCACAGTATCTCCCTAACTATCAACTATTAAAAATATTTTTTTATATTAAAAATATTAAAATATTATATTATTATTATAATTATTTTTTAAATGTTATTGAAAAATAACAAATCTGCTCTAGTAAAAAGCAATTTCAATGAAAAAAAATTACTCCATTTTTATTTTTACTTACTTAAGATTGATATAAATTTAGAAAAGCCAATATACTTATTATTATATATATAAACAATAAATTAAATTGTAAAATCTCTTTGAAACAATATAAATTAAAATATTTTTAATTAAAATCAATCATATAATATAAATAATTTCTTAAAACTAAAACATTTTTAATTAAAATCAACCACATAATATAATGAAAAATCTATCTTTTAATATTTTAAATAATTGAAAATAATAAATTATCTTTTACTTTGCAAAGGAAAAAAGAATTCTATATTTTATTTCAAAAATTAGAAACGTATGTGAGATATTAAAATATTCAAATAGTTATTCAAATCTTCATGTCCATAAGAGAGATTTATTTCCAGAGCTAAAAAATAAAATTTCTTCCAGCCAAAAAAACAATTATTTCATGCCAATCAACAAGCTTATCTCTAGCTTCCCCAGCTAAAAATTCTTCCAACCATAAAAACAATTATTTCATGCAATAATTTCTTTGACTAAATTATTTTTAATTAAAATCAACCACATAATATAATGAAAAATCTATCTTTTCATATTTTAAACAATTGAAAATAATAAATTATATTTTACTTTGCAAAGGAAAAAAGATTTCTATATTTTATCTCAAAGATTAGAAATTGAGATATTAAAATATAAGGAGGTATTCAAATCTTCCTGTCCATAGTCTAGATTTCTTTCTAGCTTCCCCAAAGCTAAAAAATAAAAAATTCTTCCACCCAGAAAAAATAAATAAATAAATAAAAATAAAAATAAAAATAAAAATAAAATAAAATAAAATAAAATTATTTCATGCCAATCAACAAGCTTATCTCTAGCTTCCCCTGAGCTAAAAATTCTTCCAACGATAAAAACAATTATTTCATGACAATCAACAAGTTTTTCCTCAATTCATTTTGGTAGCACTCCCATGCACCGAACCCCACAGTCCCCCAATCCTCGTTTCCAAGTATGCATTTTTCTCTCCCTCTCTCTATATGAAGAAACAAAGGGAAACTGTTAAAATGAGTTTCTCACGAGTTAAAGTTTTTTTTTTTTTTAAAGTATTAATTGAGTATTAACCTGAAACTATTCTTAACTATTAACTGATATTACACTAATGGTTGAATATTGTTCAATCCCCTAACATTAAATATAAAGCTTCAAAGTGGTGCAAAGTGGCAACTAGAGGATATATTAATCTAATAGTTGAATATTGATTAGTCGTTTAACATTAAATCTAAAGTTGCAAAATGGTGCAAAATTAAATCTAAAACTACAAAGTGGTGCAAAATGGCAGCTAGGGGAGTCTTTCTCAAAGATGTAAATATTTAAGAAAGAAAACCTATGTTTACACCTTCTTGAAGAATTAAGAAGTAAGGCATAAATTGCAAGATCATAGATTAACTCTATAAAATGAAAAATTAGAAAATAATTATATATATATATATATATATATATATATATATATATATATATATATATATATATATATATATATAGATAGATAGATAACATTCATGCAATATTTTAAATAAAAATTTACTTATATTAGAAAGTAGATAAAACAAAATTTACGAAATTTAAATTTAAATTTAAATAAATTTAAATATTAAATAAACATTAATATTCTAATTATAAACTAATCAAAAGTAAATTACCATGAAATTTTAAAGCACAAAAGAACATTCAAATAATATAAATTTGTAAAATATATTTCAGTAATAATCACATGCAATGGAACATTGAACCAATCAGTGTGGTTCATCATTAGGACTAGGTGAGAGATCAGGTCAGGACATTAAGTTTAAATAGATGTAGAGATAGGCTAAACTAGTTGTTAGAAAAACGACTAGTTTGAATTTTAAAATTTATTTATTTATTTATCTATTTTTAAATATATATTATATTTTTTAATAAATTAATAATGAATAGTTTCATTTTTATTATTAAAGTATTTGATTAATTTATTCAATTAATTAATAGATTAACATATTAATTATATATATATATATATATATATATATATATATATATATATATATATATATATATATATATATATAATTTTATTTAGTGATTTAATTATTTAATTATTAATTTTATTTATTTATTCATGCGTGAGGTCCAACTAAAAAATAACTAAAATAAATAAATAAATAATAAAATAAAAATAATAAAATAAAATATAAAAAAATAAATACAAATTAAAAAATAATAATTAATTAATTAAAAAATAAAATAATAATAAAAAGAAGAAGAAGATAAATAAATAAAATTGATAATAATAATAATAAATAAACAATAAAATATATAAAATAAAAATAAAAATATATAAATATATAAATTAATAATAAAAATAAAATAAAATAAAGATAAATAGAAAAATAAAGGAACAATAAGCAAGGTAGAAATACAAGGCAATTATGAATATAAGGCAGTTATCCAAACCTGTTGATGCTCCAACCATCATCTCTATTAAGATTAACGGGCCTTTTTTCAATTTCTAAGACCTCTCTTAACTTCCGATGATGGAAATGGTCGATCCTAGCAATGACCTTAGCCTCTTCGATGCAGATATGATGGTTAGTCTTTTTTGCATGCTCAACTAGGGCGACGAGCGGGATCTTCCATGTTTAATGTTAGAAACATGCTCACAAATCCTTTCATTTATAGACCGACTTGTTTCACCAATGTAAGGAGTCCCACAAGAAAAAAGAATGATGTAGACATCTTTCCCATCCCTAGGGTCAATCGGATCTTTAACCGATTTGAGAAAGTTGTGAATCGTGTTAAGGGGCTTGAACGACGAAGACACCTTATGCTTCCTAAGGACCCTAGCAATTTTATCAGTGGTTCCCTGAATGAACGGAAGATGCACACTACTAGACCAATGATTAGGGTCTTTATTATTTTTAACTAAAGGACCTTTTTCTTCTTTAAGGAAAGCTTTAAATCCTTGCGACCTATTATAACCATTTTTACAGAAGCATAGATTCTAATAATATTCAAATAATATTTACCAAAAACAGCTATAAAGCACTTACTAAATTAAACATACATAAAATGAAAGCCAAAAAACTCTTAAATCAAATAAATGTGATTTTCCTTTAAAATTTGTTTGTAACTAGCTAATATATAGAAAATATAATATAATAATATTATTATATTTTAGGCAAAGATAATTACACACAATTTGTCTCTCTCCCAAATATTCATATATCAAAAATCGTTTTTCAATTATATATTTTTGAAAAATCTGCTAAATCATAATGGACTAGTTTATGTCCATTTAATTGATAGCTTTATTGGGCGACCAATCTTGAACCATAAATACCTAGATCAATATATGTCAATAGTTAAGATTGAAACATGTATAACATCGAGCAAATTAATCACTATAATTTTAACAACTTAATGATTAAATAGGGTGAATAAATTAGAGGGCTTATGGTAGTGGGTTGGCTTTAGTGGATCAATTTGAATTAGGGGAAATCATGATAGTGAATTGGCTTTAACGTATACATTAGTAAATAATTTTTAATGATTAAATAAGATGAGTGACTTAATAATTAGGTGTTAGTGGGTTAGATACCACTGAAATAACGAACTATCAAAAGTGAATATAGACACTTATAAAACATAAATTTATAGATGTCTATATTCACTTTTGTTAGTTAGTTATTTCAATAGTCTCTTACCCACTAATACCTAATTAGTAATTCACTCAAATTGTTTAAATATTAAGTTATTAAACTCACATTAACTCCCTAAATCTCAATTAAGTTATTAAACTCACACTATCTCCCTAACTATCAACTATTAAAAATATTTTTTATATTTTTTATATTAAAATATTATATTTTTATTATAATTATTTTTTAAATGTTATTGAAAAATAACAAATCTTCTCCCGTAAAAAGCAATTTCAATGAAAAATTTTTACTCCATTTTTATTTTCACTTACTTAAGATTGATATAAATTTGGAAGAGCCAAGATACTTATTAAATATTTTGTTTGTAATTTATATTTCATTTTTTTTAATGTTATATATGAATTATATTTACAACATTAAAAAACAAAGAATTTATTAAATTGTAAAATCTCTTTGAAACAATATAAATTAAAATATTTTTAATTAAAATCAATCATATAATATAAATAATTTCTTTCACTAATTTTTTTTAAATTAAAGTCAACCACATCACATAATATAATGAAAAATCTATCTTTTAATATTTTGAATAATTGAAAATAATAAATTATATTTTACTTTGCAAAGGAATAAAGAATTCTATTTTTTATTTCAAAGATTAGAAACGTATCTCAGATATTAAAAGATTAAAGAAGCTATTCAAATCTTCCTGTCCATAAGCGAGATTTCTTTCTAGCTTCCCTGGAGCTAAAAATTAAAAAATTCTTCCAGCCAAAAAAACAATTATTTCATGCCAATCAACAAGCTTATCTCTAGCTTCCTTGAGCTAAAAATTGTTCCAACCATAAAAACAATTATCTCACGTAATAATTTCTTTGACTAAAATATTTTTAATTAAAATCAACCATATAATATAAAAAATCTATCTTTTAATATTTTAAATAATTGAAAATAATAAATTATATTTTACTTTGCAAAGGAAAAAAGAATTATATATTTTATCTCAAAGATTAGAAACGTATCTAAGATATTAAAATATTCAAGGAGCTTAAAGTGAATTAATTTACACATGTGGTGAGAATGTTCTAAGTAACCTGAATCAAGATTTTTCTAATCTTATCCATTGATTAGAGATTAGATCACAACCATTGATTTCTCAATGAGAAAAGTATTAAAGGAAGGCTTGGGGTCAGTTGGAGGACAAACACATTGTAGTGGCACTTGACCTGGTTGAAATTCTGGGGTGCGATTTGCTGATAATTTTCGAGTGAGCTTGCAATGCTAGTGAGGGGTAGATTGACGAGGGATTACACTAATCTGAGGCTAAAAATACATACATCAGAGAGGCATATCCGTACCAGGCATTGCAGAGGCCAGGAAGAGGGACACAGCCCAACCAGGTTGACGTAGAGGCAACGCAGAGGCAGCGTAGAGCCCAGAAAGGTGACGCAAGGGTAGCTTGTGCTATGCAGAGGCTACACTGGGCAGGAGAGGTTGATGCTGAGGCTGGAGGGACATTGCTGGGGTTCTAGTGGGCCAGAAAGGGCTCGTATTTAGTAATTCCTTAGAGGGTTTGAATAAACCATATTTTTTGTCTCATAGTGATAAGGTACAACTGTCGTGAAATTATCTATCAGGAAAACCACTACTAGTGCCCTTGATGTATTCAGATTATGCTTAATAAAAACCCTCGAAGAGTTGCTGCACCGGTTTTCCTGCATTGGGTTTTTTCGGGGACATTTGTCTGAAAAATCATGTGTGTCCATTTTCATATGTGCGTTATGTTTAAGTAAATGATCTGTATATGTGTAGGCTTCAGATTATGTTTAATTTGATGTTTTTCTGAATATTTCAGTTAAATAACTTGTGAATAATAAAGCAAGTAGGAGAAGTAAATCAATATGCTGCAGTAGGATTTCTGTGTTCATAAATTTTCACATGGTATCATAGCGATTGCAAATCAAGCTGAAGCCATCAAGAGGAGGCTGAAGAATTTTTTCTGCTAGAGGTAAACTGAAGCTCATAGATCCAGGAAGAGGCAATGCAACACCAGAGGGAAAACACTAACCCAGCAGGAGGGGGATGCAGAGCTAGTCTGCTCACACAGAGTTGATGCAAAGGATGATGTAGACCCTAGTGGGTGACGCAGAGCCTGTCAGGCTCATGCTGAGCTGACGCAAAGGCTGAAAAAGGCTATAAAGGGTGATGCAATCTGATATGGAGTGACACTGTGTTGATTGTCGAGGCTGGAAGTGCAGTTTCTGATCTTCAAAGTTGTTGGTGGGGCATAGGTTCTATCGGTGCAAAACAGTGCCTAGAAAAGTTGAAAAATTAAGGGGAAACAATCCCTCAGTAGATTTTCTTGCCAAGAAATCTGAGATTTGCTCGGGAGGAGTGATCGTAGAGGGATGATTCGACAGAATTGGTGAAGGATTTCTAGGAGGGAAGACATTTGTTAGAGAGGGCATACTCTCTAAAGGGTTTCTATCACTAAGATACTCGAATTCAGTATTTTGTTGAGAGCAACAATAATAGAAGGGAGAAGAGAAGTTGCTTTGACAGTTTTAGCAGAGATGGCCCCATAAGGACTGAGAGACCAAGATAGGTTAGATGGTGTGTCTAAATTTGCTATCTGGAAATCCAAAATCCTGACAGTCCTTGAGGAGTATGGCATTAGAGTTCACGCTGAGAACGTCATAGCTATGTCGACCGTTGTTGATGCTCTAAAGAATTTGAATGAAAATCAGGCGCAAGCTAAGCACTTGATCATGGATGGAGTGAAAGATCATGTGGTCCCGCACATTGCCAAGAAGAAGATGAAAAACAAGGTGTGGACAACATTGACCACACTCTATCAAGGTAGCTCCATCCAAAGGAAGATGCTCCTGGAGAATCAGATGTGGATGTTCCAGATGCACAAGGGAGAGGAGATCGATCCCTTCCTATTTAGATTATAGACTATCTGAGACCAGTTAATTGCCATGGGGGAAACTCGGGATGATGGAATAATGGTGAGGATTGCCCTGAATGCAGTCATCGATGAGTGGGAGACCTTTGTCCAAATTATCTTGGGCAGAGCACAACTCCCAAATTGGGGGGACATGTGAGGAATCCTTCGTCAAGAGGAGATCATGAGGGTAACCAAGAGGGAATTCAACAACAAAGGAGTCAAGATAAAGAAAGAAGAGGAGGAAGATGCAACCCTAGAATCAAAGGGACAGCAACAACAGGGGAAGAATAAGAAGGACCTATCTAAGGTCTGGAGCTTCAGATGTCGTGAATTGGGACACTTCATGAATACTTGTCCTAAGAGGAAGGGAAAGGAAGATTCAGATTCCAAGGCAGCAACAACAAAAGTGGACAATCGTAGTGAAGATGATGTGACCATGAGTGTTCATGTACCTTGAGAGAAGAGGTGAGGCGACATAGATCTGTAGAGTGAGCTACAGATGGTGGTTTGCGGGATCCTTGAGGTGCCCAAACTCTAGGATCACAAATGAGCTATGGGAGACTTAAGACAGTAGCAGGATGACTAGAGTCGGTGAGTGCAGAAGATCATGGAGAAGCTGAGGAAAAGAGTGGAGTAGCATAGTGCAGTGGCAAAAGAAGCGTGGAAACAGTAGCATAGAGGCTGATGGAACTTCAGCAACGCAGAGTAGCACCATTGTAGAGGCTCTATAAAAACAGTACAGAGAAGTAGCAGAGGGTATTTTAGTGATTAGTGCAACCAGACTGACTTTTCTGTCAGTTGATTGGGATATTGTCCTTCAGTTGCTTACTTCTCAGCTAGCAGTGGTAGTTCTATCGGCAGCATGATGCAGCAATTTGAGAGGGATTTGCAGTATGGATGTGGAAATGACTGTGGCAAAGTCATACGAAGAAGTACAGAAAGCAGCAGCACAGTGGATGGAGGTCGGCAACAAGCCAAGCATCAGAAACATGGAGACCGATGCCAAAGATCAGGGTGATGCTTCAGTGATTAATTATTGCTAGAGCACATTCCTCGCTAAGAGGGAGTGTTGAGATTTTGGGTAGCATCAGATGTGCTCTAGCTCTGAAACATTGTGGAGGGGTTAGAGCACATGATATCTCCAAGACCCATAAATCATTTGGAGAAATTCCACCTGGTGTAAAATTTATTTAAATAATTAATTTTTTTAATGGGGACCCTAAGTCTAACTTAGGGAAATTAGAAAATTAAAGTGATTTAATTTACACATGTGGTGAGAATGTTCTAAGTGACGTAGATCAAGCTTTTTCTATCTTAGCCATTGATTAGAGATTAGATCATGGTCGTTTATTTCTCAATGAGAAAAGTATTAAAGGAAGGGTTGGGGTTAGTTGGATGACACCACACATTGTAGTAGCACTTGGCTAAGTTGAAATTTTGGGGCACGGTTTGCTGAGAATTTTCCAGTGATCTTGCAGTGATGGTGAGGGGCAGATCGATGAGGGATTACACTAATATGAGGCCGAGAATACATACATCACATAGGCAGATGCATACCAGGCAGCGTAGAGGCCAGCAGGAGGGACGCAACCTAGGCAGGCTGATGCAGAGGCAGCGCAGGGTCTGACGCAAAGCCTTCATGGTGACGCAGAGGCAGCACATAGCCCATAAGGGTGACGTAGGGGTAGCTTTTGTTGCACAGAAGCTATGCTGGGTAGGGCAGGCTGACGCAGAGGCTGCAGGGACAGCGTTGGGGTTCCAGTGGGCCAAAAAGGGCTCGTATTCAATAATTACTTGAGGGTTTGAATCAACCATATTTTATGTCTCTGACTGATAATCTACAACTGTCATGAAATTATTAGTCGGGAAAAACACAACTGGTGCCCTTGATATGTTCAGATTTTGCTTAATAATAAAAACCCTCAAAGAGTTGTTGCATCGGTTTTCCCGCATTGGGTTTTTCTGGGGACATTTGTCTTAAAAATCATGTCTGTCCTTTGTCATATGTATGTTATGTTTCAGTAAATGATCTGTATATGTGTAGGTTGGAGATTGTGTTTACTTTTATTTTTTTCTGAATATTTCAGTTAAATAAATATTGAATAATAAAACAAGTAGGAGAAGTAAATCAATATGTTGCAGTAGGATTTATGTGTTCAGAAGTTTTCACAAAAGCATGGGAGTGAGACAGAAGTTGAAGTGCGGTCTTGTAATGAATGATAAGGAGTAGTGAGGGCTCGACTGTGAAATACCATGGGTGAAAATCATGGATTAATACTCATGGTAATATTCGTGGTAAACTATAAATACGTAAGCTAAACACTTAAAAAAAATCTCAACCTATGCATAGGACAGATATGAGAGAAGAATTGAAGTATACTAAAGTTGTAGTTGAGATAAGAGCATAAGAGAGAATAAGAAGAGAATTAACAATATAAGATCTAAATATCCAATCGAGTGGATCTATGAGAGAGAAGTGCAATGTAGAGAATGTAAATGTAGTTTAGATATCTTTTGGATTTTTTGTGTATCATAAGAATGAAATATCTGAAGACATAATGAGCCAAGTCTTATATATATAAGACACACACAGAGTATGAAAGGGTTATCTTGAGACTGTTGCAAAGCAAGAGAGAAAAGAGAGTAGATATGAATGTTGAAATCAAATCTGAGCTAGAAAAGAAGATACATAGAGCAGAATAGAGTAGATCTGAATGTTGTGATCAAATATGGGCCAAAGGTGAAGAAATGAAGTGTAGAGACAAAGCTTGACTGAAAAATAAGGCTAAATAATTAGTGTATGGGATCTTTGTAGATGCGGTTAAGTTGAAATCTAAAATATCTAGTAAGTATTGAGGAATAGAACATATATGAGAAGGAGTAGAAGAAACGTTGAGAAAGAAAAAGGTAGAGTAGTAAGCAAGAATTTATATGAGTAAAATTGTTTTAAAAATCCTTTAGATCTAAGTTTGAAAATGTGATGAAATAGGGATATGATAGGAAGAGCGAGTTGGTGCCTACAGATAAGGGGATTGGAGTCTCTTTCATGTTGGTGCCAACAAATATTATGGGTTTGGTACCTCCAACAGGTTGGTGGCTGCAAACAATGGGATTTGGTTCTTCCAACAAGTGGGTGCTTGCAAACAAAAAGGGGTTGGTTCCTACAAACAGTGGGAGTTGGTGCTTCCATAAAGTGGGTGCTTCTAAAACAGAAGGGGGCCAATTCCTACAAAATTTAATGTAAATTAAATTTGGTGCTTGTATTTACATTAAAATTAAAACAAGATTAGTGGTTTTCTCCCATATGGGTTTCCACGTAAATATCTTGCGCATAATGCCTTATGTGATTGGTGCATTGTTATGTGATTGGATGTGTTTGACTAGCTAAATAGTTGTTAAAATTTATATATTGTTGATTCACCCTCCCCCCCTTCTTAGACGTATTATTCCGGTTTCTAACAATTGGTATTAGAGTAGGTTCCTTTAGGAATAGTTTAACCATTGGAAGGTAGATCCCAAGGGACCATGGTTAGCCTAGATGGATTTTCCCCATATGGGAAACCATTATTGAATGGATCAAATTATGCAACCTAGAAGGTAAGAATGAACTTTTATATAATGGCTCTTGGCTTCGATGTATGGCAATCTGTAGTGGATGGAAAGAAGGAAAATAAGTATAATACAAAACCCATGAAGAAAATATTGATTGGGTTGTCTAAATAATTTTATGATAAGGTAGATTCATTATAAAACTACAAAAAAAAATATAGATAATTTGAAATTTATCTATGATGGAGATGACCTTCACGCTATATATGGATCAAAGAAGATCGAAAACTATGACTGCTCAAGTGATGAACCAGGTGATGAGAGGAACCCCCAAACACGAATTGTCAAGCTATTGATCATAAAAGGAACAATCCATATTCAAAAGATGAAGTTGAAGATGAAGAAGATGAATAAGAAGTGAAATCCATAGGTAAGCTACTATTTTGTTTTAATTGTAGAAAAATAGGTCATGGTTTTTCTATATGTTCACATGCAATTTCATAAAATAGTAGTCATAAAGAAGAACATGAGGTTGAGAGAAAATATTATGAGCATAATAATAAAAGAATTTACTCCTTTTAAGGTGATTACTTGTTAGAAGAAAGAGATAGATATACTTCTAGTAGTGATGAAGAAGGACCTATAATCATGACTATAAAACATAATTATGCAATTCAAGAAATTGAAGCCAGTCACTGAGAAGACATCAAATTCAAAAGCAGAATGAGTTGAAAGAGGAATAAATCATGAATAGATCTTGGATGTGAATTTGTTAGTTCCTCTCATGAAATAAAGAAACCTAAAATAAATATCAAAATGTAGAAGTATCTTAAATCGAATGAAGCTCAAGAAATTAACTCTACAGAAGAAGATGATTTGTAAACTTCCATGGATATTCCACTAGACAGTTCATCACAATAGATTTGATAAATTATACTTAAATTTTTGAAATCTATGGTATGAGTGTTTATTTCTCTTTAGATTTATGGATATATAGATTATTTTTTATTTTATATGCATGTAAATTATAATTATACACAAAATAGAGAAAAGTGAAATAAAAACTCACAAAACACGATTGACACAAGGTATATCCTAGGAAACCCTTTCGAGAGAAAACCCAGTTAGAAAGAGAGGTTGCTCTGCTCTCTTTCTATGAATACTAAATGACTATGAGTACAAAGAAGTATGGCTTATGGCCTGTGGGTTACCACCTGTGGGTTATCACCTATGGGTTACCACGGTGCACAAATCATCTATGCGTTCTCTCTCCCTATCCCTCTTAGATATTATGCTCATCTATGGAACAAATGAATTTGAAAAGAATGGAGCCCCTTTTCCTCCTAGTGGCACGGTTATAACATAACCCGATATCCACCTAATTTTTAGGCTTGACTCCCTAAACTCTTAACCATAGTTACAATATGTACTCTTCTAGATTATATTCATCATGATCACATGGATAGCCCCTTTTCCATGAGTAATGGGGGTTGACATGGCATTGTCTAAAATTATGGTGACCAAAATAGGAAGGTCAACTTTCAAGTGGCATAACTTTTGCATACATACTCCAATTGAAATGATTCTTGCACCATTGGAAAGATATGTGTGTATAATAGGAAAAAAAGGTTGTATGAGATGATGCCTCCACTTTTTCCACTTTCAAAACATCAATATGGATGAAAAACAATATAATGATCAAATTCGTGCCAGAAGAAGATATTTATGAGAAGATATATTGAAGAAAACTTATATTTTCTTTCGAAGAGATTAATAAGATTACAACCACAAACCAGAGATAGAAGGAATTGTTGTAGTACTATGAGAACAAGAAACATGACTTTGACGAATTAAGGAAAATTATTTTTATCCTAAAGACCCAACTAGAAGAATCTAAAAGAGTGGAAGAAGTAATAAAAGGCTGAGAAAGTAAGAGAAGATAATTGTGAGAAGCTAGAAAATGAGATTGTTTCCTTGAGAAATGATCTTAAGCGGGAACATGTTCAGTTGAAGTTTTGAAGGAGTTCTGAAATGTTGGATAATCTACTCAGTAGCCAAATATCCCTATGCATTAAAATAGGCATCGATTATCATGAATCTGTCAAAGAAGAATCGAGTGCAAGAAAATTAAATACAAAAGAGTAAAAGAGTCATGTTAGCATGCTTGAAAGAATCAATAATCAATCAAACCGAGTGAGAAACACAACCACAAATCAATAGATAAATGACCAAATCAGCCACACAAACAATATGAAAGAAGGTAATGATTAGCTACAGCAAAGTTAGATCAATCCTACTGGTAGAGATGGAGCAAGGAAACAAAAAAAAAGGAAGGTTAATAATAACAATTCAAACAACTACAAAAATGAAGTGAAAATTAGAAGAAGCCATGTCCCCCTCAAAAAGACAGTCAACAAAGAATCAAAAGTTTTTTTCCTCAAAGGCCATTTGCTACCAAGTATCAAAGTTTTTTTCTATGGGAATTTTTTTTTCTTACAATATCTTTGGCCATAAGGCAACTCATTGTATACATTATGAAAGAAATCAAAACATATGAATATAGGCAAGTAGTCATCTAAGATGTCAAAGAATGAGTATGTGAGCAACACCTCTAGAAAGTATAATAAGAATGCTATGAGAAATCATAATTTTCCCCCCTTCTTAAATCATGTTGAGTGTTACACATGTAAAAACTTTGGGCACAAGGAAAAATATCGCAAAAGTAAGATAGAGTCCTAAATGCAAATCCATTAGAAAGAATCTACTCAGATTAGGAGAAGAAAACATAAGAAAATTTCATCAACAAAAATCAGAGTAAGAAGATCTGCAGAAGGGATAAAAGGTAAGAAGAGAAGTGTAGTTTAGTTTTTTGTGCTCAAGATATAGATAATCACGATATATAGATAGTGTATGCTCTTATAATATGACAATAAATAAGGGTGAATTTCTCTCTCTAAAGAAAATCAAAGGTGGGAGTTCCATTCTTTGAGACAATACATCAACCAAAATAATGGGAAAAGGATAAGATAGCCTTGATAATGAAAATGGAAAATTTAAAGATGTCATGTTTGTTGAGGACTTAAAGCACAATAGTCCAAGTGCAATCCAAATGGTTAATATAAGACATAAGGTCATATTTTCTTCTAAAGGTTGTAAAATAAGGAAGGAACACTCTAGAAAATTAGTACCAAGATCATTCAGGACTCCCAACAATGTATATGTACTAAAAGGAAGCAATACAACCATGAGATATTGAGAGTAATATCTCCTTAAATTTCTCTGTAAAAGGAAAAATAATCAAATGAAATCCATCACACCATGCAATATTCACAAGGTGAATTGCAAAAGATACAACAATTGTCCACATTAGTGAGATAAAGAACCAGGATCTCAGACATTGCATATATAAGCAATAATAAATGTTATAGCAAGATTGGTTAAGGAATAAGAGTGGTTGTGACAACATGTAGTGTGTTGTTTGAAAAGAGGAAGAAAAACTTATATGTGATAAAAAAGGATAATGAATATAAATAATGTTTTGCTAGATAAATCATAACAACTAGAATATCCATAAGCATAAGCACAACAATAGACCCTATGACAACTCAAATTACAAAAGTAATGTTGCGTGAAAGAAAATTGGAAATAGACTTGGTATGATGAGCTTAGATGTAGGTTCAACATTAAATGAAGCAAGAAAATGGAGGGAACCATCAAGGAAATGGAAATGCAAGAATGATAGATATGAACCAGTTTTACAATATGAAAAAGAGATGTGAACAATGAAATCAACACAGGGCCCAAGTGAAGTAAAGACAGGTCCACATGAATATCAAACAGTAAAAATAAAAGAATGTAGTTGTTCAATATTTCTGGGAAAAGTTGTATGTCAAGAGGTAAGAGAGAAGAAAATAGAATAAGCTCAGGAGGATCTACAATATCAACAGTAGCAAGTGTTCAGGGGCATTTGTTTGTCCACAAAAGATGATGAAATAGAAAAATTGATTTCCTCGTATGCTTATCTCATGTAAATTGGTATCATTCAAAGATTGCTTGATTTATATTATATGATCCATTTCAATTAATATAAGTAGTTAAAACAATTAGTTTCGATAGTCATTAGCATGAGAAGCCTGACTATTAAAGCGGGGGGAGAATTTTGCTCTTGGAACAACCATTAGTGTGCATCGGTTCAATTGTATAGCAACACAAATACGTCTCATTCAACTAGTGTGGTAGTATATTGGTACAATCGTGCAACTCTCTTAATCGGTACAACAACAAACAATGAAGTGTGAGCATAAAAATTGGACATTGAAGATGGAGAGTGAGTAGACATGGAGATGGAGAATGAGTTGTCTGATAGGGGGAGTCAAGCCTAAGGCCATCAATGACAAGAAATGTTTGGTGGTGTTTCCATTCATTCCAAAGGGGGATATTTTTTAGTATTTGTTGTCATTGATGTCAAGTTTGGGGGGGCTTGTTGAACATGCTAACATTGATATCATTATTGTGGTACTGGATGTGTGCTATCATATTGTTTATTGTATTTTTTCATTGATGTCATTGCTACAGCATTGAATGTATGTTATCATGGCTTGTTAAGTGTAAGTTTTCTAGCCTGAAATCATGGATGAAGTTACACATTTGAGTAGTCCATATTTGAATGCATTTATTATTCAATTATTTAGGCCAAATAAGAAATGATACTATACAATTTTTTATCCTTTTCAAAGACCTTTCCAATGGTATATGCCACCTTTCCTAACTTCTATGGAATAAGGACAAAACCTAATTTGAAATGATGTAATACATGCAAGGTTCTAGGATAATCATAGTTATGGACAAACATGATTTTCGAGAATGATCCCCCTCCCTCTCATCAGAAGAGCACCAAAAACTCAAAAAAAAATCTTAGGAGGGAGTGCCAATAGCCAAAAGGTAGTGAACTGACAAGTTGTTGGTAACAACAGCTAATTGCAAGGAGATTAGTGCTAAGCACCCAAGCATCTATCAAACTGCCTAGTAATATTTTGTTTGCACAAAATAACAAAGTTGGTTAGTGAAGTGATGCCCAACACCCATGACAGGAAAATTGGAACCTACACATATATATATATCAAATGGCAGTGACATGGCACATAGGTGGTCGTCATGATGATGTGGTTAAATAAGCTCACATGGTAGTTGTTGAGATTTTGGGGTAGCATCGGATGTGATCTAGCTCCAAATTTTGTGGAGGAGCTGGATTACATGAGATCTCCATGACCCAGAAAGTGTTTGGAAGAATTCCATCAGGTTTAAGAGATATTCAAATAATTAATATTTTTAATTAAGGACCCTAAGTCCAACTTAGGAAAATTAAAATACTAAAGAGAATTAAATTAAATATGTGATGAGAATGACTTAAGTGACGTTAATCAAGAAACTTCTAATATTAGCCATTTATTAGAGATTATATCATGACCATTGGTTTCCCAACGAGAAAAGTATAAGAGAAGGACTTGGGTTCAGTTGAAAAACACACACATTGGCAAAGCAGAGAAGCTAAGATGAAATTATAGGGCATGGTTTCCTAAGAATTTCATAAATAGTTTGCAGTGTAGTGAGGAGCAGTATTGGCAAGGGGATGATATGATCCTGGGCCAAGAGTACAACAGTGGCATAGAGGCAACATACCAAGCAGTGCAAAAGCAAGCCAGAGCCACGCAGTCCAACAGAGGCCACACAGAGGCAGCAGGAGCCATGCAGGGCTAACGCAAGCCAAGTCAGGGAAGGGTAAGCCCTTCAGGGGTGATGCAGGCCCTTAGAGAGAAGCGCAGAGGCTGACATTGAGGGCTGAGGAGAAGTGTTGGGGTTTCCGGTGGGCCAGAAAGGGCTCGAGTTCTGTAAATCCCATTTGAGGGTGTGAATCGGCCATAATTTCTGTCTCTAAGAGAAAGAGGTATTGTTGCCATGATTTTCTGTGTAGGGCCAACCATGTCTAGTGCCAAAAAAATGTTGTATTCAGAATCTTCTTAATAATTAAACCCTCTAGAGCTAACTGCACCAGTTTTCCCGCATTGGGTTTTCTGGGACATTTGTCCGAAAAATCTGTGTCACTTTGTCATATGAGCATGCTATTCAGTAAATGAATTGTATGTGTAGGCTGCTATTTGTGTTTACTTCGTTGTTTTTCTGAATATTCAAATTAATAACTTGTATGGTTAATAAAGTAGGATAAGTAAATCAATGGTTAATACTAGGGTTTCTTAGATTAAGAAATTTTCACATGGTATCGGAGCATTGCAGATCAAGTTGAATCTCCAGCAAAATCGACTGAATGAATTTGTGTTGCAAAGAGCAAGTGAAGCAACAAAGATCCGGAGAGGGTAGCGCAGCATCAGGAGGACGTAGTCCCAACAGAAGCTACGTAGAGGATGACGCAGTCCTAGCTGGGTGACGCAGACACAACAGAGTGCCTTACAAAGGGACACAAGAGTAGTCTACGTTGCGCAGAGGCTGCACTGAGCCATTCTGCTTACACAGAGGCCAACCATAGGGATGAAGTCCAGTTTTTATTTTTTGTGCAATATTTCCATGGTCCGCAAGTAGAGCTTCAGATCTTCAGCAGTTGTTGGTGTGGTGGAGATTCTTCTGGTGCAGAAACATTCCTAGCTAAGTTGAAAAAGAGCAGAAGGAGAACAATTGCTCAGTAGATCTGCGCAAAATATATCTGAGATTCGAACAGGAGGGTGATCATAGACAACTGTTCAGTTGTTTTTTGCTGAGGATTTCCAGGAGGGAAATCAGTTGTCGGATAGAGAAACTACTATAGAGGGTTTCTAATCGCCAAGAAACCTAGATCCAATATTTCTGTTGAGTGTTGCAAAAGAAAGAGGGAGAATAGTATATGTTCTAACAGATTCAAGCAAAAATGGTGTCTCATGGACTGAGAGATCAAGACAGGTGGGATGGAATTTCCAAATTTGTTATCTGGAGGGCCAGTATCCTAATAGTCTTAGATGATTGCGACATCGAGGACCATACAGAGAGAGTCCTAGCTATGCCAACCAATTCAATCCTTTAAAGAAGTACAAGGAGAATCAAGCACAAGAAAAGTGTTTGATCTTGGACAGAGTCAAAGACCACGTCGTACCACATATTTTCGGGAAGAACACAGCAAATGAAATGTGGGTAGCCTTGGACACGATGTACCAGGGGGGCTCAGTCCAAAGAAGAATGCTTGTGGAGAATCAGATGTGGTTGTTCTAGATGTAGAAGGGCGAGGAGATATATCCCTTCCTCTTCAAACTTCAGACTATCTGGGATCAACTGATTTCTATGGTTACGAATCTCGATGAGGGGCTCTTGGTGAGGACTGCCCTCAATGCAGTAACCGAGGAATGGGAAACGTTTTTCCAAAGCATATTGGGCAGGGAATCATTACCATCCTGGATGGATATGTGGGGAATCCTCTGATAGGAGGAAATAAAAAGGATGACCAAGAAGCAAAGCAACAATAGCGGGATGGTCAAAGTAAAGAAAGAAGAGGAGGAGGATGTAGCCCTTGCATCGAAGGAAAGGAGGCAGTAAGGGAAAAAGAAGCGTGATCTATCAACGATCAAATTTTTCCGATGTGGTGAACTTGGACACTTCGCCACCAATTTTCCTCTAAGGAAGAAGGACAAGGAAGCTTCTAGTTCCAAGGTTGTGGCAGTTAAGGTAGACGATGGGAGTGATGATGATGTAGCCATGAGTGCTCCTGAGCCACGGAAGTGAAGCGACATTGATCTGTAAAGAAACTACAAATGGAGGTGGTGGGATCCTTGAGTAGCCCAACTCTTGGATCACATCCGTGCTACAGGAGCCTTAAGACAATAGCGGGAATGATTGGAGCAGTAGGTGAATAAGGATCACAATGAAACAGAGGCAGAGGATAGGACATTGTATAGGGAGTAGCGCAATCCAGAGGCAACAACAACATAGAGGCAACAACGCAGAGGGGCTGATGGGACTTCAACAGCGCATAGGAGGCATGCTTACGCAGTGAACTGTAATAACGCAGTGGCTTTAGAAGGACAACGTAAAGCAGCAACCTAAGGAGCTTCAGTGATGAGATGCAGCCCAACTGACTTGTCTGTCATTGGGAAGGGGTCCTTCAGTTGCTTACTTCTCAACAACTGAGTTGCATTGCAGCAGTTAGCAGCACGATGCAGCCATTAGGGGAAATTTGAGGTCAAAAATTGGCCTCCTAAGGAAAATGTACAATCAAAATTCACTTTATGAGAACCAATAACATTTTAGGGGTTTACATCATCCCACGTGGTTGAGGTGACATTGCCTGAGATAAATGTACTTATTTTTCACATTCTCAATGGTGGATAAAAATTCATGGTTAACCATGGTAGTATTCTAAGTACTTTTAAAGTCACAAAGTAAAGTACTCATAATAAAGATCATTTCAAATTTTTTGAATAAAATATTATTATTGTCATTTCATATTTTTGGAAAGAAACAATGCATATCTCTATACAATCTTCATGTCTTTACACACTTTTCAATAAATATTATGTTTGTATATTTTCATCTATTTATTTTTAAATTATATATTCATTTATTTTTATTTAATATTACGATTTCAAATTAAATATAAGTTAATATCTATACATATATAAATAAATACATACTCATAAATATAAACTAAATCTATTTCAATACTTTTTTTTAAAACAATTCAATTCATGTCATTATGATTATATTAATATTATATATTATTATATATAATATTATGGAACATAATCTAAATGTAATAGAATATATATCATATTCCTTTGTATATTATATATTATTTCTTCTTATGTTATAAATCAAATCAATTCAATATGTAATATAAAATTAACACATAAAATAATATATTACATTTATTATATTATATTATATGATTTAATTTTTATATAGTATATTAATTGCATGTTATTATATATTTTAATTATATAATTTAATTAATATAAATTTTAATTAATGGAATGTTATACAACTAAGAATCTATAAATTTATATTTATAATTTATTTTATGTTATTTAAGTACAAAGGACAAATGAAAAGAGTTGTTCAATGATAATGATTTTTTCTTGAAAAACTCATTTTTATTTATAGTCACATTAATACAATTTTTTTATTAATTCTATTTTGGTACAACATTTCAATTGAATTTAACCATGGTTACATGGATTGTGGTGCAATAAGTGAATTGTAAATTCATAAATATTATTTTATTATTTCCTTAGGAGGCCCATTAAAGACCTCAAAATTCCCTAATGAATTTGAGAGGGAGTTGTCGTACGGATGTGGCAATGACTGTGGCAGAGTCATGGGCAGCAGTACAGAGAGCAACAACAACGCAGTGATGAAGGGCAGCAAGCCAAGCATCAATGTGGAGACCGATGCCAGAGACCAGAGCAGTACTTCAGGGTGATTGTATTACTAGAGCACATTCCTCGCTAAGAGGGAGTGTTGAGATTTTGGGGTAGCATCGGATGTGCTCTAGCTCCCAAATTTTTTGGAGGAGTTATAGTACATGAGATATCCAAGACCTAGAAAGTGTTTGGAAGAATTCCATCAGGTTTAAATTTTAAGAGATATTCAATTAATTAATCTTTTTAGTTAAGGACCCTAAGTATAACTTAGGAAAATTAAAATATTAAAGAGAAATAAACTAAACATGTGATGAGAATGGCTTAAGTGATGCAGATCAAGCAGCTTCTAATATTAGCCATTGATTATAGATTAGATCACAATTGTTGGCTTTCTAACAAGAAAATTATAAGAGAAGGGCTTGGGGTCAGTTGGAGAACACACACATTGGTGGAGCACAGAAGCTAACCTGAAATTATAGGGTGTGGTTTGCTAAGGATTTCAAGAAGAGTTTGCAGTGCAGCGAGGGGCAGTATTGGAAAGGGGATGATCTGATCCCAAACCAAGAGTACAACAACAACATAGAGGCAGCATACCGAGCATCGCAGAGGCAAGCCGGAGCCACACAATCCAGCAAAGGCCACGTAGAGGCAGTAGGAGCCACGCAAGGTTGACGCAGGCCGAGTCTGGGCAGCGCAAGGGTAGCATAATCCCTTCAAGGGTGACGTGGGCCCTTCCAGAGAAGCACAGAGGCTGACGCTGAGGGATGAGGAGGAGCGCTGGAGTTTCTGGTGGGCCAGAAAGGGCTCAAGTTCTGTAAATCCCATTTGAGGGTGTGAATCAGCCATATTTTCTATCTCTGAGTGAAAGAGGTATTTTTGTCGTGATTTTCTCTGTAGGAACAACCATGTCTGGTGCCCATAAATTGTTGTATTCAGAATCTTCTTAATAATAAAACTTTCCGAAGATAGTTGCACCAGTTTTCTCGCATTGCATTTTTTCGGGGACATTTGTCTGAAAATATATGTGTCACATTGTCATATGAGTGTGTTATTCAATAAATGATTTGTATGTGTAGGCTGTTATTTGTGTTTACTTCGTTGTTTTTCTAAATATTCGGATTAATAACCTATATGATTAGTCAAGTAGGAGAAGTAAATCAATGGTTAACAGTAGGGTTTCTTAGATTAAGAAATTTTTACAATAGCCTGAGGAGGTGACACATGGTAGGTGCATTCGACACTTTTGGGTGGCCAAATGTACAATTGGAAAGTGACACATGGCAGAAACACGTGAGAAGGTGACATGTGGAAAATGTTTATTAGATACAATAGATGACATAGATGCATGATTTGGAAGGTGGTGTGGCACATGGGTCCCTCACTAAGCTACTAGAGAAATGGGTCATTATAACTTCAAAACAACAATGACCTTGGCCGATAGGCAATGGCCAACAAATGACATATGCACAAATAACCATCAAGTACTGCAACACAGTCAAGTGAAGGTACTATATAACAAACCACCAGGATATAAATTTGTGCAAACCATGCCAAACTTATCCAATGGCCGATAGGTTGTGAGTAGTGGCTAGCAGATGAATAATTTTCCATTATATACAACAAACAGGAAAGCAACAATTCCATCAATCAAAGTTCCTATTTGGAGAAAATTGTAACCATTGAATATTGGGTGGTGAGCATAGTTAAATCCATGGTCACCACTAAGGTCACATGGGGCCAAGCATCTAGCACCCAAGGAAAATCGCAACCAGCATTTGATCCACATAAAATAGATGCGGTCATTGGGCACTAAGGGTTAAGCTTTAATGAACTACACCCATCGAGAAATCGACCTATGTTCTAATATGCATTGCAATATATGAAAATAGAACAGGGGTTACAACTGTGGTCATAGTCGTGGTCATAAGGCGCTAAGGTTTAAGCACTAGGGAACTGGACCCATCGTCCATTGTTCATGTGGCCAAAATAACGCATGGAGAGAAGTGGAATCCATGAAATCCAAGATCCAATAGTATAATTTTAGCCTGCAGTTGTTAGCACATGTCACGTGGGGGAAACATCAAGTGCTTAGGGCATCCATGGCAAGTGTTTCAGGAAGAAAAGTTACTAAAATATTTAGGTCAAAATTGGTCAAAGCATGGGAGTTCTACATATATAAAAGGAAACATAGAAAAAAAAAAGAGGTGGATGTTCCCATGCAGATCATGGAGTTAGACTACATTTTATTCACATAATAGTGGAAGTTAACGAGAAAAATGCAGAAGTTGTGGTATTAAAAAGAAAAAAGATATAAGCGCTAGATTAAAGGCATGGGGGTGAGATAGAGGTTGAAGTGCAGAACTATATTGAATGATAAGGAGTAGTGAGGGCTCGAATGTGAAAAAGAAACATAGTTCAAATTTTAAATACCATGGGTGAAAACCATGGATTAATACTCATGGTAATAGACGCGGTAAACTATAAATACAAAAGCTAAGTGCTTAGAGAATTTGCTTAAACACATTTATTAGCATGTGCATGTGAGGTCTTTGAGAGTGGATCTGAAGTGAGGTCGAGTTGCAATTGATCCAAGAGAAAAAGAGGGCGCAAGAAGAGAATTAACAACACAAGATTTGAATTTAAAGTTGAGTGGATCTACGAGAGAGAAGTGAAGTGCAAAGTCCGTAAATGCAGTTTAGATGTGTTATGGAGTTTCTACATATCAGAAGAAGGGAAGATCTGAAGATGTAATGAGCCAAGTTTCACAAATGTGAGACACACACAGAGTATGAAAGAGTGTTGTCGAGATTGTTAGAGATAAAGAGAGAAAAAAGAGTAGATTTAAATGTTGAGATCAGAGCTGATAAAAAAAAAAGAGGTGCAGATCAAATTTGAATGTTGTGATCAGATTTGGGCCAGAGGTGAAGAAACACAGTGCAGAGACAGAATTTGACTAAAAAATAAGGATAAATAATTGATGTACGTGATGTCTACAAATTCAATTAAGTTCATATCTAAAAGAGCTAGTAAAGAAATGAGGACTGAAATAGATTTGAGGAGGCGCAGAAGAAACCTTGAGAAAGACCAAGGTAGAGTAGCAAGCAAGAAGTTATATGAGAAAGTTTGTTTTAAAATTCTTGTAGACCTAAATTTGATTGAAATGTGATGGAAGAGGGTTCTGATAGGTAAAGCAGGTTTTTTCCTGTAGATTAGAAGATTAGAGTCTCCTTCAGGTTGGTGCTTGTAAAGATCAAAGGATTTGTGCCTCCAACAAGTTGGTTCATGCAAAAAATGGGTGTTGTTGCTTCCAACAAGTGGATGCTTGCAAAGAAAAGGGGGCCTACAAACAATGGGAGTTGGCACTTCTAGCAAGTGGGTGCTTGCAAAAGAAAAGGAGTTTGGTGCCTACAAAATCCAATGTAAATTGGAGTTGGTGCTTATATTAAAATTAAAATAATATTTGTGGTTTCCTCCCATATGGGTTTCCACATAAATATCATGTGTCTAGTGCCTTGTGTGATTGGTGCACTATTATGTTATTAAATGTGTTTGACTGACTAAATAGTTGTTAAAATTATATAATATCTATTCACCTCCTCTCAATATTATCATGGTTTCTAACACAACTAAGTAGAGACAACTTATGGGAAGTCTTATCTATCTCACCACTGCCAAACCAGATATTTCATTTGTTGTTGGAATTCTTTCTAGATTCATACAAAATTACTTGAAAGGAACTCAAGACTTTTGACTCAAATAATCACACATGGATGACTTTAGCTTGATAGGATATTCTGATTCATACTTTGAAGGAGATAAGGAAAATGAAGTGTTTATTTTAGACTATCTTACGAGTCTTGGATGAAGACCTATCTCTTGGAGTCACACAAATAGTCAATTCCAACAGATTTCACGACAAAGGAATATGACAACTTCAAAAGAAACAAAGGAGATTTTTTGTCTCAAGAAAATTCTTGAAGACTTGCAAGAAAAACAAGTGGACTCTACTGCCCTTCTGATTGACAATACTTTTGCAATTAAGTTTTCTAAGAATCTTAAATTCCATGATCGAACCAAACATATCAACATAAAGTATTATTTGATTCGATGTTGTGTAGAGGAAAATACTATTTATCTAACACATTGTTCCACAAATGATAAAATTGGAAACATTTTCACCAAAATACTTGGAAGAGAAAAGTTTCAAAAAATTCAGAATGACACTTGGACTCAGAAACACCCTTTAGGATTAATGGTGAATATTAGAAACCTATTCCTCTAACATTATGCCAATAACTTGTAAATATGTAAATAAAAGTAAATATGAATAATTAAAATAAGAACTTACCTGAGAAAATAAAACCAAAAGTCACTCTTATTTATTATATATGTCTATTCTTATCAATGCAATGTCAATAAAATTTAAGAATTATTTCCTTAATTTGACATTAAAAATGCTCCTAGTGTAAATCCAAAATCTTAATTTTTTTATTATATTATATTATATTTTATCTTTTTACTATTAATTTAGAATATATTATCATTCTTTTATTATATAAAAAAAAAGAGCATGTCTATTGTATCTAATATTTTATTCTTATATAAATATAAGATGACATGAACTTTATATATGAAAGGGAAGAATGACAAAATTTATTTATATAAAAAAGAATTTAATTTAATTTTCATGAGTAAAAAATTAATTCCAATTTATCTTGTATATACACATTTTTCATTTTTTTATTACAAAGATTCTTTTTCTTTTATATATTTTCATTTCTCCAATACTAGTATTATATATAAGTGTTTTATAAATTATAAAAATAAAATAAATAATTAATAATTTAAAAAAAATATTTAATTCTAATATATCTAATATATAAATACTTCACCTCTCTATTCATATATATATAACTCTTCACCTCTCATATATTCATATATATAACTAAAAAATTCAATTATAATAAAGATTCTTGATGTATAATCATCAAAAATTGAATATATCATTAAAAATTCCTTGGAAACATAAAATTCAAGTATAATAAAGATTCTTGATGTATAATTATCAAAAATTTTATATGCTTATGCGATATGTATTCATCGGGAAATAAATAAAATAGGATT
This sequence comes from Pinus albicaulis, assembly GCA_034641835.2. Classification (NCBI taxonomy): domain Eukaryota; kingdom Viridiplantae; phylum Streptophyta; class Pinopsida; order Pinales; family Pinaceae; genus Pinus; species Pinus albicaulis. Next base: position 1,336,554,401 of record CM076579.1, on the reverse strand, counting down.
TTTTTTTTTGAAGTTTTATTAAAATTTAGAAATTTAAATTTTGGTTAAAATAAAAATTATATATGTATTCATCGGGAAATAAATAAAATAGGATTTTTTTATTTTTTTTTGAAGTTTTATTAAAATTTAGAAATTTAAATTTTAGTTAAAATAAAAATTATATATATATATAATTTTAACAAAATTATAATAATAAAAAAGTTAATCAAATTATTTATTTTAAATTATTCACTAAAATTTTATATGTAATAATTAGAATGTAGTTATGGATTTATTATTTTGGGAAATGAAAATGTAATAATGGATTTTTTATTTGGGAAATTATAGAGATAATATAATATACTATGTGAAAAGTTTGAATAGAATTACAAAACCAAGTAATTGATAATTTTTTTGGCACCTATGACTTGTGTTTGATGGTATAAATATTTTTATGACAAAATATATGATAATTCTAAAACTGATAGCTAGATGACATACATAAAAATAGAAACTAAGCACTTAGGGAATCCACCTAAATTGTTTCAGGTGGACCCTTTTCATCTTCAAGGCCAACAATCTCTATATTGGCTAGCTTCTTAGATAGCACAAATATCTTCTAATCCAACTTTCCTGAGTTTCCTTATATCTCATCCACTTGAAGTCTCTTGTTGTTCCTCGGATTCCTCAACCAAGACTCTTCCCATGATAGTTTTCATTTGCTAGTATATGTTCACAGTTTCCGTCTATTGGGTTTGTCTTGTCTTTGTATTACTTATATTCGGGATCCAATGTGCAAGTTTTTCCTCAACCTCAATGTCCGAGATGAAATGGTGATCAATCCTAGCACCTTGTTCAGCCTCTTCAATTTCCCATTTATAATGAGAGGGAGTGTTATTGTAATAAATCTCAGTAGATTTTCCTACTACTGCAAGAGCACGAGAAACTAGGGGAAGTTTGGAGTTGCTCCTACCCCTTCTTCCACTTTAACCATGCCTTCTAGGCATGATTAACAAACCAACTAAAGTGTATCCCATAGAGAAAGAGAGTGCTTCTAATCCAATAGACTAGACTATGTCATGATAGAGTATATAGGAAGGGAATGGAAAAAGACTAGATAAAAACACATCTAGATGAATGGAATTTGCTTCTCATATTCCCTAGAATTTCTCTAAAACATAAAAAAAAAAAAGACAAGATTAAGACACAGGGAAAGAGAGAACAGAGAAAGAAAAACTTAGAATAATAATTGAAAAAAGCTTTAAAGGCAAGGGAAAATAAAGAAATAAACAAGATACACCAAGACACTCCACAAAAACCAAAAATCAAATTTGATTGAAAATCAAAAAAAAACTTTTGAGATGAAAGAAAAGAAAACTCAAAACACATATGAACTTGAATTACAAATATTATGACTTTCATAACATACTTCCTAAACTATAAACCAACAATTAAAAAATTAAATCCACAAAAATAAAGAATAAAAACCAAAAATAAAAATTATCTCACCCACAAGTGTAATCACAATTATCAAATAACTAACCAAAAATATATATTCATAATAAACTTATGTTTTGTTTTTATATTTAATCTTAATATTTAATAATATAATTAATAACATATATTTTTTTATATAATCTTAACATTTAATAATATAATTAATATATAAATAGATATATAATTTTAATAATTAATAATTTAATTAAATTTGTTTTTTTTTTTTAAATATCAAAGTGAATATTCTCATCTTAATATTTAATAATACACTTTAAACGATTATATCAATTTCAATGTGAATATTCTCATTTTAATATTTGATAATTTAATTTTAAAAATTATATCATTTTCAATACGAATGTTCTCCCACATTATCATGAAAAGAGATCCACGAATGGACTTTAAAAAAATATTTGTTATGACTTTAACCCAACATTTTAACAAATTTAAAGATCTTAAATGTTAATAATTTGAAAAAATTATAATATTTAAATTATATTTAAAATTCATACGCGCTCTCCACATATATAGGATGATGCGATGGGATGTGACATACACAAGGGGTATACATATAGCATGTGATTTGCATCCAATATTATATGTATATGATACGTGATTTGTATGAAATATTTTGTATGGAGGGAGGAACTTACATGTAAAAAAGATTCTTGATGTATTATTTGTATTCCATAAGTTATATATCTATATATATAACTTATGGAATACAAATAATACATCAAGAATCTATATATATAATCTCCATGGTGCAATATATATTTTGATGTATTATTTTATGGTATGTGATTTAATCTGTATACATATAATATTAAAAAAATTACAGGTTTATGTGAAATGTATTTGAAGTATTGTTTTTATTGTATCTGATTTAATGTAATGCATATCATTTATAATATTAAAAATTTCACATGACATATATTTATTTATGAAAACGAAAAATAAAAATAAAAATTTTAACTTTTATTTTATTAAAAAATAATAATAATATAAATGATTTTATGATTATTAAATTATATAAAATTAATATTTAATAATATAATTAATTATTTTAATCTGATTTTTTAAATTTATTATATATAATATTTTTAATAAAATGGTTTAAATGATTAAAAATAGAATAATATTTTTAAAAAGTTAATAAATATTTATTTATTTAACTAATTGTGATGTTTTGTAATTAGGTTTCTTAGATGTGCTAATACTACATGAGATATATGGAGGTATGATGTCGTCTTGCCAACAAGAGAAGGGAGATGTGACATCATCCTCCCCCTCCTCGAGTTATTAATGTCCATCCCATCACATTTTCATTTCAATGAATAATTACTCTGCCACAATCCATCGATTATGTCACTTGGGTCTAGCTCTGGTTTAATAAAGGACATTCCTTGGCATTTATAGTGTTATCGATTAGTTATCGAAGTTGTCTATCCAGCATGTGGAATGGTCTGGATGGCAGTTTTTTGTCGGAATCCGGTAAACTAAAATTCAAAAAAGTAGGTAGTTGGAGTGTTTGGAATCCATTTTTGATAGTGGAAATGGATTCAGCACTATCAAAAACCCTTAAAGGCACTCAAAATACTAAAGTTTAACAACTGTAAACAAGATTCTGAGCCATTCTGCTGATTTTTTAGATTACGCGTTAGTTAACTTCCCTTGTACTTGGTTTCTTGGCACTATATGTGAGCCAGGTCTCATTTTGCACGAGGCAAATAATTATTATGGCATGAAAATCAATCTTCTTGCATGTGAGGAAAGTGGCTCACAATTTGCCTGCAATCGTTTTTTGTACACTTTGGTTTATGGCATCAGAAACATGCTCGTTGTCTCTAGCCTAGCTACAAGTATTTAGATGGAACAAGTGTAGTAATTTGGTTGACACAAGATTTTCTCTCTGTCACAACTCGTCCTCCTCAACAAAAGCATTGGTCTTTTTTGTAGGTAATGTGGTGCAGAAGCCACCCTTGGTCTATCGAGGCCCTTTCCCTAGTATTTTCCTTATCCTTGCCTGAACTTTCTCTAGGTCCTTCCATGTTGGATTTTCTCAATCCAACACCTCCTCCCCTCCACTAGGGAACCATCTTTCCTTTTGGCCTTGTCCTCCTCTTCCACTTTTGCTATCCACTCCTAACAACCTCTCTTTGTGGAAAGCCAATTCTTCTTTACCCTTCCTCTATGATTGCACTCATCAGTGACCATCATGCCAAGGAAGAGAGCCTGCATATGTCATGGTGGAGCCTATTATAGAGAACTTGGAAGTTTTAGAGGCCACTACCGGGCTGAGAGATCAACTACCCATTATCATGAATTCATTCTGCCAATCATTCATAAGGAAATCAATCATCCAAAAAGACTGTGATATAACAAATGAGCAACAATGCATAATTGAATCTAAGGTATATATTTATTGGAATATAAAACTATTGTTGGGCTACATGCTAGTGGAAGAAAGCACTGCCAGATAAGAGATTCTCTTCCAATCTGATGATTTGCATATGCTAGTTAGCTCCATGGACAACATATTTAGAAAATTAAAGGCCACCTCGGCCTATCACTTGATCTAGGTTATTCTCCAAAAAGTAACAAGGATCATATCCACGTTGAAGGTTTAAATCTTAAGAAATCTTAAAAGTTCATTATGTCATTTGGTTTTTCACTCCTTCGTCCTAGTTTTTTTTTTTTTTTTTTTTTAAGTATATCCCTAATGGACATGTAATGTATTTCAAGAAAGCTTGCTAGCCTTATGGTACACTCTAAGAAAACTTTTTATTTGTCTTTTAATGAAATTGAAATTATGTGCCTAGTTTAGTTTCTTCAATGGCGGGCAAAACATATTTCATACATTTTTGTGTAAAATAATGATTTAAAAGAAAGGAAAAAAAATTACTTAAAAGAAAATGTTTTGTAACTAGATTACATGATTATAGGACCATTTGTTTAAAACAAATTGCTGGCATTATCACTTGTTTTAAGAACATATTACTAGAACTAAGGAATAGTATTAGTTGGGATTAATAAAATAATCTTACTTAAGTGAAAAATATTACTTAATAGAAAAATATACTTGTGGTATTTTAAAAAAAAATCAGAAAAATATACTTGTGGTATTTTAAAAAAAATCATTATTACTATATATTTATATGTTTAGAATAAACGTTCACATATGAGTTTTTAAAATAAACTTAAATATGTATATATAAAATGTGAAATTTCATTTTTTAAATTGAATAATGAATTTAATTTTTTATTTTGTTGATTTTTCAAAATAAAATTTAAAAAATTAACAATCATGTATATAATTATATAATTATTTTAAAATTTTAATTGGTATTAATTTAATAAATAATTATTATAAATATTTCATTAAAATATTTCTTTTAGAAATTATATATATATATATATAGATATAGATATATAATTAAATATTTTTAATTGATTATTTTAAAAATTAATTTTTTTTATTAATTTAATAATTTATAATAAATATTTTAATTTTTTTTAATTTAATAAATTATTATTGATGATGATGATGATGATTAACATCCACTGAGACCAATCTTTGGTCTATTAGACCTAAAGAAACAAATTTTTTAGTTTGATTTAAGATTTTATTCCTATGCTTAAAAATCTTGGAGAGAAGCCTCGAGCTCACTATAATTTTGACATCTTAAAAGGCTATGAAGGTCAGTATTGCAACAAAGATTATGAAATTGAGATCTAATGTGGTTGTACGCAGGGCACTCTAAGAGGAAGTGATTTTCATCCTCGATGTTGATATTCTCACAGAGATGGCAGATCCTTTCCATCCATGGTGTTTTAGGAATTGTCCAACAACCTGTTTCACTATGGAGCTCATGAGGTTCGTTCTAATCTTGGCTATATTAATTTTCATATTTGAGCTAGTTAAAACATAGATATAATTTTGATCTTCTAGGGTGGGGTTGATGACCTCCTTATAATATCTTAATTTTCTTTTAGTTGCTAAAACTTTCTCACGCCACATTTTTTCTTTGAACTTAGAAGTAACAATTTTTTTAATGTTATTAACGTTTTGCAAAGAAACATTCTCATCGATCTCCCAATGGTTGAACCAGACCCTGGTGTCTTTATACCAACCTCGTTTGAGCCTTAGGTGGTTTTGGCTGGAATTTAAAGCTAGCTTAGGAAGTCTATGGTCTCCTATGCTATTGAGATTGTGCTTATACAATAGAAGCCTAGTCATAGCTAGGCTCTCGATAGGGGAAAGACCCACTTCTATGAGGAGAATAGGATAGGGTGTATTGCTTTTAATTTTGAGGTTATACATTATAAAACGCTTCTAGATTTGCTCAATATTTCTCTAAGATTCTCTAGAGATGCTACAACCCCAAACCTCGCATCCATATAAGATAATAGGAATAACTAAAGTTTCAAAGAGGAAATTCTTTCTATCCCACATTACGAGGTTTGTCATTTTACAATTATTTTCAAGACCAAAATAAGCTTTCCACCCCCCATTAATCATTTTCTCAATGTTGTAGTTCCAGTTGAGCTTGTGATGAATATCAATTCCTAGGTACTTGTAAGAAGACACTTCCTCCAAGTTACTATTGTCATACATAAAATTAGCGTAAGTGTCCTTCTTGGATTTGATAATCATAACTTTTGTTTTGTTAGTGTTAACAGTCATACCCATGGTAGAGCAGAAATCCTTAAGAAGTCTAAGTTGCTTATCAAGATCAGATGGGACCCTTGCGAGAAGAACAATATCGTCAGCATAGAGAAGAAGGATGATGACTATCCCAGCTAAGATCGTGCCAGCACAACCTACTTCCTCTAAACAACCTTGTAGCTTGTCGATGTAAATGCCAAATAGGGTAGGGGAGAGGGGGAAACCTTGTTTAACTCCGATATTACACTTAATATCTTTCAACCACCCCTCGTTTCTCTTTAACTTGGCAACTACATTCTCGTATAACCTTATAGAGGCCACTCTTAGCTCGAAAGGAACATTTAGCTCTTCTAATCTATTCCATAAGTTTTTTCTAGGAACCATATCGAAAGCCTTTCTAAAGTCCACAAAGCAGCATAAGAGATTGGATTTATCATTGCGGCATTTCTCCACAATGATCCTAAGCGTAACGAGGTGATCTGTTGTTGGGTGCTTCCTTCTAAAACCCGCTTGGCCTTTAGCCCGCTTACCTTCACTTTCAAGCCATATGCTCAACTTCTTTTCCAAAATATACCATATAACTTGGCTAAGAGAGGGTTGATCATAATTGTTCAATAATTAGAGGGGTTATTTGTATCCCCACTTTTAAAAATAGGGATAATGAGGCTCTGAGTCCATGGTTTAGGGAACCCTTGCACTATCACTTGATTGAAAATCTTGTAGATGTGGAGGATGAGGACAGGACCTCCAATTTTTAAGATTTCCGCTTGGTAACTTCAATGTCTTTAGCTTTCCCATTTGCCAGGAATTTAACCCCAAAATCAATGTCTTATAATGAGAAAACTTATTTCGTTGTAAGCAGGGTTTCAAAGTTATCAATGATATTTGGATATTCATAAAGATTTTTAAGATAGGAATTTCAGTCGTGTAAAGAAATTTTTTTATTATCTTTATTTTTCCTAGTAAAAATTTGCCTCCAGAATTGTTGAGATTCAATAAGATGATGAGCTTAGTGAAAAGAGTCGCCTTCATTAAGTGGGCCCGCAGGCTATTTTTGGGGCAAGTCTATTTTAGACTATGTCTATTTTTAGACATGGTGATCATATTTCAAAAGTTGCAGGATGCTATTTATGGATGGTTGGTCAAGTTGGAAAAATATATGAAATTCTATTTTTAGAATATTGGGCGAAGTCTATTTATAGATAATCGATCTAAAAATAGACGATTATTATTAGCTCTTAATAATAATCCGACAATAAACAACAACTTATTCTCTTGGAGCACTTAGTTTCAGTGCACAGATTTGGAAAATCAGTGGGCTGAAGGAATTACACAATTCTTAGGGTTTACTGGTGGTTCATGCATGGAGGACTCAATTAGAGCTGAAGTGGCAAAGTTATGACAGAGTTGGAAGAGTAGTTCATGGAGTTTTTATTCAGTTTAACTTAGTTAATGGAGTTAAACTCAATTGAGCTAGTTGTATCTAGTCTAACTGAATGATACACTAGTAGGAGTGGAGTGAATTAATTAGTTAATTAATTCACAAATAATAACTCATTAATCAACTGAACAATACAGCAGTTAACTACAGTGCATGGCAGTTCCAGTGGAAACCCAGTGGAGAGATAGGTGAAAGGGCAAGATGGACTATCCGTTGTGACTATAGTGATGCATTGATTGCACCACACACACATTGGAGTTGCCAATGAGGATTGCGCAGTCAAGGCAAGGGTAATTCGAATTCATTTAGAGCTATTCTTCAGCAGGGATTGCGCAGTGGAGGCAGGCTAGTAGGTGGCAAGAAATCGGTGCATGGATTTTCAGATTTCTTCTTATCAGTGTGTGACGATTGATTGTACTGAGAGCTTGATGTACTAAGATTTGTATGAGATTGTTACATGATCTCCATGATACATAATATATGATAGTTGGGGTTTTTAGCTTCAAGTTTTCTTGTTAAACAATTGAGTTATGTGTGATTGTTTTTATTGCTTCATGTGTTTGCAATTGAATGTTTAATTTCCACAAAATATTAATAGTGGAAGGATTATGTATTTAGCAAGAAGATAAATATTGTTAGATCAGGAGAATCTGGATATATACATGCATCTTGTATATAATTTCTACAAGAATTTCTTAGGAGCCGCCTTAGAGAGGTGTAAGAGATTCTCTTGTCTTTTACGAATATATTGCCTTTTTCCTTTTAGTTAGGGCTTTGTAGATTTTTATCTTGTCAATTTTAAGAGATTCATCAACAGCATCCTTAATTGCTCTCCTCGCACTTTTATTTTATTATTATTATCATTATATATATATATATATATATATATTGGGAAACCGGTAATGAGAACCATACAATCATATCTGGCACACAAGATCACATCGCGCTGCTGCGAAACATTTCATTAAAAATATCATTTTCCAAATTATATGTATAATTAATTATTTTAAAAATTAAAATTTTAATTAATTTAATAATTTATAATAAACATTTCATTAAGTGATGTGGGAATTTTTTTTCTAACTTTATTAACCTTATTTGGAATATGGTTTCTGTGATCCATAATTTGTAAAAAATTGCTTTCGGTAATAATCACATATGATCATGAATTGAAGACGTTTTTCGAACCAATTAGTGTGGTTCATCTTCAGGACAAGATGAGAAATCATATCACGAGACAGGTTTTAAAAGATGGAGAGGATCCAACTAGCCATTAAGATATAACAACTAGAAATGAAATAATTTATTAAACATTTTATTGTTATATTATATTTAATTTAGTTTAATTAGTTAATTTATTATTATTATTATTAGTATAAAAATAATAAGGGAGGTAAGAAGAAGAAGAAGAAGAAGGAGGAGGAAGAGGAGGATGATGATATTAATAATCTAGGAAATATATATGTAATAAGGATCCGGTGACTAATTTTTATTTATTTATTTATTATTATTATTATTATTATTATTATTATTATATATATATATATATATATATATATATATATATTTAGAGAAAACGGCGAGAACCATACAATCATATCTACCACACAAGATCACATCGCGTTGCTGTCAATGAAAACCCTCCTAGCCTGCATCATCCCCCGCTAACAACACACAATGATTTTCACAGGCTTACGCCTGACGGGCACCCATGGGGTTTGAACCGGTGACCTTTACAAACAAGTGCCTTAACAGAACACTCAATCACCAACAAGCCGCCACCCCGTGGGTTATTTTTATTTTCAATTTTATATTTTATTTTTATATTTTGTTTTATACTTTATTAACCCTTTTTTTACCTCTTGCAATAAAGAGTTGATTAACATATTAAAATTGTGAGATTTTATTCCTTGCGAAAATTTTAACTGAAGCGGAGCAAGAAAGATGCTTTCTTGTTCTTTTGATTTCTCAAACTACAGTATCGAAGACTTTAACACCATTTTTTTTGTCATATATATATGTGTGTGTGTGTGTGTATAAGATTTTTAATTAATTTAATAAAGGTTTATTATAATTATTATGAAGTAAGGTGTTTCCCTTTTGAGAAGAACTGTCGAGTTGTCACTTTGCACTCTTATGCACCATCATATGTATTGTTAGACAATTGAGAGTTCTTCCACGTTTGGATCCCACTATTATAATTGTCAACCAAATATTCATTTTTATAACCATTCAACATGTTAATATTTAAAATAATTATAACCCATGAACATCTATCCATGGCAAGTTTCAACAAAGAATTCGATTTGACCAACTACATTGTACGAGTACGGGACTCCACATTGTAGGGGACAGACCTGAAACTCGTGGTTTGGGTCCGGTTCGGTTCAATAGGTATCTGATCATCACCAAGTGTATAACTTAACCGATTTCTGAATTAAGGATCATGTGAGGATTTTAACTTGGGGTTGAACAAAGTGCAATTAAAAGTTGAACTTCGAGTTTGAAGGTGATCACCCCTACTCCCATGCAGAATTAAAACTGTATAGTGAGAGATTGCAGATCTCTTAGAGGAACTTTGAAGATAATCAATCCACAAGGGAAAGAGAAGTAAAAAGAGACTAGTATCAACACAAAGAGTGCTCAAATATGGCAAGAAAACACAAAGGAGAAGGTCAAGGAAGGCTTGTAGGAAATGCATCCCTGCAAGCAAAGATGAGGTGCATTTAAATGAGGTTAGAGGTGAGGAGACTACCTAGAAAAGAGGAGTTGGCATGGGAGATGCCAATGAAGCAAAAGAAGAACTTTATAGAGAAGAAGAAGGTGAAGAATGAATAGAGGATAAAATGTTGAAAATGATAATATGGAGGTGCATGTATATGAAGGTAATTTAAATTTTGATGAATTGATGGATTTGATCAATACAATGGATAAATATTTTGATTATGAAGATGTGGATGAATAAAAAAGAGTGAAGTATGTAGTGACAAGATCGAAAGGTCATGCATCCCTACAGTGGGATGAAATGCAGGAAGATAGAAGGAGGAAAGGCAAGTCCAATATTAAGACTTGGGACAAAATGGTGGCTAAATTTAAAAGTAAGTTCATGCTTAAATATTATCAATTAAATATATTCCAAAAATCATAGAATCTTACACAAAAATCTATGTCAATAAGGGAATACATTGAGGAATTTTATAGATTAAATGTTAGAGATAGTCATTTTGAATAGGATATTAAAAAGGTTGTGAGGTACATTAATTGTTTCAGGTATGAAATTCAGGATGAGATTAGTATCATATACCAGAGACAGGTTGAAGATGCATATCAAATTGATTTGAAATGAGAAGAGAATATCACTAGAAAATATAGTCAAAAAATTCGAGAAAGGTCCAATCTTACAAGAGAAAAGTGGCAAAGGAAGGTTTAAGTCTTCAAGAGAGGAATGTGGAAGTTCATCTAGACAACCACCAAAAGGAATTGAATCTAGAGGAAGAAAATGACATGAACTTTAGATATGAAAGGGAAAAATGACAAAATTTATTTATATAAAAAATAACACAACTAATAACAAATTAATTTAATTTTCATGAGTAAAAAATTAATTCCAATTTATCTTGTATATACACATTTTTATTTTTTATTACAAAGATTCTTTTTCTTTTATATATTTTCATTTCTCCGATACTAATATTAAATATAAGTGTTTTATAAATTATAAAAATAAACATAAAAATACAAATTAATAATTTAAAAAAAATATTTAATTTTAATATATCTAATATATAAATACTTCACCTCTCTATTCATATATATATATATAGCTCTTCACCTCTCATATATTCATATATATAACTAAAAATTCCTTGGAAACATAAAATTCAATTATAATAAAGATTCTTGATGTATAATCATCAAAAATTGAATATATCTTAAAAATTCCTTGGAAACATAAAATTCAAGTATAATAAAGATTCTTGATGTATAATTATGAAAAATTTATATGCGTATGCGATATGTATTCGTCGGGAAATAAATAAAATATGAATTTTTTAAATTTTTTATTAAAATTTAGAAATATAAATTTTGGTTAAAATAAAAATTATATATATATATAATTTTAACAAAAATTATAATTAAAAAAAAATTAATCAAATTATTTATTTTAAATTATTCACTAAAATTTTATATGTAATAATTAGAATGTAGTTATGGATTTATTATTTTGGGAAATAAAAATGTAATTATGGATTTATTATTTGGGAAATTATAGAGATAATATAATATACTATGTGAAAAGTTTGAATAGAATTACAAAACCAAGTAATTGATAATTTTTTTGGCACCTATGACTTGTGTTTGATGGTATAAACATTTTTATGACAAAATATATGACAAGTCTAAAACTGATAGCTAGATGACATACATAAAAATAGAAACTAAGCACTTAGGGAATCCACCTAAATTGTTTCAGGTGGACCCTTTTCATCTTCAAGGCCAACAATCTCTATATTGGCTAGTTTCTTAGATAGCACAAATACCTTCTAATCCAACTTTCCTGAGTTTCCTTATATCTCATCCACTTGAAGTCTCTTGTTGTTCCTCTGATTCCTCAACCAAGACTCTTCCCATGATAGTTTTCATTTGCTAGTATATGTTCACAGTTTCCGTATATTGGGTTTGTCTTGTCTTTGTATTACCTATATTCGGGATCCAATGTGCAATTTTTTCCTCAACCTCAATGTCTGAGATGAAATGGCGATCAATCCTAGCACTTTGTTTAGCCTCTTCAATTTCCAATTTATAGTGAGAGGGAGTGTTCTTGTAATAAATCTCAGTAGATTTTCCTACTACTGCAAGAGCACAAGAAACTAGGGGAGGTTTAGAGTTGCCCCTACCCCTTCTTCTACTTTAACCATGCCTTCTAGGCATGATTAAAAAACCAACTAAAGTGTATTCCATAGAGAAAGAGAGTGCTTCTAATCCAATAGACTAGACTATGTCATGATAGAGTATATAGGAAGGGAATGGCAAGAGACTAGATAAAAACACATCTAGATGAAGGGAATTTACTTCTCATATTCCCTAGAATTTCTCTAAAACATAAAAAAGGACAAGATTAAGACACAGAGAAAGAGAGAACTTAGAAGGAAAAACTTAGAATAATAATTGAAGAAAACTTTAAAAGCAAGTTAGGGGAAAATAAAGAAATAAACAAGATACACCAAGACACTCCCCAAAAACCAAAAATCAAGTTTCATAGAAAATCGAAAAAAAAAACTTTTGAGGTGAAAGAAAAGAAAACTCTAAACACATATGAACTTGAATTACAAATATTATAACCTTCATAACATACTTCCTAAACTATAAACCAACAATTAAAAAATTAAATCCACGAAAATAACAAAAACACCCAAAAGAAAAGTTATCTCACCCACTAGTGTAATCACAATTATCAAATAACTAACCAAAAATATATATTCATAATAAACTTGTGTTTTGCTTTTTTATATAATCTTAAAATAAATAAATATATATATATATATATATATATATATATATATATATATATATATATATTAATTTTAACAATTAATAATATAATTAATTAAATTTTTTTTAATATCAATTTCAAAGTGAATACTCTCATCTTAATATTTAATAATATAATTTAAACGATTATATCAATTTCAATGTGAATATTCTCATTTTAATATTTGATAATATAATTTAAAAAATTATATCATTTTCAATACGAATGTTCTCCCACATTATCATGAAAAGAGATCCCCGAATGGACTTTAAAATTATATTTGCTAGACTTTAACCTAACATTTTAACAAACTTAAAGATCTTAAATGTTATTGATTTGATAAAATTATAATATTTAAATTATATTTAAAATTCATATGTTCTCTCCACATATGTAGGATGATGCGATGGGATGTGACATACACAAGGGGTATACATATAGCATGTGATATGCATCCAATATTATATGTATATGATACGTTATATGTATATGATACGTGATTTGTATGAAATATTTTGTATGGAGGGAGGAACTTACATGTAAAAAATTATTATATATATAACTTATGGAATACAAATAATACATCAAGAATATTATATATATAATCTCCATGGTGCAATATATATTTCGATGTATTATTTTATAGTATGTGATTTAATCTTTATACATATAATATTAAAATTTACATGTTTATGTGAAATATATTTGATGTATTGTTTTTATTGTATGTGATTTAATGTAATGCATATAATTTATAATATTAAAAATTTCGTATGTTTACTTAGACATGTATTTATTTATGAAAATGAACAATAAAAATAAAAATAAAAATTTTAACTTTTATTTTATTAAAAAAAAATTAATATATATGATTTTATGATTATTAAATTATATAAAATTAATATTTAATAATATAATTAATCATTTTAATCAAATTTATAATGATTTTTAAAAATGGTTATATATAATATTTTTAATAAAATGGTTTAAATTAAAAATAGAATAATATTTTTAAAAAGTTAATAAATATTTATTTTTTTAACTAATTGTGATGTTTTGTAATTAGGTTTCTTAGATTCGCTGATACTATATGAGATATATGGAGGTATAATGTCGTCTTGCCAACCAGAGAAGGGAGATGTGACATCATCCTCCATCTTTTCGAGTTATTAATGTCCATCTCATCACCTTTTCATTTCAATGAATAATTACTCTGCCACAATCCATCGATTATGTCACTTGGGTCTGGCTCTGGTTTAATAAAGGAGGGTTTTGGTATTTATAGTGTTATTGATTAGTTAACGAAGTTGTCTATCCAGCATGTGGAATAGCTCGGATCGCAGTTTTTTGTCGAAATTCAGTAAACTAAAATTCAAAAAATCAGGTAGTTGGAATGTTTGGAATCCATTTTTGATAGTGAAAATGGATTCAACATTATCAAAAACCCCTAGGGCACTCAAAATACTAAATTTTAACAACTGTAAACAAAATTCTGGGCAAATCTTTGCCAGATTTTTTCAAAATCTTTGTCGGGCCATTCTACTACTTTTTTAGATTACGTATTAGTTAACTTCCCTTGTACTTGGTTTCTTGGCACGATATGTGAGCCGAACTCTCATTCTGCACGAGGCGAATAATTATTATGGCATGCAAATCAATCTTCTTGCATGTGAGGAAAGTGGCTCACAATTTGCCTGCAATCGTTTTTTTGTACACTTCGGTTTATGGCATCAGAAACATGCTCGTTGTCTCTAGCCTAGCTACAAGTATGTAGATGGAACCAGTGTAGTAATTTGGTTGGTACAAGATTTCACAACTCGTCCTCCTCAACAAAAGCATTGGTCCTCTTTGTAGGTAATGCAGTGCAGAAGCCACCCCTGGTCTATCGAGGCCCTTTCCCTAGTATTTTCCTTATCCTTCCCTAAACTTTTCCTAGGTCCTTCCTCGCTGGATTTTCTCAATCCAACACCTCCTCCCCTCCACTAGGGAACCATCTTTCCTTTTAGCCTTGTCCTCCTCTTCCACTTTTGTTATCCACTCCTAACAACCTCTCTTTGTGGAAAGCCAATTCTTCGTTACCCCTCCTCTATGATTACACTCATCAGTGGCCATCATGCCAAGGAAGAGAGCCTGCATACGTCATGGTGGAGCCTATTATAGAGAACTTGGAAGTTTCAGAGGCCACCACCAGGCTGAGAGATCAACTACCCATTATCATGAATTCACTCTACCAATCATTCATGAAGAAATCACCCAAGAAGAGTGTGATATAACAAATGAGCAACAATGCATAATTAAATGTGAGGTGCTTAGGGAAGTAGTGAGATGGGTTTTGGACATGAGCCACTCTCATAGTCATCTCAATCATTATATGCACATAGTATATATTTATTGAAATATGAAACTATTGTTGGGCTACATACTAGTGGAAGAAAGCACTACCGGATAAGAGATTTTCTTCCAATCAAATGATTTGCATATGCTAGTTCCTTCCATGGACAACATATTTAGAAAATTGAAGGCCACCTCTGCCTATCACTTGATCTAGGTTATTCTCTAAAAAGTAACAAGGATCATATCATATCCACGTTGAAGCTTTAGATCTTAGGAAATCTTAAAAGTTCATTATGTCATTTGGTTTTTCACTGCTTCGTCCTAGTTTTTTTTTGGAAGTATATCCCTAACGGCCATGTAATGTATTTCAAGAAAGCTTACTAGCCTTATGGTACACTCTAAGTAAACTTCTTATTTGTCTTTTAATGTAATTGAAATTGTATGCCTAGTTTAGTTTCTTCAAAGGCGAGCAAGTCATAGAGCAAGTCATATTTCATACCTTCTCGTGTAAAATAATGATTTAAAAGAAAGGAAAAAAAATTACTTAAAAGAAAATGTTTTGTAACTAGATTACATGATTATAGGACCATGAATTAAGGAATAGTATTAGTTGGGATTAGTAAAATAATCTTACTTAAGTGAAAAATATTACTTAATAGAAAAATATACTTGTGGTATTTTTTAAAAAATCAGAAAAATATACTTGTGGTATTTTAAAAAAATCATTATTACTGTTTAGAATAAACGTTTACATATGAGTTTTTAAAATAAACTTAAATAAGTATATATAAAATGTGAAATTTCATTTTTAAAATTGAATAATGAATTTAATTTTTTATTTTCTTGATTTTTCAAAATAAAATTATTAAAAAATTAACAATCATATATATAATTATAAAATTATTTTAAAATTTTAATTGGTATTAATTTAATAAATAATTATTATAAATATTTCATTAAAATATTTCTTTTAGATTATATATATATATATATATATATATATATATATATATATATATATATATATATAATTGATTATTTTAAAAATTAATTTTTTTATTAATTTAATAATTTATAATAAATATTTTGATTTTTTTAATTTAATAAATAATTATTGATGATGATGATAATGATGGTCAACGCCCACTGAGACCAATCTTTGGTCTATCGGACCTAAAGAAACAAATTATTTAGTTTGATTTAAGATTTTATTCGTATGCTTAAAAATCTTGGAGAGAAGCCTCTCGAGCTCACTATAATTTTGACATCTTAAAAGGCTAGGAAGGTCAGTATTGCAACAAATATTATGAAATTGAGATCTAATGTGGTTGTACGCGGGGCACTCTAGATTATAAGAGGAAGTGATTTTCATCCTCGATGTTCATATTCTCACAGAGATGGAAGATCCTTTCAATCCATGGTGTTTTAGGAATTGTCCAACGACCTGTTTCACTATGGAGCTCATGAGAGTTCATTCTAATCTTGGCTATATTAATTTTCTTCTTTGAGCTAATTAAAACAGAGAGATACTTTTGATCTTCTAGGGTGGGGTTGATGACCTTATAATATCTTAATTTTCTTTTAGCTGCTAAATCTTTCTCACTCCACATTTTTTCTTTGAACTTAGAAGTAACAATTTTTTAATGTTATTAATGTTTTGCAAAGAAACATTCTCGTCAATCTCCCAGTGGTTTAACCAGGCCCTGGTGTCTTTATACCAACCTCGTTTGAGCCTTAGGTGGTTTTGGCTGGAATTTAAAGCTAGCTTAGGAAGTCTATGGTCTCCTATGCTATTGAGATTGTGCTTGTACAACAGAAGCCTAGTCATAGCTAGGCTCTCAATAGGGGAAAGACCCACTTCTATAAGGAGAATAGGATAGGGTGTATTGCTTTTAATTTTGAGGTTATATGTTATAAAACGCTTCTAGATTTGCTCAATCTTTCTCCAGGATTCTCTAGAGATGCTACAACCCCAAACCTCACATCCATATAATATAATAGGGGTGACTAAAGTTTCAAAGAGGAACTTTTTTCTATCCCACATCACGAGGTTTGTCGTTTTACAATTATTTTCAAGACCAAAATAAGCTTTCGACCCCCCATTAATCATTTTCTCAATGCTATAGTTCTAGTTGAGCTTGTGATGAATATCAATTCCTAGGTACTTGTAAGGAGACACTTCCTCCAAGTTACTATTGTCATACATAAAATTAGCGTAAGTGTCCTTCTTGGATTTGATAATCATAACTTTTGTTTTGTCAGTGTTAACAGTCATACCCATGGTAGAGCAGAATCCTTAAGAAGTCTAAGTTGCTTATCAAGATCAAACAGGCACCTTGCGAGAAGAACAATATCGTCAGCATAGAGAAGAAGGATGATGACTATCCCAGCTAAGATCATGCCAACACAACCTGCTTCCTCTAAACAACCTTCTAGCTTGTCGATGTAGATGCCAAATAGGGTAGGGGAGAGGGGGAAACCTTGGTTAACTCCGATATTACACTTAATATCTTTTGACCACCCCTCATTTCTCTTTAACTTGGCAACTACATTCTCGTATAACCTTATAGTGGCCTCTCTTAACTCGAAAGGAACATTTAGCTCTTCTAATCTATTCCATAGGTTGTTTCTAGGAACCGTATCGAAAGCCTTTCTAAAGTCCACAAAGCAGAAGAAGAGATTGGAATTATCATTGCAGCATTCCTCCACAATGATCCTAAGCGTAACGAGGCGGTCTGTTGTTGAGTGCTTCCTTCTAAAACCCACTTGGCCTTTAGCCCGCTTACCTTCACTTTCAAGCCATATGCTCAACTTCTTTTCCAAAATAATACCATATAACTTGGCTAAGAGAGGGTTGATCATAATTGTCCTATAATTAGAGGGGTTATTTGTATCCCCACTTTTAAAAATAGGGATAATGAGGCTCTGAGTCCATGGTTTAGGGAACTCTTTCTTTATCACTCGATTGAAAACTTGTGGATGTGGGGGATGAGGACAGGACCTCCAATTTTTAAGATTTTTCACCTGGTAAACTTCAATGTCTTTAGCTTTCCCATTTTCTAGGCGTTTAACCCCAAAATCAATGTCTTCTAATGAGAAAACTTCTTTCGTTGTGAGCAGGGTTTCAAAGTTATCCTTAACATTTGGAGATTCATAAATATTTTTAAGATAGGAATTTCAATCGTGTAAAGAAATTTTGTTATTATCTTTAGTTTTCCTAGTAAGAATCTGCCTCCAGAATTTTTGAGATTCAACAAGATGATGAGCTTAGTGAAAAGAGTCACCTTCGCTAAGTGGGCCCGCGGGCTATTTTTGGCGCAAGTCTATTTTTAGACATGGTGATCATATTTCAGAAGTTGTAGGATGCTATTTGTGGATGGTTGGTCAAGTTGGAAAAATAGATGAAATTCTATTTTTAGAATATTGGGCGAAGTCTATTTATAGATCGTCGATCTAAAAATAGGTGCATGTCGATTATTATTAATCCTTAATAATAATCTGACAATAAACATCAACTTATTCTCTTGGAGCACTTTATTTCAGTGAACAGATTTAACAAATCAGTGGGCTAAAGGAATTACGCAATTACTAGGGTTTATTGGTGGCTCATGCATGAAGGACTCAGTTAGAACTGAAGTGGAAAAGTTATGATAGAGTTGGAAGAGTAGTTACAGGAGTTGTTTAGTTTAACTCATTTAAGTGAGTTAAACTCGGTTGAGCTAGTTGTATCTAGTCTAACTGAAAGATACACTAATTAGTGGAGTGAATTAATTAGTTAATTAATTCACAAGTAATAACTCATTAATCAATGAGCAATCGACGGTTAACTACGGTGCATCGCGATTCCGGTGGAGACCTAGTGGAAGATGATGAAAAGGCAGAGATGGACTATCTGTTGTGACTATAGTGATGCATTGATTGCACCACACACACATTGGAGTTTCCAATGAGGATTGCGCAGTCAAGGCAAGGGTAATTCGAATTCATTCAGAGCTATTCTTCAGTAGGGATTGCGCAGTGGAGGTAGGCTAGCAGGTGGCAAGAAATCGGTGCATGAATTTGCAGATTTCTTCTGATCAGTGTGTGACGATTGATTCTACTGAGAGCTTGATGTACTAAGCTTTGTATGAGTTTTTTACATGATCTCCATGATACATAATATATGATAATTGGGGTTTTTAGCTTCAAGTTTTCTTGTTAAACAATTATGTTATCTGCGATTGTTTTTATTGCAACACTGTTACCGATCAAATAGGTAACCTGACCTCAAAACGGGAACTCTAGCCCAAAAAGACTAAAAAAACATGAAAAAACACCCCAAAAACAAAAAGTATGTATTCCAGAACGCACTTCATTTTTTTTTAAGGTCAAATTTCAACATTTAAATATAAAATTATGGTAAAAACAAAATTGTTTCTTGAAAAAAGGATTGAAAAAACACCCTCAAAACAAAACAAGTTGATGCTGGAATAAAAAAATAAAAAAATTGTGTCATACTTTTGGCATTTCAAAAATAGAAATAACATTTTTTAATTTTCAAAATTCAAACATTAACAAAAACCTAAAATTTAAGAAAAAAAATAAATTTAAAAAATAAAAACATTTAAAAGCTTAAAATTTAAAAATATATGAAGATAAAAATAAAAACAAAATAAAAACAAAATAAAAATTTTAATTCAAACATTTAAAAAAAAAACCTAAAATTTAAGGGAAAAAAAAGCAAGTTAAAAAAAAAGGAAATTATAAAAAATAAAATATAGAAATTAAATTTAGAAAAGAAAAAGAAAATGCTTATTAAATTAAAAAATAAAATAAATAAATAAATAATAATAATTAAATTTAAGGAAATATATTAAATTTTAATAAATTTATAATATATATATTATTTAAATTAAATGTAAAAAAATGAAAAATTAATTAAAAATAAAATACAATAAAAATATTAAATTTAAAACAATATATATTAAAAAAACAAATAAACTATAAAAAAATAAATTAAATTTAAATTATAAAAAATAAAATATATATATGAACTTAAATTAAAATATGTATATATATCATATTTTATTAAATTTAAAAAAAAAATTAATATTAAAATAACAAATTAAATTTAAAAACAAAAATATTAAATTTTAATAAATAAATGAATAAACAAATAAATTTTGAAAGAAAAAATAAATTTTAAATATAAAAAAAGAAAAAGAAAAAGAAAACATTGTTAAAAGAAAAACTTTAAAAACTTTAAAAATCAATTAAAAATGGAAAATTGAAAAATATATATATATATATATATATATATATATATATTAAATAAAAAAAAATTTAAAAACAAATTAATTTAAAAAAATTAAGTTTAATTAAAAAAAATCTAATTTTAAATACACAATTTTAATTGAAATATAAAAATATAAAAAATTTATGTAATTAACTAAAAAAAAATAAAAAATTAAAATGTAATAAATTTAAAAAACAATATTAAATCCAAATAAATTTAAAAAAAAATATACAAAATATACAAAATTTTATAAAATTATACTAAAAAACTAAACGTAAAACTTCATATAAAAAAAAATAAAAAAAAATAAAAAAAATTATTTCAAAAAAAAAAAACAAAACAAAAAAAATAATAAAATTAAAAAAAAATAAAAACACAAAACAAATTTTATTTTATATATATATATATATATATATATATATATATTAAAAAAAGAAAAAAACAACAACAATGGTGGTTGGTGGTCGCGCAGACCCCGCCCGCTGGGCGCCAGGGGCTGGCCGCCACCACCACCACCAACCACCATTTTTTTTTTTTTTTTTTTCAATAAAATTTGTTTTGTGTTTTTTTTAATTTTATTATTATTATTATTTTTAATTTTTAATATATATATATATATATTATTTGATTTTATTTTTATTTTTTATTTTTGTTTTTAATTTTTAATATTTTTATTTTAATTTGATTTTTAAATTTTTTTTTTTAAATTTCAAAAGATTTAAAATTATTTTTTTATTCAATTTTTTTTTATTTTAAATTCAATTTGTTTAATTTTTCTTTTATATTTAATATTATAGATTAAATTCTATAAATTGTTTCATTTAAAAAAAAAAAAACACTAAATTCATGTATATTTGTTTTTAATTATTTGCACGTGGTTTTTTTCTTTTTTCTTTTTTCTTCTTCTTCTTCTTTCTTTCTTCTTCTTCTTCTTCTTCTCTTCTTCTTTTTTTTTTTTTTTTGAAATTTGTTTTTTTTGTTAATTTTAAAATTTGTATTTTTTTTTCTTATTGTTATTATTTTTTTAATTTAAATTTGTAAATTTTTTATTTTTTTATTTTTTTTTATTTTTTTTTAAATCTAAATTTTAATTTTGTAATTTTAATTTTTTTTAATTTTTTTTTAAATATATATATATTTTATTATATGGTTTTTTTTAATAAGTTAGAAAAAAATGTTTTTGATGTTTTTTTTTTATTTTTTTTGGTCAATTTTTGTTTTTTTCTTTAAATTTTGTGTTTTTTTTTTCAAATTTTGTCCTTTCCCTGGATATAATTTTAAAATATTTTTGTTTTTTTAATTTATTTTTGTTTAAATTTTTTATTTTTATGAGCTATTTTTGTTTTTTTTTACATTTTTATTGGTTTTTTTTATTGTTTTTATATATATATTTTTTTATCTAAGTTTTGTGTTTTATTACGAACATGAAAATCACCACTCTAAAAAAAAAAGGTTGATGCAGCATCAATACGTTTCAAAATTAGCATGAAAATCATCGCTCTAAAAAAAAAAAAGTTGATGCTACATCAATACATTTCAAAATTAGCATGAAAATCACTAACATTTTAAAACAAATATTCATACTTCATAAATAAAAATATTAGAGTGTCAAAAATGTGCACAAAAAAAAAATAAAAAAAAATGGTGATTCTGCATCACCACTTTTCAAAATCGGGTGCTTTTTATGCTACCAAAAAAAAGTAGGTAACATTGCGGTTACTTATTTCATCGGTAACATTGTTTTGCTTCATGTGTTTGCAATTGAATGTTTAATTTCCACAAAAGATTAACAGTGGAAGGATTATGTATTTAGCAAGAAGATAAATATTGTTAGATCAGGAGAATCTGGTTATGTACATGCATCTTGTATATAATTTCTACAAGAATTTCTTAGAAGCCACCTTAGAGAGGTGTAAGAGATTCTCTTGTCTTTTACGAATATATTGCCTTTTTTCCTTTTAGTTAGGGCTTTGTAGATTTTTATCTTGTCAATTTTAAGAGATTCATATATATATATATAGGAAACCGATAATGAGAACCATACAATCATATCTGGCACACAAGATCACATCGCGTTGCTGCCAAACATTTCATTAAAAATATCTCTTTCCAAATTATATGTATAATTAATTATTTTAAAAATTAAAATTTTAATTAATTTAATAATTTATAATAAACATTTCATTAAGTGATGTGGGAATTTTTTTCCTAACTTTATTAACCTTATTTGGAATATGGTTTCTGTGATCCATAATTTGTAAAAAATTGCTTTCGGTGGTAATCACATATGATCATGAATTGAAGACATTTTTTGAACTAACTAGTGTGGTTCATCTTCAAGACAATATGAGAAATCAGATCACGAGACAGGTTTAAAAAGATGGAGAGGATCCAACTAGCCATTAAGGTATAACAGCTAGAAATGAAATAATTTATTAAACATTTTATTGTTATATTATATTTAATTTAGTTTAATTAGTTAATGTATTTTTATTATTATTATTATTATAAAAATAATAAGGGAGGGAAGAAGAAGAAGAAGTAGTATAAGGGAGGGTTTAAGAAGAAGAAGGAGGAGGAGGAAGAGGAGGATGATGATATTAATAATCTAGGAAATATATATGTAATAAGGATCCGGTAACTAATTTTTATTTATTTATTTATTATTATTATTTTATTTAATATATATATATGGAAACCGGTAACGAGAACCATACAATCATATCTACCATACAAGATCACATCGCATTGCTGCCAATGAAAACCCTCATGGCCTGCATCATCCCCCGCTAACAATACACAACGATTTTCATAGGCTTATGCCTAACGGGCACCCACGGGGTTTGAACCGGTGACCTTTACAAACGAGTGCTTTAACAGAATACTCAATCACCAACAAGTCGCCACGCCGTGGGTTATTTTTATTTTTATTTTTATATTTTGTTTTATTTTTTATTAACCCTTTTTTTACCTCTTGCAATAAAGAGTTGATTAACATATGATGCAGGAATTCTGCTAGAAAGCAGATCCCGCATCTAAAAACACAACTGCTTCATAAACTCTGGAAAATACCCAAATATTCTATAATAAAATCAGGTAAACATTCAGCTCCATTTAAAATAAAGGCGAAAAAGAGCCATACAAATCAACTCCATAAACTATATTAAAATTTTGTGGCCAGATATTACATTGGGCGGCCTCTTGGCTCTTTTCCCGTTAAAACACTCCTCACTCACTCCCCTCAGCTCTTCAACTATTCAAGTGTGTTCTCCTCACAAAAACCACTCATATTTATACATAAATAATGAATTTAATTCACTCCAAAAATCTCTCCACCTAATCCTCAACTAAATCTAATTTAAATATATTTTAGGTGTGGACTCAACTAAGTCCCGTACATAGCATTCCTACTCCCTAATTTTGCTACTTAATTCTATTTTCTCTCATATCCTTTTAATTAATAAAAGAATAGTTACAAAATCCTCAATTTTCTAAATTATCTCCTATTTTATTAAAAAATGACAAATTAATTAATAAAATAATAAAAATGTCACACCCCCCCTTATTACATATTTACAAATGAAAAATGGCCTTGATGCTCCTGCATCAGACTCCCAAGGTTGAAATTAAACATGATCGCCTGATCATGTGTTCGGATCTGTGTATGCCTGGATCCCATATCTAGTGTTGTAACTTCCCACTTGTTGCTGCTTCTATCTGTTGTTCTTCTCCAGGTTTCCACACTTTATGTTGCATTGCCCCACTGGCTGTGCTCTCGCAATATTTTGTTGTCTTTCTCTTGTTGTCGCTCCTTTTCTTTCTTGCTATTGTCTTTCTCTAAGACATTTTCATCATTAACCTCCTTATCAACTCAATTTCTTTGTCTAGTGTATCCTCTGTCTGCTGATTGTTTCCATCTCTTGATTGCTGAACTCTCATTCTTGCTTGTTCTTCACTTGTTTTGATCGCTTCCTTTTCACCCTTACTGCTATTTTGCACCTTTTCTGCTACTGCTACATTGTCTTTTAGAACGATTTCTTGCCTCTGTTTTCTGCATCTGTCAACTTCTTCTTGATTATTATTTATGACAACTATTTTGTCATCCTTCTTTAGCAGTCTCTCCTTAACATCCTTCAGTAGATGTTCTTCCTCTCCTTCTTCCATTTGGCTATCCACCTATGCAAAATATGTTCCAGCGTCTGCAACAACATCTTCAATTATAAGACAATCATTATAATAAAAAAATATAAGGCCTCTGTACCTCTTTTCCCTTTAGCAACACTTCAGTATGTTGCATTGTAAAGGTTTGTTACTGTCGGCATATCGACGTTGAATTTTAAAACTCGAAACTTTTGAGGCCCTTGACTAGTCTCCCCTTCTCATCATCTATTTCAATGATGTCTTCCAGCATTTGTCCATTGTAGTGAACTAATTCTTTCCCAGCCTCTTTATCATATTCTGCTTCAAAACTTTCATCTTCTGGAAGGTACTCTTTCACATCTTTGACAGTTTTAAAAGACTGTCTATCTTCTTCCAAACCTGCAATCATACACAAATCATTAGTTTTAAAATCACAAGACCCTACGGTCTTATTTAATGCTTCAGTCATCAAGTCTTTCGGCTGCTTCGAATCATTCATATGATTCAACTCCTCTAGCTCTTCATCACTTTCAAAAAGTAATGGTCCACTTTCTGGTTCACATATCGAAACTTCAACATCTTCTTCAGCATCTTCCTTTTTTTGTAGCTCAATTCTTTCGAGCTTCTCTATCCTTTGTTTGGCATCTATAACCTGTTCAAGTTCCCTTAGTTCCTTCATCAACTGCATATTCACCTGATGATTCTTCTTCTCTTGTAGCCTCTGCCACTTCACCTTATTTCTCATGACATAACCATGCTTCTGGTCTACTTCATTTCTTTGCAACATCTCCATTAACACCTCAAGCTGAACTACTATCTCAGCCTTCTCCTGCTCATATTCCTCTTTGCTTAACTGTCTCTGTATGCCATTTGCCTTGACATCCTTCTCCTTTTGTCCTCTGCTGTGGTCTCTTTCAGAACCTCTGTTACGACTGTCACTAGTCATCATTCTCTCCATCTCTATGAGTTCCTTACTCACTCTACTATGAGTTGCACTAGCCTCTGCAACAGCAAGTCCTATCCTGCCGTCACTTACCTCACCAAGCTCTCCTCACTCAGTCTTTTGGCAAGCAATTGGTTCTCTACCTCTGGAACCTCCTTTGAGCACTTCTCTTTGCTCTTTCTGGCTTCAACTCATCTGCATCTTCAAAGAACGCAACTGTCATCCTTATCCAATCTCTATTGGAATTCCTCAAGGTTCTGCCACATCTATATTTTCACTTAGAAACTTTCACCAGCTTCCTTTATCTGTTAGCAATTCTAACCTTATCTTCTATGGAATTGCCTTTTGGGAGTTGCAATAATACTTCTGCTTCAATGCAAAGACTACAATATTTTAATCTTCAAATCCAAATAAAATCATATCATCTTACCTTCAAGATCTCGTCTGATCTTGTCCTTCCATTCACCTGCACTTTTAAATGGACTGTTCTTCTCACTAGCTTTCAGCTGTGTCTTCAAACTCTGTTATTTCAAAAACTTACAAACATCCCTCTTACAGTTTAACTACTGCAATCTTACTATAAAATTTCATTCATTTCATATCTGCTAATCATTAGACAAAATTGCATACCTTCAATTACCTTCAGAATCTCACCATTCCTGCAAATCTGTTTCAGCAAATCTTTATGCTTCCTTTGCACAATTTCTCGACATTCAACTACTTTCAATCAGATTTTAGAATCTAATCCTTTCTTCCAATCTTCCAGCTTTATCTGCACGATTCTTCATTCATTTCGGCAATCCTGTTCGTTGCAATTGTGTACTGCTGTATCTCAGATTCAGAATATGATCTTCTTTTTAGTATTCATCACACATTCAATAAAACACACTTCAATTCTCAATAGAACCTTCCTGCACTTCATTCAGAAAAACAAACATCTTCAATGTCAACATAGCCAAGCTCTGATACCAAAAATGATGCAGGAATTCTGCTAGAAAGCAGATCCCGCATCTAAAAACACAACTGCTTCATAAACTCTGAAAAATACCCAAATATTCTATAATAAAATCATGTAAACATTCAGCTCCATTTAGAATAAAGGCGAAAAAGAGCCATACAAATCAACTCCATAAACTATATTAAAATTTTGTGGCCAGATATTACATTGGGCGGCCTCTTGGCTCTTTTCCCATTAAAACACTCCTCACTCACTCCCCTCAGCTCTTCAACTATTCAAGTGTGTTATCCTCACAAAAACCACTCATATTTATACATAAATAATGAATTTAATTCACTCCAAAAATCTCTCCACCTAATCCTCAACTAAATCTAATTTAAATACATTTTAGGTGTGGACTCAACTAAGTCTCATACATAGCATTCCTACTCCCTAATTTTGCTACTTAATTCTATTTTCTCTCATATCCTTTTAATTAATAAAAGAATATTTACAATATCCTCAATTTTCTAAATTATCTCCTATTTTATTAAAAAATGACAAATTAATTAATAAAATAATAAAAATGTCACACCCCCCTTTATTACATATTTACAAATGAAAAATGGCCTTGATGCTCCTGCATCAACATATTAAAATTGTGAGTTTTTATTCCCTCCTAAAATTTTAACCGAAGTGAAGCAAGCAAGATGCTTTCTTGTTCTTTTGATTTCTCAAACTATAGTATCGAAGACTTTAACACCATTTGTTTTGTCATATATATATATGATTTTTAATTAATTTAATAAAGGTGTATTATAATTATTATGAAGTAAGGTGTTTCCCTTCTGAGAAGAACTGTCCAGTTGTTACTTTGCACTCTTATGCACCATCATATTTATTGTTAGACGATTGAGAGTTCTTCCACCTTTAGATCTCACTGTTATAATTGTCAACCAAATCTTCATTTGTATAGCCATTCAACATGTTAATATTTAAAATAATTATAACCCATGAACATCTGTCCATGGAAATTTTCAACAAAGAATTCGATTTGACCAACTACATTGTATGGGTACGAGACTCCACATTGTAGGGGACAGACCTGAAACTCGTGGTTTGGGTCCAGTTCGGTTCAATGGTATCTGATCATCACCAAGTGTATAACTTAACTGATATCTGAATTAAGGATCATGTGAGGATTTTAACTTGGGGTTGAACAAAGTGCGATTAAAAGTTGAACTTCGAGTTTGAAGGTGATCACCCCTACTCCCATGCAGAATTCCAACTATATAGTGAGAGATAGTAGATCTCTTAGAGGAACTTTGAAGATAATCAATCCACAAGGGAAAGAGAAGTAAAAAGAGACTAGTATCAACACAAAGAGTGCTCGAATATGGCAAAAAAACACAAAGGAGAAGGTCAAGGAAGGCTTGTAGGAAATGCACCCTTGCAAGAAAATATGAGGTGAATTTAAATGAGGTTAGAGGTGAGGAGACTACCTAGAAAAGAGGAGTTGGCATGGGAGATGCCAATGAAGCAAAAGAATAACTTTATAGAGAAGAAGAAGGTGAAGAATGAATAGAGGATAAAATGTTGAAAATGATAATATGGAGGTGCATGTATATGAAGGTAATTTAAATTTTGATGAATTGACGGATTTGATCAATACAATGGATAAATATTTTGATTACGAAGATGTGGATGAATAAAAAAGAATGAAGTATGTAGTGACAAGATCGAAAGGTCATCCATCCCTACAGTTGGATGAAATGCAAGAAGATAAAAGGAGGAAAGGCAAGTCCAAGTTTAAGACTTGGGAAAAAATGGTGGCCAAATTTAAAGGTAAGTTCGTGCTTAAATATTATCAATTAAATATATTCCAAAAATCATAGAATCTTACACAAAAATCTATGTCAGTAAGGGAATACACTGAGGAATTTTATAGATTAAATATTAGAGATAGTCATTTTGAATAGGATATTAAAAAGGTTGTGAGGTACATTAATTTTTTCAGGTATGAAATTCAAGATGAGATTAGTATCATATATCAGAGACAGGTTGAAGATGCATATCAAATTGATTTGAAATAAGAAGAGAATATCACCAGAAAATATAGTCAAAAAATTCGAGGAAGGTCCAATCTTGCAAGAGAAAAGTGGCAAAGGAAGGTTTAAGTCTTCAAGAGAGGAATGTTGAAGTTCATCTAGGCAGCCACCAAAAGGAGTTGAATCTAGAGGAAGAAGATATTTCTCAAGAGGTAGAGACTACCCACCCAGATGTTAAAAGTGTGGAAAATTGGGGCATATGTAGTGGGAATGTCCAAAAAATAATATGAAAAGTCAAATAAGTGCACTTGTGACAAAGGCAAGAGAAGAAAGTGTGAATACAATAGTAACTGAAGAAAACCTTGAAGCAAGAGAGTTGTTACAGGTCATTTTGTTACATTCAATCAAATTGCCTTGGAACTAGATCAATAATCATCCATTGACACGTTGCATTCATCCTCTACAAATCATAGAGCACTCTCTCTCAAAAAGTTCTAATAATTTTGGGTTAAACAACTTAAAAACCTATTTTTTCGGCCCCATAAAAATTTCCCTTTATGCAACCTGCACTATTCCAAGTTGTACATAGAGCATATGCACTGACCAATGCATGTTTCCTTCATAGTAAGTGTGATGGTTCTTAAATTTTGGTAAAAATAAAAAATAATTTCGAATATTCTCTTTCCAAAAGCTTCCCTAGTGGTTTTAACTATTTACTATTAGATAGAGATCTCAAACTCCTACTCTTGAGGCCTTATCTCTTATCCCAATAAATCACCCTCCCTCTAATGTGGATTTAAGTCCTAGATTGGTAAATCCCAAACCACCCCATTTACCCTATAAATTAACTGCCTCCCATAGAGTCTATGTTGGTTTTTGGAGACTCTTTAGTTATTCCCCCGTGTTGTTGCTTTGTGCCTATGGATCCATTGTCCATGCATGCAATTGAGTTGTGATTGAAGGCTTGATTTATGGCAAATGAAGGACAAGATAGTTGGGATACATCTACAATGTCAAGATCTAAAAGGGTCGTATCTTCTCATACATTCATTAATACAAAAAGTGCTTTATTGTCATATACTTTTGTCTTATTTAATGCATATGTATAACAATGCCTTTTCGACTCATTGTTTAGAGATGTTAGTATATGTTATTGGTATGTTTTGGTCCTCTTTATTTTTTTAGTTGTTTTGTAGGTTCCACTTTTAGCATTTGGAGTTGGATCTGGAGCTTAAAAGAAAGGAGAAGAAGAGACCTTGTGTTGGATTCCAGGTAAGTCTTTCTTCCATATTCTAAAATATCTAAGTAAAGCATAAGTGTTTTTGTCTCTATTGTTTCTAGATCAAGCCAATAGATCTAGGGAGTTTTCTTCTATTCGCATAAGGAAATTATCTGTCAAACAAGAGTCATTATTGATGAAAGGAATTTTAATCAAAGCAAAGAATAAAGTTAAGGATCCTTCCCAAAGGAAAATTTTGTTCAAAACCATATGCAAATAAAATGGTAAGTGTTGCAAAGTTGTGATTTATAGTGGTAGCATTGATATTTTGGTTTCTACTGAAATGGTAGAAAAAATAGATTTGAAGATAAAAACACACCCTAGTACTTAAAAATTGTCATGGATACAAAAAGGACATCAAGTTTTGGTGAATGAATAGTGCATGATGGAGTGTCATACTGGAAGCTACAAGGATAAGGTATTATGTGACATAATTCCCATGGATGTTTGTCATATTTTGTTGGGAAGACCATGGGAATATGAAATGTTATTCATGATGGTAGAAGGAACACCTATACACTTGAGAAGAATGGTTAGAGACACACATTATTACCTTTGAAATATGAAGTAGCAAAGGAAGAAGTTGTTCCTAGTGTGTTGTTAATGACTAGAAAGGAGCTATTGCAAGAAGAAAGAAGAGGCACAATTTTATTTGGTTGGAAATCCTAAGATATATTACTAGCACAAACTTGGATGATTTTCCTGAAGAAATCAAAGTTATGTTGGATGAGTTTTCTAATACTCATCCCAAAGAAGGATGGAGGATGGAGAATGTGTATTGATTCCAGATTGATCAATAAAATTACAATCAGGTATAGATTTACACTACCACACATTGATGATTGCTAATTATTTTTCTAAGATTGATCTAAAGTGTGGATGCCTTTTGGTCTAACTATTTCCCCTAACACTTTCATGAGGTTAATGAATGAGGTCTAAAAGAAAATCACCGACAAATTTATTATAATATATCTAGATGATATCTTGGTATATATTCAAACAAAGGAGGAACATGTGAGACATGTCAAGTTAGTCTTAAGAACCTTACGAAGAGAGAAATTATTGATTAATTTGAAGAAATGAAATTTTATGAAGAAGGAATTGGTATACCTAGGTTTTTTTTATTTCTGAGGATGGTTTGAAGATGGATCAGGAGAAATTTAAAGTAACTATTAATTGGTCTATTCCAAGGAATATCTTTGAGGTGAAAATATTTCTTGGCTTAGAAATTTTTTATAGAAATTTTATTAAGAACCTTAGTAGCATTTATTCCCCTATTGTAGAAACACTGAAAGAAAGTAAATAATCATTCAAATGGATAGTAGCAACTGATAAAATTTTCAACCGAATGAAACAAAAGATAACACAACATGTCTTAGCTTTATCAGAGTTCAACAGAAAATTTCAAGTTGAGACAGATGCAAGTGGCGTTGATATTGGAGTTGTCTTAAGCCAAGAGGGAAGACTAATTTCATATTTCAGCTAAAAATTGAATGGAGAAAAAGAGAAATATTCCTCTTATGTTAAAAAAATTCATGCATAGTTCAAGCCTTAAAGAAATGGAAATGTTATATCATGCACAAGGATTTGTTTTATATACTCACAATCATGCTTTATATTTTATCAAAAATCAACCAAAATTGAACCACGGGCATGCTAAGTGGGTAGAATTTATGCAAAATTTAACATTTTTAATCAAACATGCAAGTGGTGCATCAAACAAGATAGTTGATGTGTTGAGTAGAATTAATTTAATTCTACATGAATTTCAAGTTAATGTTTTGGGATTTGATGAGTTAAAGGAGATGTACAAGGATGATGTATATTTTAAAGATGCATATGCAACATGTGAGAATCTAGTAGTATAGGCAAAACTCAGTAGTTGAGTTATATGGTTCAAGAGGGATTGATGTTCATTAAAAGTAAGCTTTGCATACCAAAGTGCTCAATGAGAGAAAATTTGAAAAAGGAAAAACATAGTGGAGGATTGTTAGGACACTTTGCATAGGATAAAACATTTTCTTTCTCGAATGCCTTTTATTTTTTGGCCAGGTATGTAATATGATGTGAAGTTATTATTTGAAAGGTGCATAATACGCATGCTAATGGAAGGATTCATAATTCATTTTTATATCATCCATTTCCCATTCCAATAATACTGTGGGACTCTGTAAGTATGGATTTTTTATTTGGGGTTGCCTCGAACTCAAAGAGGTAATGATTCTATTTATGTTGTTGTAGAGATATTTTCAAAAATTTCACATTGCATAGCTTGTGCAAAGACCTATGATGAAAAAAATGTTGCTAATTTATTCTTTAGATAGATTGTAAGGTTGCATGGTTTTCCTAGAAGTATAGTCTAATATTCATATACAATTTTTCTAGGCCATATTTTTAGAAATCTATGGAAGAAACTAGGCACTAACTTGAATTTAAATTCAACTTATCACCCGCATACAAATGGGAAAATAAAGGTGGTAAACAAGAGCTTAGTTGAATATCTTGAGAAGTTTGGTAAGTCATCATCCCAAACATGGGATCAATTACTTTCGCAAAATGATTTTGCATATAATTATTCAACCAATAAAAGCACAGGGATGAGTCCATTTGATATAGTATATGGAACACATCTAATAGGAATTTATGAATTGAGAAATTTAGGAAAATAAGAATTAGTATGTGTTGATGGTGAAGACTTTGCAGCAAGCATGCAAGAATTGTGAGAAAGAGGTAAACAGAAGTTGCAAGAAAATAACAAGTATAAACAGAAAGAAAACATGAGAAGAAGGAAGTTGGAATTTGAAGTTGGTGGATTAGTGATGGCATATATTAGAAATGAAAGGTTTCCTACATGGACATACAATAAATTAAAACTTAAGAAAATTGGTTCATGTAAGATTTAAAAAAAAATTATTCTAATGCTTACGAGCCTAGAACTCCCAAGTGATATCTGGATTTCTATAATTTTCAATGTTGCATATTTATATCCATTCAAGGAAATAAACAGTGTTATCACCTAACCATTTTCACTAAGTTGATAGAAATACACCATGTAGTATGAGTTTTACACATTAAAACCCAGTGTCATGAGAGGAAATAATTTCTTAAATTTTTTCATAGATTATTTCTATTTATTTAATTTACCCATATGAGAATAGCCTATAAATGTCTTTAATTTTATATTATTCTCATATATTTTATCCACATGAAAATAACTCAAAAATTCATTTAATTTCAAGTTATTTTCATATTTACCCATTTATGTGAAAAATAATGAAAAATATTTTCACCCACTTTTACAGTTTCCATAGGAATAATTAAATAAACCATTATTTATTTATTATTCCTTAATCATTTCATTTTCTCATGGAAATAATTTATTAAGTCATTATTTGATAATTATTTCTAACTCGTTTGACATATAACATAGGAATAATTAATAAACACATTTTTAATTATTAAATTTTTCACTCACATTTCTTAATTAACTCAATTAATCATTATTTTTTAGTTGGTTAAATAAATAAATATTATTGACAATTTTTGTAATATTTTCCTCTCCCAACACTAATAAAATACTTATCTTTATTTGTTCTACCAAATAATTTATTATCAAACCATATCAAGACTAATCTAGAATTTTATTATATGGAGAGAGAATTTTCTTCACCATTTGAACCATGACCATTTATCATCATCGAAATTTTGATCTCAAACCATTCGAGCTCTCCACTTGAGTTCACCCCCATTCTTTTCCCGTTTTGCATACCAGGAGAAGGGAAATGTACATCATTCAATAGATGAGGGACATGAAGAACTCTCCTACAAAGGAGTACATAGCGGCCCAAGTCATTATTTTCTCAGCCACAAGTGTTATATTCTTTAATAAAAATCTCTTGTCAAATTGGGTTATGGTTTTTGTTTATGTTATATTCCTTTTATAAATTCCATCTGTATAATATTATTACTGATAAATTGTTAACATTTTGTAGATATGTGCCTAGCACATTAGCATAGACATAGTTATGGTTTAAATATCCAGTTTGTTATTAGATTGCTCTGATCACCAGTAGAAAAGAGGTATTTTTCTAACCTATTTGCCGAATTCCAGCTAGCAAATGTCGACTCCACTAGGGATGTGAACACATCAAACCCTGTAGATTTTTATATTTACTGCTATATTTTTTTAATTTTCCATTTTCAGTAAGCTTTGTGGTGATTTTGTGAAGAAGATATTATTTTTTTGTTTTTGTGTATGTTTTTTCAGTAGCAAGTACCAACTAAGCTAGAGACGGAAAATTCTACAAAGATGCTAGGATCAAAATCTCATGAATACTCTCGCATTTTTCACACTCGTACGTAATAAGATTTTAGGAGAACTTCGCCAATGGGAAGAGTATGTATATGTTTTATAAGTACTATATGTAGCATTATTTCTAAAGGAATGTGTGTGTATGCACTTTGCTAAAAGGAAGAGCATGTATACATTCATAAAAGGTGCATTCTTTATTTTTTTATAGTTTTTTCTGCAATTTTTTAGTTCTCTGATACTGTAGGGTTTCTGGGTACCTTCACACATACTCAAAAATAGAAACATATTTGTTATTTGTTATAATATATTCAGGAAAGGAAAGATTCCCTTCTGTGGTTTCAAATACATCTTCAGCCAAACATATTGGGATTTGAATAAGGAGTTTACTATTGGGGACTGAAAACCTCTATCGCCACTGCTTGATTCAAGTCTGAAAAAATTATTCCTTAATAGAGTCAGAAACCAAAATTGTGCCCATTTTTATCCATTCTTTGTTTTATATAAATATTTTAAGTAATTTTCGATGTAGGCTTGCCTCTTGTATTTTTCAACAAGGAATTTTTAGTTTTGTTGTTTTCATTTTCTACAGTAGGTTGGCTTAGCGATTGTAGATCTAATCCCATTTGATTCTTGATCCAATTATCACTCTGGATTAGCCTCCTCTTTCCATTTGTTGAGCCTCTCTTTTGTTTCTTTGAAGCCTCTTTTTGGGTAGGATATATTTTACTATCTTACCACTTTACTTTATGTTTGTTTATAGTTATTATATTATAGTTTTTCAATTTATTTTCCAGTATTTAAAGGAATATCATTTTTTTTTCAAATTGGTATCAAAATACTCATTTGGACACATTTTCACACATTTAAGTGAATGTGTGCTTGGTTAAAACTGCCAAGTCAATACCTTAAAATCAACCATTAACTTAACTCACATAGCTTTAAACCGACTTGGGCACCAAAAAAAACAATCTATTAGTTAGGTTAGGATTAGTGGGGTAAGCATCCAAATAACACCCACCAATCACTTTACATTTGATTAAATAATTAAGGAGATTGAAATCCTCTATGATCCATTGGTTCAAAGTTGGTGTTGAGTAGAAACGAGTGAAGTGGGTAAGGCTTATGCCGAGGATACCAACGGTTCCCCTTGAGGCTCCCAACCCTTGGTAGGGAATCTGGTTCCAACAATGATAAATCAAAGTTGATTCACTCAACCCCACTACTCTTTCATACCTTCACTCAATCTTTCTTGTAGCCCTAACCATCCGAGAACCAAGTTGTTTGGAAGGGCATCTAAAACATAGCTTAGTGCTTATATGAGGTGCAGCATAAGTTTTAAGATATGGGTAATTTTTATTTTTTCGGATGAGACTACCTAATTTAGATTAGCATGAGATCAAATTTAGAACACACATTACACCATTGCACATATTTTTGTGCTTCCTCTTTGATAATTTATTTCATCCTTATTATCTTCTATCCTATTAGAGTCATCTTTATTCGAACATCATTGCACCCCGTAGGCACCATTCGCAAAGACTACATGGTCTCCATCCCTAGTTTCGTTTAATACATCTTCTTACACCTGCTTGATGAGTTAGGGTTCATGTCCCTAGTCCACCTTTGGACTCTAACTCTTTCGAGTCATCTAGTTCATCCTTTTCTTTTGAAACCTATGAACCCCAACCCACTACCTTGGCTAGTGTAAACCCTATCGGAAACTTTGGTCCCAGTGCAGGAGCCAACATCAGAGGAAATGTCGCTATAAATATCGATAATAATGTGAGTACCACTCCTAGAGGTCACACATGAGCACCTCAAGAAAATATTGTAACTTGGAATTTTATTCCCTACATGGTTAGTTTAAACTTGCCATATTTAAGCGAGCTCATAAATAATCCTCTTCACCATGACCCCAATTCGCCACCTATGATGAATAAGATTCCCTCAAATATTCCTAAGTTTGAAGGAAACCCCGGTGAAGATCCATTTAACCATATAAGGTATTTCCACATGTGATGTTCTTTGAACTCCATTACAAAAAACTCTATATGCTTTCAATTCTTTCAACACCTGCTGACTGGTACTGTTGTGAATTGGTATGTTGACCAGCCTTGTGGCTCACACCAAGTGTTCGCGACTATCACAAATCATTTCCTATCATATTTTTTGTTACTCGTCCACCATGATACTAGCATTGAAATCTTGACCAGTTGTCACCAAACATCTGTTACTCATATCTCTAATCATATTTATGAGTGGCATAGAAATCAAAGCATGTGAAAAGCTCTAGAATTCAATGATCGTGTATTTTTGGATTGGTTCCTGATATAATTACTTCCTCCCACCATCAAGGATGTCGCATCCAAAATCCAAAGAATTGAGGAAGAGTTTGTTCAAAAATATATCAAGTATGACCTAATCTATGCCCAATCAGGTTATATTTACTCTATTACCTCGAATCACCCTCAACCCAATGCTTATTATACACTAGGGGAATCTCACATTGCTAACAGTGTGATTGGGTTTTCTCTTACCATCAACCTTCCCAAAATCCCCAAGGAAGAGATATGGAAATCCCCAAGGGGGAATAATACCACTTACATTTATCCTCTCCCAGATACTTCACTTGTTACTTCACAAGAGGGCACAAGTACTTCCTATGCATATACCCATCCACACCAGCATGTTCTTGGGACATCTAGTACTTAACCACCCTATCATAATTTGATGATGGAACCCTATTATCCTTATGCATAACCAAGTGTTCCAGACCCTCTGGATCTAGCCCCTAAACCTCCCATGCCTCAGTAGGGTCAGGTATGCTCAATAGAAAAAAGGGAAGGGAAAGCATAATTCTCAACCTCAGGGGAACACAAGAAACTAAGGCCACCATCATAATGCAAACTAGGGTAAAAACTCTAATACGAAAACCCAATAATAGGGTGATCAACCCAAGTAGAACAAGGCTCTTTGTACGAATAAGCCTAGCGCATATTGTGGTACATATGGCCATTACACACATGAGTGTCCCCTTGTCCCTAAGATGTGAAAGGGATGGGAAGATAAAGAATTTGCATCAAGAGGGAATCATCTTGTTACTACTTTTTCTCCTCCCTCTACGTAGTCGATAGTGCTTTGAAATTATTTCCCTACTCAAGGGTACGTTGCCACCCATGACGGATAGATTTATCCTCCCATTCCACCTCCCAATCAACCTAAGTATTGAGCCTATTAGATCTTGATGATGAATTCTTCTAATGTCAACCTCTCCACTTGGTTGTGTCAATATGATCCTCCTTGTGAGACACAATCAAAAGCTACCATAGAGCCTCTATAATCATCACATGCTACTCTACATATCCCTCGACCAATAATTGAGGTTCCACATAATATCACCAAGGGAACATTATGCAAAAATTCTACCAACTTTGGGTACACACATCATTATAACATAGTAGATGACTTGGCATAGCCTCCTGCTGCCATGTTAGTGATGGAAGTGCTCCATACATGCCCTTCACAATGTAAGGCTTTACTTTTTGCTTTGGGTGTTATAGATCATTCATTTGATAATATGATTGTATTTGATGTTGATAAGTGGTGGATTGGTTGCAGGATCTAGTGATAAACTTTTAGAAACAATTCCACCCAAATCTGAATTTAAATATGTTGCACTCGAAGCCTTACCTTTATCGGTCATTCACACGTTTCTGCCTTTAGTTCTTTCACCACAATTTCAAAACACTAAAAGCTTTTCAATGATCGTAGAATCACATATTAAACCAACAATAGCAATACTTCACTTAATTGATTTTGTGATGGACCCAAAACAAAATTAAAATGTTGTTTATAATATTATCACATCCAAAAATTCCTTTAACTCATGCACATATATTTATGTGATATCCGTCGGATCATTCACCAATCGAACAGTCACGATTACTGGATCTCAAAGTCCTGTTTCATAAAATATCGGGTCTATTTGACATGTTAAATCATATGCGGCTTAAATTGCGATATCCATTGATTCTTCCTATCGAACGATTCTCCTTATTCCAAGTTTCTGTTTAATAGAATTTCAAGTCTGTTGAATGTTAAACCCTTGCATAGTGTGATAATTTGATAGTCATTGGATCGTAGATCAACATTATCAATCCTTTCTCTAATTTCCTCCCAAAATTACTTATCAATCTCTACGGGCTTGTAAAACTTAGATCAAAGCATACAAAATTTGGGGATTCACACACGCGGAATAAAATTTAAACAAAGCTCGACTTGAAATCATTAACCTCAGGAATATTTCGAAGAAAAATTACAACCTTTAGGAATTTTCAATTTCGCATACATTTACAAAGGTACAGAGGATTTGCAGTATTCGTCTATTTGATTAATTTTCCATCCAATCCTCTCCTCTATTACATTGCAACTTACATATATATAATGTTCACACAATCATTTCAACCTGATTCAAAAGAATCAGATTTGTCCAATTTTAGATAAAATTCCTATTACATGTTATTTTCCCTAAAATCCTCAACTAAAAACTAAATTCAATGAATCAAATACAACAATCCAAATCCCTAAATACTAGTTAAATCTCATCTACCAAAACAGTAAATCGCCAGCTAAAGGAACCCACTCCTATGCTTGTAAACTTTTTTGTACTTTTGGAATAAAAATGAAGTCTTTTATCTCGAAGTCTCATGCTCATGCATCAATAAGGTGGATATTCCTCGTTTCCCCCCATCTTTTTCTTTCCAAATCCTAGCCTCCATTAAGAATGTTTTTGTTCAGTGGTGTATCATTGACGAAGGGGCATCCACCTACATGATGTCCACCCAAGTTTGAAAGAAACTTGGATCTCTAGAGATATTACCATCTAACATCACCCTTCGTGTGTATGATGGTTTCCCCTTGCAACCCATAGGCTTGTACTAAAATTTCCACATTGAGTAGGAAAACAAGAACGTATTGATCGAAGTTGAGATTATTGACAACCCCTTAGACTATACACCTCTTGTTGTGATGTAGCTTCATGTGCACCATGAAGTTAGT
Source organism: Pinus albicaulis (assembly GCA_034641835.2). Classification (NCBI taxonomy): domain Eukaryota; kingdom Viridiplantae; phylum Streptophyta; class Pinopsida; order Pinales; family Pinaceae; genus Pinus; species Pinus albicaulis. The sequence continues at coordinate 1,336,514,956 of CM076579.1, read as the reverse complement.
ATGTTCATTTATATATCGTACCATAAGCTTCCCCCATAACGGAAATATATTCAACATTGATAAATTGATGTACTTTGATCCTAAGCTTTAGGTTCATCCTAAGAATTCAATTAACTCGATGGATTACAATAATATAATTCCTTCCTTCATAAAGAGTTAAAGTCCCGGAGTCTATAAAGATTCCTTATTTCGTAGAGCATATTATGGCCCATCGCCTATTCCAACCATACATAGCACTTCACAATTTTGCATGGTGTCTAGGTCTTTATCTACTCAAAATCATGGTCCCTCATTCCAATAGCCAACTCATCAATAACATGTTGCTCCAAACTTAGCTAATGTCTTAGGAGAGGTCCCTCCTAGTCATCATCCATTTCATTAGATACCTTTCTTACATAGGGAATTATAGTTTGGTACATGGATCCTCCAACAAACACTCCTCCAAATTATCTTAAACCCAACATGGATTTGACACTTTTTCAACCAATTTCAACCACCCCATCTGTTGCTTTAGTTCCAATGCAACCTTAACAAGAGTCAAATTTTGATGCGAAAGCTACTAGAAAGGGCGAAAATAAAATCAGAAGGGGAGGAATTATAATACAACTTAGGCAACATCCACTTAAACTTTTACGCCTAATCCTACTCCACCATGTGATTTTTGTGATCTTTATGGCAACACCACCAATAATAGTTCCACTCTCCACCTATTAAAGGGCTTAATTTCCTTTGATGAACTTAGCCAAACCCAAATATGCCTGAGGTGCAAGTACCTCTTCCTAATTCATATAATAATAACAAAGGCTTACACATGAACCGCCCTTGCACTTTGTGTGAGACGTATGGTCAGTATTCGCATCACAACCCTCATCTTTCCTATTTTCATGATACTCTCATTGTCCTTCACGAAATAGATGATTCCCATAGTAGAGTTTTGATTAGAACTTATGCGGGAACACAACAAAATATAGATATAAACAAAATCACAAAATTGTTGTAGAAATAAAACTTCATTTCATTAATATTAAATAATTGAAATATGCTTACATACAAAATGGAAATATACTAGCTCAGGTGATGGTAGCTTATCCCTGAGAAAAGATGTGGTGGCTACATCCTCTGAATTGTGTTACAATGAGGCTCATGGGATTTTTATTATTGAACAACAAGGGAAAACCCTAAACAACCAAAACCTTAAGCCCATGAGATGGAAGACCAAGAGTTTGTGGGCCCTGTTGGGGTTAGTTGGGCATCCAACTTCCCGGGTCATAACATGGTCATATTATATCCATTTTCCGCGTACAATACCTTGTCAGAAATATCTCTCCGTGTAATATAGGATTTTCTGCAGGCCCATGCCTGTTGCAGACCTAAAAAAAAATGTTATTTAGGGGGTCAAAATTTCTCTAGAAGTTTGGGACCCAAAAAACTGCTAAAATAAGTAAATGTTGCTATAAAAAAAGGAAATTGATGAAACTGACTGGGGGTATAGGTGGAATAGGTAGGTTCCCGTCAATATCCACATGGATCAGTCCTTCCCCCTTAGGAATCAATGGTCCCCATTGCATGCAAAGCATCCATGGGTTCAGGAAATTTCTGTTGAACTTCGTCTCTAGTGAACCACTTTCCCTGGTGAAGGAGTTGGCCTGCTTTGACAACTCGATAGAGTTGGATCCTCTGTTGGCGGGTGCTATTGATCTGTGTTTCCATGATGCAATCAATTGTAACATTTTCCATGTAGTCTAGGTTTAACTCCATGGGTGTGAGTTATTCTACAATATCATATGTGTCCAGTAATGGTGGAAAGTATGGCTAAAGGCAGTCCACATTGAACTCTAGGTGTAGACCAAGGAATGGTGGAATGCTAAGCTAGAAGGCATTTTCCCCTACAACCTTGGTGATGGTGTATGGACCATATCGAATGGAGATAAGCTTGCAGTGGGGTCCAACAAGGCACTCCTTCTACAAATGTAGCCAAACTTTATCGCCCACCTAGAACTTATGCGGCACCTGATGTTGATCATGCAGCTACTTTTACTTAGCATTGACTATGTCTAATATGTCACGGACCTGCTAGAGGATGTGATGAATGTGCTCAATGAAATTGTTCGCCTTGTCAATTTCATATTGGACATGTGTTGAATCAGCCTAAGTAGATGCAAATGGTATAGCCACATCAATGGGACATGGTGGCTGGAATCCCAACCCCACCTATAAGGGGTTGTGGCTAGTTGAGCTATGGAGAGCTCGGTTGTATTTGTGATGGAAATAGGGGAGGATTTCATCCCATGTGAGAGGATGTCTCAAGTTGTACATTCGCAAAATGTGTACGATCATTCTATTGATGACCATTGTTTAGCCATCAGTTTGGGGATGGAAATCCATGGACTTAGTCAGCTTGGTATCTAGCATTGACAGAGACTTGACCAAAATTTACTTATGATCTAGGTGGATATTGGTGGCCACTCGCCTATTCCACTTGGGGCCCAACCGTTATCTCTTTTAGTTTTTCAGTTTCGGCACAACTTACTATTTTTAGCAGTTTTTCGGGTCCTAAACTTCCGGAGCCGTTTTGAGGCCCTAAACGACATTTTTTGGGAATCGTTTGTTCGACGAATACGATTCTATTCCAAAATTGATATTTTTTGCAATACTTGTATTCCTTGGATAGATCTTTCTAACGATGTATCATACGCGTCAAACGGAGATATTATGCCGAAGTTACGTCCCCGGGAAGTTGAAACACCAATTTACCCACATGGGGCCCATAGTTTTGGCGCTTCATCTCCTAGGGTTAGGATTTTGGACGTTTAGAGTTATCCATTGTTTATCAATAATAAATAGGCCCTCGAGCCTCATTGTAACACAGTTCAAAGGTTTGTAGTTGCCACATCTCTTCTCAGAGATTCGTTACTAGCACCCTAGCTAGTTTATTTCCATTCTGTCTATAAGAAAATTTCAGTTCTTTGATATTAATGAAATGAAGTGTTATTTCCGCTGCATCTTTGTATTTATGGTTATATGTGTATTATGTTGCGTTCCTGCATAAATCTAGATCAGTGGTATCAAAGTGTTCTACTTTTTCTCGATCCTTATTTGCATGTCCCCAACAAGGTCAAGGTATAAGGAGTTAGGGCTCGATCTGGTGGAACCTTTGCAAGATCAGCCTCGCAAACCCCGACGGATGCCCATGGGGGATGAAAATAAATATGAGGGAGTAGGAGATCCTATCAAAATATTGCTCGAAGAGGCCCTCTAAAAACAAAGGAACGCGATGATGGATAACTTTTCCCAGATCCTTCAACGGCAGCCCATCGGCGGCGCATCTGCATCCAATAGCCACTCTGGAGGCACGACTCCCTTTAAGGTACAAGTAAACTTTGACATTCCCATATTTTAGGGTCAAATAGATGCAGATGTCGTAGATAGATGGTTGAATTTATTAGAAGGATATTTCTCGGTTCATAACTTTTCCGACCGGGAGAAGATTATTTTTGCACTCCTCAAAGCTACCCCCCATGTTAAGGACTGGTGGAAAACCTACTATGAGAAAAAGGACGAGACAGAACCCTCTCTGTTCTTAGTTGTACCCACTTGCAATTTTTTTTGTGATGCCATCAAGGAACAACACTATCCCGTGGGGAGCTATGAGGACAAGTACATACAATGGACCACGTTGTGGAAACAAAGGGATCAAGATGTGCATGAGCTGACGAATATGTTCCATATCCTACACACAAATTTGGGTATCAAAGATTCAGAGAAGAATTTGGTGCTAAAGTATCGCGGTTGTCTTCACAGATACATTCAGGAGGAAATTGAGTTCCTCGACATCTCCTCACTTGGTACGGCATACCAGTATGCTGCCAAGATTGAGAAGAAATTCAAACAGAATAATCAAGACTTTGGATCTGTGAATCAAAAGCAAGGGAAAGGTGCCCCCAAACCGAAAACCAAAGGAAAAATCCGAGGCATGTTAGCCCAAGACAACCTTCCAAAGCCACAAGCAAAGAAAAACACTGCGAAGCCAAATAAGGACATGGGAAAGTGGTGTGAGTTCCATAAGAGCTCCACTCACAACACAAGTGAGTGTCAGGCCAAGCAGTCGCTGGTGGCGGAGATGAGGGCTTCTGAATCAGATGCATGCTCCGACTCTGAATCAGAACCTGACAAGGGGAATGACAAAGGCAAGCAGATTATTGATGTGGAGCCCAACACCATTGTTGCCACTACGAAGATCCAGAAGGAGGAACCAAAAGATCTATAGGAGGTAGAGCATCTCTTCCACTCCCAGATTTGGGTAAAGGGTTCCCCGCTACAGTTCATTTTCGACAATGGGAGCCAAAAGAACCTCATTTCAGCAGATTTCATGAAGCGATTGGGCTTGCTGACCACAGCGCACCCACAACCATACACCATCGGGTGGCTTCACCAAGGATGGGATCTTCGTGTCAGCCAGAAGTGCCGCCTTTCCTATAGCATCAAGCCCTTCACGGATGAGGTATTGTGTGACATTTCTCCTATTGATGTTTTTGATGTATTATTAGGCCAACCATACTTGTGGAAACGACATGCTGTGTATGAGTCCCAGCCTCACGCTGTTATTGTGACTTTCGGAAATAAGTTGTATAGGATACTAGAGGTACCACTGCCTCCCAATATCTCTTTGGTTACTGCAAAACAATGTAGTAAGCTCATTTCCCAAACCAGGAAATTTGTTTTCCTGATGATCCGCCCCCAGGGCAAGAAGAAGATTGTGGCCACGACCTCCAGACATGGCTCCTCTGCACGACAAAAACAAATTGAAAAGGTTGTGGAGGAGTACGAGGACATCTTCACCTCACCCACAGGGGTGCCTCTACACTGTCAGGTCAAGCACCCCATTGACCTGACCCCAGGTGCGCGCTACCCATCGGACCGATCTATAGGCGCTCTTTTCTGGAGAATGATGAAATCAAGAGGCAGATTCAGGAGCTTTTGTAGAAAGGTCACATTCAGCCAAGTTCATCGCCCTGTGGGAGCCCGATCATGTTGGTACAGAAGAAGGATGGGACTTGGAGAGTCTGTATTGACAATCGGGCGTTGAACAAGATCAGTGTCTAGAATAGGTACCCGATCCCATGGATTGATGACCTTCTGGACCAACTCAAAGGGGAAAAATATTTCAGCAAGATGAACTTGAAGTTTGGATATCACTAGGTACCAATCGAACCCTCTGATGTGTGGAAGACTGCCTTCAAAGCCAAGGAGGGCCTTTTCGAATGGCTCGTCATGCCTTTCAGGTTAAAAAATGCTCCCGCAACCTTCATGAGGTTGATGGATGACATCTTGCATCCATTCACCAACTCATTTGTAGTGGTGTACTTGGATGACATTCTGATCTTCAACCAGACTTGGGAAGAGCACCTCCACCACATCCGCGAAGTCCTCCAAACACTACAGCAATACAAGTTGTGTGCCAATTTGGAGAAGTGCACTTTTGGCATGACCCAGGTTCAATATCTAGGATACATTATTGATGAAAGGGGGGTGCATGTGGATCCAGCCAAGATCCAATTCATTCAGGATTGGCCAGCCCCAACCACTCTAACAGAGCTTCGTAGCTTTCTGGAACTTGCTAATTTCTACCGCAGGTTGGTCTTGGGATTCTCTCATTTCACTTGGCCCTTGAGTCAAGTCACCAAGGGAGGAGCGAAAGCAAAATTCTTTTGGTCAGAATCTCAACAGAAGGTGTTCGTAGAATTGAAACACCGCCTCTGTTTTTCCCCAGTGCTCACATTACTAGACTTTCCACAACCATTTAAGATCGAGACAGATGCCTCTAACTATGCTATTGGGGCAGTTCTTATTCAATAGGGGCATCCAGTGGCATATCATAGTGAGACATTGTCTGACACAGTTCGCAAGTATTCCACTTATGACAAAGAAATGTATTCCATTGTGCAGGCTTGTCGAAAATGGAAGCATTACATTTTGGGGAAGGAAACAATCATTCACACAAACCACCGACCCCTGCAGTTCATACATACACAAGGGAATTTGCAGAATGATCACCATCAGAAGTGGTCCACATATCTACAAAAATTTCATTTGAACATCAAGTACAAGAAGGGTAGCACCAATAACGTTTCTGACTGCCTCAGCCAACCACTGATCGTGGCCATAACCACAGTTCTTAACTCTTGTGGGCACGAGACTTTTGATTGGCCACTTCTCTACAAGATCGATCCAGAATTCAGCCACACATACAAGGCACTCTTGGGGGGTACAAAAGTTCCAAATTTTCACCTCCAAGATGCACTGTTATGTCACCTGCGACACATTTGTGTTCCTTCAAGCGAGCGTGCCAAGATGATATGGGAAGCACACTACAGTCGATTCGCTGGGAATTTTGGGGTTGAGAAAATAGTGGCAGTGCTGTAGAAGTATTTCTATTGGCCGAACCTTCGACAGGATGTCAGGAATTACATCAGATCCTGCACTTCTTGCGCCATTTCCAAAGCGACCATCAAGAAGCAAGGGCTCTATACTCCGCTACCTACCCCTACTCGACCTTGGGAATCCATCTCCATGGATTACATGTCAGGCATTCCTTCTACTAAGCATGAAAATGACTGTGTTTTCGTGGTCATCGAAATATTCTCGAAGATGGCCATTATGGTGGCCTGCAAGAAGAATATCATAGCAGAATCCACTGCTAAACTCTTCTTTGAACGAGTTTGGGTTCACTTTGGGATCCCACAGTCTATCATAGCAGTTGACGATAGTAGGTTCCTCAGCACATTTTGGTCCAGCCACTGGTCAACATTGGACACCAAGCTCACCAAGTCTACAACTTTCCATCCCCAAACTGATGGCCAGACAGAGGTCGTCAACAGGATGATTGTACACATTCTGCGCATGTACAATTCAAAGCATCCACGCACATGGGATGAGAGCCTCCCCTATGTGCAACACAGTTATAACCAAGCTCTCCACAGCTCAACCAGCCACAGCCCCTTTCAGGTGGGCTTGGATTCCAGCCATTATGTCCCATTGATGTAGCCACGCCATTTGCAGCTACTCCGGCCAATTCAACTCATGTCCAGTCTGAAGCTGACAAAGTGAACAACTTCATCGAGCGCATTCAGCACATCTGCCAATAGGTTCATGACATATTGGATAGAGCCAATGCTAAGTACAAGCAACGACATGATCAACATCAAGTTCCACACAACTTCCAGGTGGGCAACAAAGTGTGGCTATATTTGTAGAAAGAGCGCCTCACTGGACCCCACCACAAGCTTCACCTGCTCCGATATGGGCCGTACACCATCACTAAGGTTGTAGGGAGTAATTCCTTCAAGCTCAGTATTCCACCATTCCTAGGTTTGCACCCATTATTCAATGTAGACCGCCTTCGTCCCTACTTCCCACCTCTACTGGACACCTCTGACATTGCAGAAAAACTCACACCAAAAGAGTTAAACCCAGACTTCATGGAACAGGCCACCATAGGTTATATCATGGACATGCAAATCAAGAACACTCGCCAATGGAAGATCCAACTATATCGGGTTGTCAAAGCTGGCCAACTCCTGCACTAAGGGAAGTGGTTCACCAGGGACCAAGTCTAGCAAAAGTTTCCTCATCTCATGGAGGAACTCAATGCAATGGGGACCATTTCTTCCTAAGGGGAGAGGAAAGATCTAGGTGGATATTGGTGGCCACCCGCCTATTCCATTTGGGGCCCCACCATTGTCACTTTTATTTTTTCAGTTTCAGCACAACTTACTATTTTTAGCAGTTTTTCGGGTCCTAAACTTTCGGAGCCGTTTTGAGGCCCTAAACGACGTTTTTTGGGCATCGTTTGTTCGGAAAATATGATTCCATTATAGTATTGATATTTGTGGTAATAGTTTGAGTCCTCGGATATATCTTTATAACGATATATCATACGCGTCAAATGGAAATCCTATGTCGAAGTTACGTCCCTAGGAAGTTGAAACACCAATTTACCCAAACGGGGCCCATAGTTTTGGCGCTTCATCTCCTAGGGCTAGGTTTTTGGAAGTTTAGAGTTCTACATTGTTTCTAAATAATAAATAGGCCCTTGAGCCTCATTTTAACACAGTTCAGATGTCTGTAGCTGCCACTTCTCTTCTCAGAGATTCGCTACCAGCACCCTAGCTAGTTTATTTCCATTCTGTCTGTAAGCAAATTTCAGCTCTTTGATATTAATGAAATGAATTGTTATTTTGGCTCCACCTTTGTATTTATGGTTATATGTGTATTCTTTTGCGTTCCTACATTAATCCAGATCAACTTAGGAAATTTTTGTCCTGATCTAAGATATGGACTATGGGATTTCTGTTGGGTATGTGTTATATTCTTTCCATGACTAAGCACGTGCGGGGGAGTAAGGGGGGGGCGATAGCCCCCCCTGTCGGGGTCTGGGGCAGTGCCCCGGCGAAAATTTTTGGTCCTTAATTTCCGGTGGGTAGTCCGCATCCATGGTTTTGTGCATGGTTTTTGCACATGGTATTGGGGCACGGTGGTTTTCAACCCCTGGTATTTTTGTAGAACCGGTCAAGGGAACTACGGTTATGTTCTAATCCAGGGTTTATGGATTGGGGTTTATGTATGCTTCGGCATGTATATATGTGTGTTGTAACACTAAAAGGAATATAATGAAAAATCAAGTTGGTCGTCCCGATTTGGGATCCAGGGGAAAATCTCTGTGTTTATCTGTTTTATGTTTTATGATCTCGCTATTGTTTATTTTCTGTTATAAGATTCGTGTGTAGATAATTTCTGTTCAGGGTTAAAACCTACATTTGGTATCAGAGTTGTTTTGGCTTCAAGGGGACGCCTTTGCTGCTGAGGGTTTTTTGCTTGGGCCTGAGGTAGACCCTGTTCAGTGGGAGATCTGCAGGATCGATTCTTGCTGTGAAAGAAGATGGCGAGCGGCGGGAAGATAGAGATCGAGAAATTTAATGGTCAGAGTTTTGAGTTGTGGAAGCTCAAGATGGAGGATCTCCTGGTGGATAAAGATCAATGGATCGCAGTAGATCTAGGTACTAAACCAACGGCAATGTCAGATGAAGACTGGAAGAAACTGGATCGGAAGGCTAAGAGCACAATACGGTTGTGTGTCTCAGATTCAGTATTGTTGAATGTATCTGGGGAAGCTACGGTGAAGAATTTGTGGGAAAAACTTGGGACTTTATACCAATCTAAGTCTCTGGTAAATAAGTTGTTCCTGCGGAAAAATATGTATAACCTGAGGATGAAGGATGGAGACTCGGTGACAGAGCATCTGAACGCCTTCAATACTGTGGTAAGTCAGCTGTCATCTGTTGATATTAAAATCTCGGATGAAGATAAGTGCATCAGTTTGTTGTGTTCTCTACCAGACTCGTGGGACAGTCTGGTTATTGCAATAGGTAGCAATACAACTACCTTGAATTTTGATGACATTGTCTCGGCCTTGCTGTCGGAGGAAATGAGATGGAGAAATATGGAGGGTCAGAATGGAGATGCCTTATCTGTACGAGGAAGGTCCCAAAACAGAAACAAGAATAAGGTTTCGAGTGGGAGATATAAATCTAGAGGGAGATCTAAATCTCCTGGAAATTTTGTAAAGGTGTGCTGGAAATGCGGAAAGGAAGGGCACTACAAAAAGGAATGCAGATCTAAAGCTCCTGAGAAAGGAAAGGGATCTGATGAAGGTCCTTCTGCAGAGGCAAAAACCACATCGGATGAAGGTGGGGATGTGTATTTGGCTTCTTCTTCAAATACACATGTAGATCATGAGTCATGGTTGATTGACTCAGGTGCATCCTTTCACTTCACTCCCCATAGGGAGTGGTTGTGTGAGTATGAGAAATATGATGGTGGTGATGTCTTCCTAGGGGATGATAGGAGGGCCAGAATCATCGGACGTGGAAAGGTCAAGCTGAAGCTGCAAGGTGGAAGGATTAGAACACTTCCTGGTGTTCTGCATATTCCTGCATTGGCCAGAAATCTGATTTCTGTAAGCAATATGGATGATGCAGGTGTAAAAGCAGTGTTCAAGAAAGATGTCTGCAAGATGGTTCAGGGAGCACTGGTATTAACGCGGGGAGTTCGGACTGGAACTCTATACAAGATACAAGGTAGCACTGTTATTGATGGGTGTAACAATTCTGTGGTTCCTGAAAGTGGGACGGAAAGCCTAGCTGTCTCTGGAGAAAAGACCATGCTATGGCATCAAAGGCTTGGACATATTGGAGAGAAGGGCTTTCGGATACTGCATAGAGATGGTATGGTAGAAGGTATGTCTAACTGTTCTCTGGATTTCAAATTCTATGAAAATTGTTTATATGGGAAGCAGAATCGGGTGAGTTTTCCTTATGGTGCTAAGAGGGCAAACAAGATATTAAAACTTGTGCACATTGATGTGTTTGGGTCTGTGTCAGTTCCATCACTGGGAAAGTCTGTGTACTATGTTTCATTCATAGATGAATTCTCAAGGAATACATGGATATATTTCTTGAGGAAGAAATCTGAAGTCTTTGACAAATTTAAAGAATTTAAGGCTCTGGTGGAAAACCAGACAGAGAAGAAGATAAAAGCGTTGAGGACAGATAATGGTGGGGAGTTCTGCAAGAAGGAATTTGAAGAGTTCTGTAAGAAGTGTGGTATAGCACGACAGAAGAATACTCCATACACACCTCAGCAAAATGGAGTTTCAGAAAGAATGAACAGAACACTGATGGAAAAGGCAAGAAGCATGCTCAGTGGTACCGGGTTAGGACAAGAATTCTGGGCAGAGGCAGTGGAGACTGCATGTTACTTAGTTAACAGATCACCTTCATGAGCGTTGGAGGATAAGACTCCACATGAGGTATGGACTGGTAAGAAACCCTCTCTTTCACATCTAAGGGTATTTGGATGTGATGCATATGTACATGTTCCAAAGGAGAAAAGGACCAGGTTGGATAATAAATCTGAAAGGTGCATCTTTATTGGGTATAAGGATGGTTTAAAGGGTTACAAGCTTTGGAACCCAGAAACAAGGAAGGTTGTGTACAATCGAGATGTGGTGTTTAGAGAAGTGAAAGATGTTGTTAAACATGAAGTCCTACCAAAGGAACCTGAGAAGATAGAGTTTGAGCTAAAGGAGGATGAATCAGACTCTACAACAGAAGAAGACTCGGAAGATGAAGAGCCACAAACTCCAGCTTTGAGAGGATCAGTTCGGGAAAGAAGCAACTTCGGAAAGGTATATTCCATGCTTTACGTTCGGGTTTGCCTTAACAATAAGCGATGAACCCAAAGCTAATAGAGTAGTACATTCGGAGAAAGATGGAAAACTCTGGAAGGAGGCCATGGTTGATGAAATGTCATCCTTGCACAAAAACAATGCATGGGATCTGGTGGAGTTGCCGGCTGGAAGGAAGCCCATTGGGAGCAAATGGGTGTTTAAGAAGAAAATGAATGTAGAAGGCAAGGTGGAGAAATACAAAGCTCGGTTGGTAGCAAAAGGTTATTCCCAAGTGCCAGGAATTGATTTTGGTGATATTTTTTCTCCTGTTGCCAAAGTTACTTCTATTAGATTACTTTTATCTGTTGTTGCTGCATTTGATTTTGAGATAGAACGGATGGATGTGAAGACAACATTTCTTCATGGGGATCTAGAAGAGGAGATCTACATGAAGCAACCTAAAGGCTTTATGGTGAAGGGTAAGAAAGAACTGGTATGCAGGTTGAAGAAGTCTTTGTATGGGTTAAAACAGTCACCAAGGATGTGGTATCAGAAATTTGATACCTATATACGAGGACTTGGCTTCACCAGAAGCAAGGAGGATCACTATGTTTATTTTAAATTAATCGGTGACCGTGTTATTTATTTGGTCTTGTATGTGGATGATATGTTGTTGATTGGAAATGACAAAGAAATTATCCAAGATTTGAAGACCCAACTGTTCCCCAAATTCGACATGAAGGATCTTGGTGCTGCAAACTATATTTTGAGCATGGAAATTAAGAGAGATCGGGCAAAGAGGAAGCTCTGGTTAAACCAGAGGAAGTATGTCGAGACTATATTGCAGAGGTTCAATATGCAGGATAGTAAACCGGTGAAGGTTCCTATTCCTGTAGGTGTAAAGCTATCTGCTGAACAGTGTCCCAAGACACAAGAAGAAGAAGAGTATATGTCCCGTGTTCCATATGCAAGTGCAGTGGGTAGCCTGATGTATGCAATGGTCTGTACTAGACCAGACATTGCACATGCAGTGGGAGTATTGAGCAGGTTTATGTCAAACCCAGGGAAGGAGCATTGGACAGTAGTGAAGCGGGTTTTCAGATATTTACGTGGCACTAGTGATTATGGCTTGTGCTACCGGGGAAGACCAGGATTGGAAAGAATGTTGGACATTCGTGGTTTTGTTGATGCAGACTGGGCTGGAGATCTGGACCAAAGAAGATCTACAAGTGGGTATATGTTTAGCCTATTTGGAGGCGCAGTCAGTTGGATGAGTAAAAGACAGTCTGTAGTGGCTCTTTCAACTACAGAGGCAGAATACATAGCAGCCACTCATGCAAGCAAGGAAGCAGTTTGGTTGCAAAGATTGTGTTCAAGTATGGGGTTGGTACAGCAAGCTATAAGGATAGACTGTGATAGCCAAAGTGCAATTTTATTGGCTAAGAACCTTGCTTATCATTCAAAGACAAAGCACATTGATGTTCAATATCACTTTGTTAGAGATATGGTTGAGGCTAAAAGGGTGTTGCTGGTAAAGGTGGACACTTTGAAGAATGTTGCGGATGCATTGACAAAGTCTGTGAGCACTCAGAAGTTCTCTTGGTGTAGAGAAACAATGGGTGTTGAAGAATTGGGCCAATGACTAAGCCCTCCTGTGGCCCCCCGTGGAAAGAAAACAACAAGTGGGAGAATGTTGGGTATGTGTTATATTCTTTCCACGACTAAGCACGTGCGGGGGGGTAAGAGGGGGGGCGATAGCCCCCCCTGTCAGGGTTCGAGGCAGCACCCCGGCGAAAATTTTTGGTCCTTGATTTCTGATGGGTAGTCCGCGTCCATGGTTTTGTGCATGGTTTTGCACATGGTATTGGGGCACGATGGTTTTCGGCCCCTGGTATTTTTGTAGATCCGGTCAAGGGAACTACGGTTATGTTCTAATCCAGGATTTATGGATTAGGGTTTATGTATGCTTCAGCATGTATATATATGTGTTGTAACACTAAAAGGAATATAATGAAAAATCAAGCTGGTCCTCCCGATTTGGGGTCCAGAGGAAAATCTCTGTGTTTATCTGTTTTATGTTTTATGCTCTTGCTATTGTTTATCTTCTGTTATAAGATTCGTGAGTAGATAATTTTTGTTCAGGGTTAAAACCTACAATTTCAAAGTGCACTGACACTCATTCAAAGAATATTTTAGCAGTGGATTTTTCTATGATACTCTTCTTGCAAGTTGCCATCATGGCCATCTTAAAGAATCCGTCAATGGCCACAAAAACATAGTCGTTTCTATCCTTGCTAGAAGGAAGGCCTGAAATGATCCATGGAGATGGATTCACATGGTCAACTAGGGGTAGGCAGCAGAGTATATAGGCCTTGCTTCTTTATGGTCATTTTGGAAATGAAATGGGCAGTGTAGGATATGATGTACTTCCCAACATATTGTCGAAGGTTCATCCAATATAAATACTTATGTAGTATTGTCGTTGTTTTCTCCACTCTAAAATGTCCAATGACTTGACAGTAGTGTGATTCCCAAATCATTTTGGCACACTAGCTTGAAGGATGATTTAAATCTGGATTGGGGGCAAAATTTTACCAAAACATCAAAATGCTCATAATCGCACCAAACTAGAATGACCGGATAGGGCTCATCGCTAGGAATCAGGTGCACTTCATTTCACTCAAAACATAATTTGTATGTGAAATTTAAAGCCTCCTGATCATTGTGCCAAGCAAACGAATTAAAAAATAAGAAGGGTCAAATAGAGTCAAAGGAAAAAAAATTGGGTATTTCTCTAACCCAATGACAGGATGACAAGTGGAAATTTCTAAGTGGCCTGAATTTTTGGGTGCTTGGAAATTTTTTATTGGTTTGTGGAGAGCTGATTGGGTGCTGACACATGGCAAGTCAAGAGGCCGCCACGTGTGCCCCCCCCTCCCCCCGCCCCCCTCCAAGGCAGAATTTGGTTAATGACTAAGGGTCAAATTTTAATAAATTTCATGGAGAAAATTTTTTGGGTGGAGGTCGAGGTCAAACCCGCGACCTCCCCCACACTAATCCCAAGTCTTACCACCATACCATGATTGCAAGTCTCAATAGACAATGGGCGCATGTTGTATTTGAAGTTTGTAAAGGATTTGGGTGGGGGTTTAAAGGGCCAACCCTTCATCCACGAGACCAAACCCCAGAACCAGGAGTGGAGCACTCCGATGATAATGGCGGTTTTAAAGTTCTAAAGCAGGGTTAATTAACCCTTAAACCCCACTTAATACGTTAATTCAATTTCCTAATTCAAATTTTGTTAATTGCATGTTTAGCGCTAACCACCAGTTAAGCCGCACTTAAATTAATTAAACCCAAGATTAACTTGCTAGAGGTTTTGCGGTTCTGTTATTTTTGGTGCCACCTCCACATTTTTCGGACTTAACTAGAGTTTTTCCAAATTTGGAGGAGTTTCCCTAGGGAAAACTGAGGAAGCCATAACTTTGGCATATTTCAACCAATTTTGGCTCAATAAGAGTCATTACTAGATGATTTAGATGCTTTGATCATGATAGTGTAGGTTGCAGAGGCGTTGGAGCACTTTTGTAAGTGATTTTTCCACTTTGAAGATTAAAGAAGCCTAAGGCCACTAGTAGAGGAGGCCATGCCTAGATCATCTGAAGACCATTTGTCGAGCTTGAAGAGTCTATTTTGAGGTTTTTGGGTCTTCTGAATCCAATGGAGTAGGTTTCAAATCCATTGGAGCACTTTAGGTTCATGTAATGATATAATTGACCATTAATTCAAAGAGGGCCTAGCTAGTTGAAGCAATTCCATGGAGATGTATCCTAGGAGGGGTGAAATTCAGTATCAACTATTGTGTAATGTGTTTGTTGGGTGTTATTTCTTTGCAATTTAATTTCTTTACATGTGTTTTTAACAACTATTTTACTTAAGAAATTGCTCATAAAAGAGACTAAAACTTTACATATAAACCCTTTCACAATTGGTTAATTTGAGATGATCCTAAGCACATTTTTTTTAATATTGATGAGGGAGCTAGCATAGTAAAACTAGTTTGCCTATATTTAGATCAAGTTGGTATCAAAGCTCAGTTTATCTCATTTTAGCTTGAGATAATTTTCCAAGGTTAGATAGAGAATTAGTTATTGGTTTTGCATGTCTGCAAGGAGAATTTAATTGTCTGCAATTTTGTGTATCCCTTCACTTCAGAAGAAGTTCAAGATTGAGAGCTCAACTCCAAAATCACAGCAAAGAATATTTTTATGCATAAAATGTGATGTCAGCTTCATCAAACATTATTTCTAGTCAATCTTCCTTAGCAAGACTCTTTGATAAAGAGATGTTGCAAAAGCTCTATATCATGAATTATATGTTGCAAGAGATGTATGAAGATAAGAGGGAGATAATTATACTTCAAGAGAAGTTGATTGTCATGAAGGAGGATAAGCAAGAGCTTCTTGAAAAGATGCATGATGTAGGTTTTAACCCTGTACAGAAATTATCTGCAAACGGATCTTAAAAACAGAAAATAAACAATAGCAATAGCATAAAACATAAAACAGATATACACAGAAATTTTCCCCTGGATCCCAAATCAGGATGACCAGCTTGATTTTTCATTATATTCCTTTTAGTGTTACAACACATATATATACATGTCGAAGCATACATAAACCCCAATCCATTAACCCTGGATTAGAACATAACCGTAGTTCCCTTGACCGTATCTACAAAAATACCAGGGGTCGAAAACCATTGTACCCCAAAACCATGTGCAAACCCATGCACAAAACCATGGGTGGGTCTGCCCATCAAAAAATAGGGTCCGAACAAATTTTCCCATCACCCCCCTTGTGACCCCCCCCCCCCCCCCCGCGCGCGTGTCTAGTCATGGAAAGAATATAACACATACCCAACATTCTCCCACTTGTTTTTTTCTTTCTGTAGGGGGCCACAGGAGAGCTAAGTAAATAGCCCAGCTTTGCAACACCCATTTTTTCTCTACACCATGAGAACTTCCGAGTACTCACAGACTTCGTCAATGCATCTGCAACATTCTTCAAGGTGTCCACCTTTACCAACAACACCCTTTTAGCTTCAACCATATATCTCACAAAGTGATATTAAACATAAATTTTCTTTGTATTTGAATGATAAGCAGGTTCTTGGCCAATAAAAGTGCATTTTGGCTATCACAGTCTATCCTTATAGCTTGTTGCACCAACCCCATACTTGAACACAATCTCTACAACCAAACTGCTTCCTTTCTTGCATGAGTGGCTGCCATGTATTCTACCTTTGTAGTTGAAAGAGCCACTACAGACTGTCTTTTACTCATCCAACTGACTGCACCTCCAAATAGGCTAAACACATACCCACTTGTAGATCTTCTTTGGTCCAGATCTCCAGCCCAGTCTGCATCAACAAAACCACGAATGTCCAACACTCTTTCCAATCCTAGTCTTCCCTGGTAGCACAAGCCATAATCACTAGTGCCACGCAAATATCTGAAAACCCGCTTCACTATTGTCCAATGCTCCTTCCCTGGGTTTGACATAAACCTGATCAATACTCCCACTGCATGTGCAATGTCTGGTCTAGTACAGACCATTGCATAAATGAGGCTACCCATTACACTTTCATATGGAACACGGGACATATCCTCCTCTTCTTCTTGTGTCTTGGGACACTGTTCAACAGACAACTTTGTACCTACAGAAATCGGAACATTCACCAGTTTACTATCCTGCATGTTGAACCTCTACAATATAGTATATACATACTTACTCTGGTTTAACCAGAGCTTCCTCTTTGTCCGATCTCTCTTAATTTCCATGCCCAAAATATAGTTTTCAGCGCCAAGATCCTTCATGTCGAATTTAGAGAACAGTTGTGATGCAGGAGCATTAGGCTCAGAAAATACTTTGTATTTTAATAGACATAGGTCTTATGTTTTCAAAAGAATATTGGTTTCTTTTGTAATTTTTAATGTTTTTGAGTGATTTTAATGAGAGTTATTAAATATTGTGAGGAATTTGTAAATGTTCCCAAATAATTGGAGAACATGAGAGAATTAGGATAGTTTAGATTCCATAAGGAATGAGTGATTTGAAATTTAATTGTAAATATTAAGTTAGAATTAGTTTCATGATTTTATGGGATTAAAGAGGATCCTTAGGGATAAAAGATAGATTTTAGGACTTTGAGGATTTGGAGGATTTTGTTGAGATAATGGAGGATCTGGACCTAAATTGGTTCATAATCAATTGTATAAATTGTAAAGCCTTAAAGGCAGAAGGATAGTAGACAGAGACAATAGTAGACAGAGTAGTAGAAAGTAGGGTTTGGACAAACAGAGGTTTTTTGTAAGCCTATGGGAAATTTGACAGAAAGGCCATTTATTAGAAAATCAGGCCTAAGGGAAGAAGAAACCTGTGTAATTACTTGTTTATATATAAAGAGATTTGTTTTCTGAGTTATTGATTGTGTGTGAGGAATGTTTTGATTTATGAACAGGTTTGATAAAACTCTGTAATAGGGTTTTAAATAGTAGTTCTACATACTATTGAAAATTTTGACGTAATGTCGAGACAGGGTATAATGTTAATCTTATGACTGAGCTGAAGTGCATAAAGGGTTTTCATATAAGACTGGATGAATTCGTTTTTTGTTAGATTCAGTCATCAATCACTGAAAGGATCGATGACACAGGAGGGGAATTGAATTTTCAATTTAGAATTCGGCATTTGGATACATCGGATTATATATATCAGAAGGACATCCGATCAAATATTGAATTTCAGATCAGAAGTTTGGAATTGACGAGATAGTTTAAGTTTTAGAACTTAAAGAGGACAATAACAGATCTGGTAGATTCAAAGAAGAGGGTTGTCAGAGCACGTTGGGGTTTGCTACAAATGCAAACGATGAATTGGAATAGATATGGAGTGACAAATGAAAGGATGTAGGGTTATGTAACCGAATAGAAATTTGAAGGCACAGAGGAGTGGAACTTCGAAGGCACAGTTTGGAATTAGTAAGTGCGCGGAGGAGCCACATTGAGGATTTCATGCGGAATTATAAGTCAAAGAACAAATTCGGAACTGTGAATCAACAGAGGCAAGTGGAACAGTGAAAACGGGTTTTGAAAACCATAAATGGTTTTCACGTTGCTCTTGGATGGTAAGCAGTTTTTGCCTGAGTGAACGCGATAGCGTTCATCGTGTGACACGTAGCATGGGTGGTAATTCAAAACCATTTATTTCGCGTGAGTTTGGAAGGTTAAGTTGTCAGAGTAAATTCTATGCGATATCCACCCGATCAATGGTGGTAAAGATCTGACGGTGCTCGCGTTATAAGTTGTGCAGGAGTTAACGAGTGAAAAAGGTATGTTAAATGACATGCATCTCTAGTGATGCATCAGCCGTCGGATGTATGGAGCGTTAAGATCTACAAGGGATGTCGTATAATGAGGAAGGTGGATAAGTGAAAAGGAAAGTTGTGAGCCATATATGTTTTAAAACAAAGCCTCGACATTTGTGCATTGGTGAGAATAGCTTTGAAGGTGCAATGTGAAATTATGATTGTCGATGATGCGATGTGATATAGGTGCAATGTGAAATTTTGATTTCCGATGATGCGATGTGATATTCTCCACCGCATATCGCATTGAGTCAAAGAAGTGGAAGTGACGATGTTGCGATGCAATCGCATATCGCAGTCGGTAAATTGATTTTGTGATTTGCGATAGGTCTTGAAGTGTGATAAATTTATAACCGTCGGATCAAACAGAAGTAAAGGATGGAGATTGGAGTTAAATGGGGCTTTGAGATATGTGCAAGCCATGGTCGAAGAAAGGTATGGTAAGTTCGTAATTCATTATGTATAATTTCTATTATAAAATTATTATAATAGAAATAAGCGGAAAAGGAGAGTTAACCAAAGTTTAAGCCTTGATGAACATTATGAACATGTGTGATTGAATTAACTGTGGGTCCAATATATAATATTTGATACGAAGATAAGAATTATATTGGAGTAAAGGGTTTAAACAAGGTTCTCCGCTTGGGAATAAATGAAAAGATAAAACCTTTGATAAAAGGGTTTATTTATGGTTTATAATCACAGTTGCATAAAAAGGGACAACTTCCACATTTGTTAGGTTTTATAACCTTGATATAAAAAGTGAGGGAATCTTCATTTGAAGATTAAATAAGGTAAGCTTCCGCTTATGAATGCTATCTCTGTTTGAGGTTTATGAGACAAGTATTTTGATCTTAAGGTGAGAATGTGGGTGGGTCTTCAAATCTTGGATAATTTCTTTGTCATTTCCAATTAACAACATATCATCCACATACAAGACCAAATAAATAACATGCTCACCAACTAATTTAAAATAAACACAATGATCCTCCTTGCTTCTGGTGAAGCCAAGTCCCCGTATATAGGTATCAAATTTCTGATACCACATCCTTGGTGACTATTTTAACCCATACAGAGACTTCTTTAACCTGCATACCAGCTCTTTCTTCCCCTTCACCATAAAGCCTTCAGGTTGTTTCATGTAAATCTCCTCTTCCAGATCCCCATGAAGAAATTTTGTCTTCACATCCATCTGTTCTACCTCAAAATCAAATGCAGCAGCAACAGATAAAAGTAATCTAATAGAAGTAACTTTGGCAATAGGAGAAAAAATATCACCAAAATCAATTCCCGGCACCTGGGAATAACCTTTCACTATCAACTAAGCTTTGCATTTCTCCACCTTTCCTTCTACATTTATCTTCTTCTTAAACACCCATTTTCTCCCGATGGGCTTCCTTCCAGCCGGCAACTCCACCAGATCCCATGCCTCATTTTTATGCAAGGATGCCATTTCATCAACCATAGCCTCCTTCCAGAGTTTTCCATCCTCTGATTCTAATGCCTCCCTGATGGTTTTGGGATCATCATCAGTTATAGTTAAAGAAAAATTTGAACAGAAAGTAGATGGACTATACCTTTATAGTTGTCTTCTTTCCCGAACTGATCTTCTCACAGCTGGAGTTTGTGGCTCTTCCTCTTCTGAGTCTTCTTCCGTTATAGAGTCTGATTCATCCTCCTTTAGCTCAAACTCT
This sequence comes from Pinus albicaulis, assembly GCA_034641835.2. Lineage (NCBI taxonomy): Eukaryota > Viridiplantae > Streptophyta > Pinopsida > Pinales > Pinaceae > Pinus > Pinus albicaulis. Next base: position 1,336,494,607 of record CM076579.1, on the reverse strand, counting down.
ATCTTCTCAGGTTCCTTTGGTAGGAATTCATGTTTAACAACATCTTCCACCTCTCTAAACACCACATCTCGGTTGTACACAACCTTCCTTTTTTCCAGGTTCCAAAGCTTGTAACCCTTTAAACCATCCTTATACCCAATAAATATGCACCTTTCATATTTCTTATCCAGCTTGGTCCTTTTATCCTTTGGAACATGTACATATGCATCACATCCAAATACCCTCAGATGTGAAAGAGAGGGTTTCTTACCATCCATACCTCATGTGGAGTCTTATCCTCCAACGCTGATGAAGGTGATCTATTAACCAAGTAACATGCAATCTCCATTGCCTCTACCCAGAATTATTGTCCTAACCCAATACCACTGAGCATGCTTCTTCCCTTTTCCATCAGTGTTCTGTTCATTCTTTCTGTAACTCTGTTTTGCTGAGGTGTGTATGGAGTATTCTTTTGTCATGCTATACGACACTTCTTACAGAACTCTTCAAATTCCTTCTTGCAGAACTCCCCACCATTATCTATCCTCAACACCTTTATCTTCATCTCTGTCTCGTTCTCCACCAGAGCCTTAAATTCTTTAAATTTGTCAAAGACTTCAGATTTCTTCCTCAGGAAATATATCCATGTATTCCTTGAGAAGTCATCTATGAATGAAACATAGTACACATACTTACCCAGTGATGGAACCGACACAAGTCCAAACACATCACTGTGCACAAGCTCTAATATCTTGTTCGCCCTCTTAGCACCAGAAGGAAAACTCACTCAATTCTGCTTCCCATATACACAATGTTCACAGAAATCGAAATCCAGAGAGTTATTAGACATACCTTCTACCATAACATTTCCATGCAGTATCTAAAGGCCCTTCTCTCCAATATGTACAAGCCTTTGATGCCATAGCATGGTCTTTTCTCTAGATACCACTAGGCTTTTCGCTCCACTTTTGGGAACCACAAAACTATTGCACCCATCAATAACAGTGCTGCCCTGAAGCTTGTATAGAGTTCCAATCCAAACTCGCATTAATACCAGTGCTCCCCAAACCATATTACAGGTATCTTTCTCAAACATTGTTTTTACACCTGTGTCATCCATCTTGCTTACGGAAATCGAACTTTTGGCCAATGGAGGAATATGCATAACACCGGGAAGTGTTCTAATCCTTCCACCTTGCAGCCTCAGCTTGACTTTTCCACGTCCGATGATTCTAGCCTTCCTATCATCACCTAAGATGACATCATTGCCATCATATTTCTCATACTTGCAGAACCACTCCCTATGAGGAGTGAAGTGAAAGGATGCACACAAGTCAACCAATCATGACTCATGATCTACATGTGTATTTGAATAACAAGCCAAATACACATCCCCACCTTCATCCGAGGTGGTTTTTGCCTCTGCAGAAGGAGCATCATCAGATCCCCTTCCTTTCTCAGGAGCTTTATATCTGTAGTCTTTTTTGTAGTGCCCTTCCTTTCCGCATTTCTAGCACACCTTTACAAACTTTCTAGGATATTTAGATCTCCCTCTAGATTTGGATTTCCCACTCAAAACCTTATTCTTGTTTTTGTTTTGGGACCTTCCTCGTACAAGTAAGGCATCTCCATTCTGACCCTCCATATTTCTCCATCTCATTTCCTCCGATAGCAAGGCTGAGACAATGTCATCAAAATTCAAGGTAGTTGTATTTCTACCTACTGTAATAACCATACTGTCCCACGAATCTGGTAGAGAACACAACAAACTGATGCACTTATCCTCATCTGAGATTTTAATATCAACAGATGACAGCTAACTTACCACAATATTGAAGGCTTTTAGATGCTCTGTCATCGAGTCTCCATCCTTCATCCTCAGGTTATACAGCTTTTTTCGCAGGAACAATTTATTCACCAGAGACTTAGATTGGTACAAATTCCCTAGTTTGTCCCACAAGCTCTTCGTCGTAGCTTCCCTAGATACATTCAACAATACTAAATCTGATACACACAACCGTATTGTGCTCTTTTCCTTACGATCTACATTGTCGTTGGTTTAGTACCCGGATCTATTGTGACCCACTGATCCTTATCCACCAGTAGATCCTCCATCTTGAGCTTCCTTTCTCAATCTCTATCTTCCCGTAGCTCACCATCTTCTTTCACCACAAGAATCGATCCCGCAGATCTCCCACTGAACGGGGTCTACCTCAGGCCCGAGAAAAAAACCCCTTAGCAGCAAAGGCATCCCCTTAAATCCGAAACATGCTCTGATACCAAATGTATGTTTTAACCCTGTACAGAAATTATCTGCAAACGAATCTTAAAAACAGAAAATAAACAATAGCGAGAGCATAAAACATAAAACAGATATACACAGAGATTTTCCCTTGGATCCCGAATCGGGACGACCAGCTTGATTTTTCATTATATTCCTTTTAGTGTTACAACACATATATATATACAAGCCGAAGCATACATAAACCCCAATCCATTAACCCTGGATTAGAAAATAACCGTAGTTCCCTTGACCGGATCTACAAAATACCAGGGGCCAAAAACCATCATGCCCCAAAACCATGTGCAAACCCATGCACAAAACATGGGCAAGTCTGCCCATCAAAAAATAGGGTCCGGAAAATTTTTCCCATCGCCCCCCTTATGAACCCCCCGCACGTGACTAGTCATGGAAAGAATATAACACATACCCAACACATGAGATGGATCCTCAGCTCCATATTGCAAATGATAACCTAGCAAGGTTTCATGAGATGGAAACCTAACTCCATGATGCCAAGAAAACTGTAGCCAAGTATGTGCATGAACAAGAGTTTTGAAATTCAAGTTATTCTTCAATTTCCTCTTGAGATTAATGTGTAGCTTCTTTTTAAATACACACTAGAGGAATAGGGTCCAAATTATTGATGAAGATGGGCGATGAAGGTAAAGGATTTGGAAAACTTGCACAAGGCATAGTTGAGCCAATTGTTGTTGAGGAAAGACCTAGGTATTTGGGTCTTGGTTGTGGAAAACATGATGGAGAATGCTCCAAAGCCAAGGAGGCACATGAAGGTGTTCCAAGAAGGAATTTAATTACATGTTCATTACCTCAAGCTTGTAAAGCTTGTGTTCATGAGGAATGCAAAAATTTTACACCCACTTTGTAAGAATATGCTCATAAGCATGCAACTAATGAGAATGGAAAACAAGAGGATGTTGAAAGATCTAAAGTCATTGAAGCCATTGTTGGCATTCCAAAGAGAGACACTACCTCATCAAATTCACCTCCTGAAGAAGGCGACAAAGTTGAATGTTCAAGGTATAAATATTCCTTTAATCAAGTTGCTTCTGATTATGGTAAACATGGCAAATTATCACATAAGATTTGGAGAAAGTTTACATGTTCCTTTTGTGCTTTGAATAACCATAATGTTTCAAGGTGTTGGAAGACGATATCCATGCATAGGAAACTTTCAAAACAAAGGAGGCGAAAAACCAAAGGTCCATTTCATAGTGAAAGCCATGTTGAAAAGAAGATGCAATTGTTTTGTACTCATTTCCATAAGCAGGGTCATCTTGTAGACAAGTGTTGGACTTTGTATCCAAAAACTCATCCACGACATTTGAAGAAGGTGGAGAGATATTTTGGCAAGAAAGGAAAGGATGATTCCATAATTGATGTGGGTCAGGATGATTCATGTGATGAAGTGCGGTTGAAAGAAGCACCATTTAAATGGTTTGGTAAGAGATGGTTAGATTTCTTATCCAATTAAGGCCTTGCATGTCTTTTGATGATTGATGCATTTCTTTTCCAATTGAATGCATTTATTTTCTCTTGAAAGTGTGTTGTATTTTTACGCCAGGAAGGTGTTTGAAAGTAGATTTATGTTGACTCACTTAGATGCAGCAAAGATGGCAATTTGCACATGCTTTTTTTTTACTTGAGAGTTAGTTTTTTTAAGAGGCATGTTTAGTCGTCTTGTGTTTGGTCGATGGTTTCAACACCAAGATGTAAGAGTACATGGTTATGTTCACATGATGTGACATTTGTTTCTTTAAAGGAGAAAAAGAAAGATGTCGTCAAGTTATGTTTCTCACAAGATGTGTTTTTTAGATTAATGGTTGTGCTTGTGACAATATGTCACAGGAATTTGGAAGGTCCACCCTTGAGCGAGAGGCTCATGATTAGCCTTCATTCCCAAATCATGGCATAATAATCATGTCAATGCTGGAGGATGATGGAAAGAGGGACAGTATGCCAAAAAAATTATAGCCAAAACAATAGCCAATGTAGACCGTTTGATGTGTTGATGCCAAGAAGTGAAAGAGATGGTGAATGTATTCTTCCAAATGTGGAATTTGGAATCGTGGAGGTAAAATAATGGTCATTTCTTTTTTTTTTATTACTGATATTAGAAATCATTGCTATAGTTCACTTAGATGGGCTTAACTTGGAAAAGTGGTTTCCAATGATAAGCTTGCATCAAATGCATGTTTGCGCAAATGAGGAACAATATTCTCAGTGGGAAGGCCATCAGTTAGCTTTCCAAGCACCAAGGGATCACTTTGGTTCCATTAGGGGAATTTTGAGGTCTAAAATGGGCCTCATAAGAAAAATGTACAACCAAAATAAAATTTATAAGAACCAATAGGATTAAATATGATGATGTCAACCATGGGGGATGATTCACCATTTTTTAAGTAAAAGGGTAAAAATATTAAAAAATAATAAAATAATAAAATTACTTTTTCAACTCGTATTTTCAACTTATCTCCCAAATTTTTTACTCAAATTTCGAGCGGGAGTACTCGTTGGATGCAAAATTAAATTCCTCATCCAAGGAGTACCCATGTTGCATACTTTCGATGGACCCTACTATGTGAAAATTGAAAAATACATGAAAAAACGTGATTGTAATCATTTTTTTCATGTATTTCTCATTTTTCATGTAGCAGGGTCTATCAAAATCATGAAACATGGGTACTCCTTGGATGAGGAATTAAATTTTTCATCCAAAGAGTACTCCCGCTCGAAATTTGAGTAAAAAATTTGGGAGATAAGATGAAAAAGTAGTTTTTCTTTTTTCCCTCTAAAATTTGATGATGTCATCAAATATTATTTTATTATTTCCACTATTATTTTATAATTTCCTTAGGAGGCCCATTTTAGAAATCAAAATTACCCTAATGAGAAAAGTGTTTTATCAGTCAGCAAGCAACCAACAAGTGTTGGATGGGGTCAGCAGCAAAAGGAGAACATTGGTTCAAGAGCCAATCCATTTGCAAGGCAAGGCATGTCAATGAAGCCAAGTGGTTTTCATGGAAATTTTTCCAAGTGGAATAAAGTTGATAAAACTTTGGAAAGAGAATATTGTTTAGCTCTTATCAGATAACCATGTTTTTTGGTTCCAAAATTCTGTCAGTGGGAAGAAGTTATCGTAATCTGGATTGGGGGCAAAAAAAAATCCAAAAATCCAAAGTGCTGAGAATCACACCAAAATAGAACGACCGGATAGGGCGTGTCACTAGGAATCTGGTGCACTTTTTTTCACTCAAAATAGACTTTGTATGTGAAAGTTTTAGCCTACTAATCGTCATGGCAAACAAGTGAATTTAAAAAAAAAAGTGGGTCAATAGGGTCAAAGGCTAAAAATTTGAGTATTTCTCCAGCCCAATGACAGGATGACAAGTGTCAATTTCTAAGTGACCTAAATTTCTAGGAACTTGGAATTTTTTTATTATTTTGTGGAGAGCCAATTGGGTGTTGACATGTGGAAAGTTGGGAGGCCACCACGTGCCTCCCCCCCCCCTCTAAGGTTGAACTTGGTTAATGATTAAGGATCGAATTTTAATAAATTTCATGGAACAAAATTTTTTGGGCAGAGGTCAAGGTCGAACCTGCAACCTCCCCCACACTAATCCCAAGTCTTACCACCATACCTGAGCACAAGTCTTAATAGACAATGGGCGCATATTGTATTTGAATTTTGTAAAGGATTTGGGAGGGGGTTTAAAGGGCCATCCCTTGGTCCATGGGACTACACCCCAGAACCAGGAGCAGAGCACTCCAATGCTAATGGTGGGTTTAGAGTTTTAACCCAGGGTTAATTAACCATTAAACCCCACTTAATACACCAATATGATTTCCTACTTCAAATTGTGTTAATTGCGCGTTTAGCGCTAACCACTAGTTAAGTCGCACTTAAATTAATTAAACCTGAGATTAACTTGGCGCGGGTTTTGTAGTTCCGCTATTTTCGGTGCCACCTCCACATTTGTTGGACTTAATTAGAGTTTTTCCATATTTGGAGGATTTTTCCTAGGGAAAACTGAAGAAGCCATAAATTTGGCATTTTTCAACCAATTTTGACTCAAGAATAGTCATTCCTAGATTATTTGGATGCTCTGAGCATTATGGTGCAAATTTCATTGGTTTTGGAGCACTTCTATAAGTGATTTTTCCACTTTTAAAATTAAATAATCCTAGGGCCACCAGGAGAGGAGGCCATTCCTAGATCATATGAAGACCATTTACAGAGCTTGAAGAGTCTATTTTGAGGTTTTTGGGTCTTCTAAATCCAATGGAGTAGGTTGAAAATCCATTGGAGAACTATAGGTGCATGTAATCAGATAATTGACCATTAATCCAAAGAGGGCATAGCCAGATGAAGTAGGTCCATGGAGATGTAGCCCAGGAGGGGTGAGCTTTGTTATCATCTATTGTGTAATGTGTTTGCGATGTGTGATCTCTCTGAAATTTAATTGTTGTACATGTGTTTTTATCAGCTATTTTACTTAATAAATTGCTCATAAAAGACAATAAAACTTGACACACAAACCCTTTCACAATTTTCTAATTTGGGATGATCCTAAACACATTTTTTTTAATACTAATGAGGGATCTAGCACAGCAAAACTAGTTTGCCTATATTCAGATCAAACGAACACATAGTTGTCTCGGGTGGCATAAAAATTCATCCTGGAGGTAAAAATTTGGAACTCTATTGCCTTCCAGGAGTGTCTGGTATGTGTTTCCAAATTCTGGATCGCTTTTGTAAAGATGCGGCCACGCCGAAGTCTTGTGGCCACAAGGTTTGAGCACAGTGGTACATGCCATGAACGGAGGTCAACTAAGGCAATATGCAACATTTTTGGTGTTGTTATTCTTGTAATTAATGTTCAAATGGAATTTTTCGAGGTATGTGGACCATTTCTGATGGTGATCGTTCTACAACTTCCCTTGTCTATGTATGAACTGTAGGGGTCAATGGTCTGTGTGGATGACTCTTTCCTTCCCCATAATGTAATACTTTCATTTTCGGCATGCCAGCACAATGGAATACATCTCTTTTTCATAGGTGGGATACTTTCGAACTATGTTTGAAAGTGTCTCACTATGATATGCCATTGGATTCCCTTGTTGAGTAAGAAAAACACCAATAGCATAATCGAAGGCATCTGTCTTGATCTCAAATGGTTGGTGCAGATCTAGTAATGTTAGAATTGGTGTAGAGTAGAGTTGATGCTTCAACTTGGTGAATGCCTTATATTTGGATTCAAACTAAAAGAACTTGGTTATCGCCCCTCCCTTGGTGACTTGACTCAAAGGCCAAGTGATATGAGAGAACCCCAACATAAACCTGTGGTAGAATTTGGCAAGAACTAGAAATTTGTGGAGCTTTGTTAGAGTGGTTGGGGCTGGCCAATCCCGACTTAACTGTATCTTGGTTAGGTCCACATAAACACCTCACTCATGAATGATGTACCCCAAATATTGAACCTGGGTCATGCCAAAAGTTCATTTCTCCAAATTGGCACACAACTTGTGTTGTCACGGTGTTTTTGATCTAGGTGGATATTGGTGGCCACCCATCTATTCCACCTAAGCCTCCAATTGGTTTCTTCAGTTTCCTTATTTATAGCAACATTTACCATTTTTGTCATTTTTTTCAGTTCCTAAACTTCCGAAATAGTTTTGACCCCCTAAACGACATTTTTTAAGGTCCGCAACTAGCTAATAACCATAAGAAGGGGCCTATGACGAAACCTGTAGTACTCGGAGATATATTTCTGACGATATACCATATGCACCAAACGAAGATAATATGACTAATTTATGACCCTGGTAAGGTGGTTTCCCAACTAAGCCCAACGGGGCCAACAAACTCTTGGTGTAACATCTCCTAGGGTTAGCATTTTGGTTGTTTAGGGTTTTCCCATGTTGTTCAATAATAAAAAGGCCCTTGACCTCATTTAAACATAGTTCAGAAGCATGTAGTCGCAACATGTATTCTTAGGAATAAGTTACCATCACCTAAGCTAGTTTATTTTCTATTTGTCTGTAAGAATTTTTCAGTATTTGATATTAATGAAGTGTTATTCATGTTGCATCTCTGTGTTTATGTTTATATATGTATTTTTATTATGTTCCTATATAAGTCTATATCAGTGGTATCAGAGCAGCCTGCTCTTTATCGATATTCTTTGCATGTCCCCAATGAGGTCGAGGTATAAGGAATTAGGGCTCAATCTGGTTGAACCTTTGTAAGCTCAACCTTGCAAACCCCAATGGGCTCCCATGGCGGAAGAAAAGAAAGATGTGGGAGCAGAAGATCCTATCAAAATATTTTGCGAGGAGGCCCTAGAGAAAAAAAGGAACGCGATGATGGATAAGTTTTCCCAGATCCTTCAATGGCTACCCACCAACGATGCATCTTCATCTAGTAGCCACTCTGAAGGTGCCACTCCTTTTAAGGTACAAGTAAACTTTGACATTCCCATATTTGAGGGCCAAATAGACTTAGACGCCATAGATAGATGGATGAATATATTAGAAGCATATTTCTCAGTTCATGACTTTTCCAACCAGGAAAATATTACTTTTTCACTCCTCCAAGACGCCCCCCATATCAAGAACTGGTGGGAAACCTATTATGAGCAAAAGGACAAGAGGGAAACCTCCCTGTTCTTGACAGCACCCACTTGGAATTATTTTCGAGATTCCATCAAGGAACAATATTATCCCGTGGGGATTTATGAGGACAAGTACATATAACGGACTACGTTGCGACAACAAAGGGATCAAGATGTGCATGAACTGATGAATTTGTTCCATACCCTGCGCACAAAGTTGGTTATCAAAGATTCGGAGAAACATTTGGTGCTGAATCATTGCAGTTTTCTGCACAGATACAGTCAGGAGTAAATGGAGTTCCTTGACATATCCTTGCTTGGTGCAGCATACCAGTATGTTGTTAATATTGAGCAGAAATTCAACTAGAAGAAGCGAGAATTTGGATCTGGGAATCAGAATCAAGGGAAAGGCACCCCCAAACCATAGAACAAAGGGAAAAGCCAAGGCAAGGTGGCCCAAGACAACCAGCCAAAGCCACAAGTGAAGAAAAACACTGTGAATCCAAAGAAGGACATGGGAAAGTGGTGTGAGTTCCATAAGAGCTCCACTCACAAAAAAAGTGAGTGTCGGGCCAAGTAGTCACTGGTGGTCGAGCTAAAGGCTTCTAAATCAGATGCATGTTATGACTCTGAGTTAGAACCAAACAAGGGGAATGAAAAATGGAAGCAAATTATCGATGCGGAGCCCAACACCAATATTTCGACCACAAAGATCCAAAAGGAGGAACTCGAAGATCCAGATGACGGGGAGCACCTTTTCCATTCCCATATGTGGGTGAAAGGTACCTCGATGTAGTTCATTGTCAACAGCAAGAGACAAAGGACCTCATTTCTGTGGATTTCATGAAGCGGCTAGGCCTACCAACCATAGCACACCCACATCCATACACCATCAATTGGCTTCAGTAAGGGCAAGATCTTTACGTCATCCAATAGTGTCGCTTCCCCTACAATATCAAGTTCTTCACAAATGAGGTATTATGTGATATTGCTCCTCTTCATGTTTTTGATGTATTATTAGGCAAACCATACTTTTGGAAGTGGCATGATGTGTATGATTCTAGGCCTCACATTTTTATTGTTACTTTGGGAAATAATTTGTACATGACACCTGAGGTAGCACTGCGTACTGCCTTCTCTTTGATCACTTCAAAACAATGCAGTAAGCTCATTTCCAAAACCAAGAAATTTTTTTTCCTAATGATCTGCCCTCAAGGAAAGAATAAGAGTATGGCCATGACCTCCGAACATGGCTCCTCTGCATGACAATAACAGATGGCCAAGGTTGTGTAGGAGTACGGGAACATCTTCACCTCACCCGCATGGGTACCTCTGCATTGTTAGGTCAAGCGCTCCATTGATCTGACCCCAAGTGTGTTGCTATGCAATGGAACAATCTATTAGAACTCTATTCTGGAGAATGATGAAATCAAGAGGCATATTCAGGAGCTCCTACATAAAGGTCATATCCTGTCGAGTTCATTGCCTTGTGGGAGCCCAATAATGTTGGTGCAGAAGAAGTATGGGACTTGGAGACTTTGTATTGAATATTAGGTGCTAAACAAGATCACTCTTTGGAACAGGTATCCAATCCCGTAGATTGATGACCTTTTTGACCAACTCAAGGGGGCCAAATATTTCAGGAATATTGAATTTAAGTCCAGGTATCACTAGGTACCAATCGAACCCTCTAATGTGTGGAACACTTCCTTCAAAGCTAAGGAGGGCCTTTTTGAATGGTTTGTCATGCCTTTCGGGTTGACGAATGATCCTGCAACCTTCATGAGGCTGATGGATGACATCTTGCAACCATTCGCCAACTCATTCGTGGTGGTGTATTTGGATGACATCATGATATTCAACCAGAGTTGGGAAGAGCACCTCCACCACGTTCAACAAGTTTTCTAAACACTTCGACAACACAAGTTATGTGCCAATTTGGATAAATGCACTTTTGGCATGACCCAGGTTCAATATCTGGGATACATTATTGATGAAAAGGGGGTGCATGTGAACCCAACCAAGATCCAGGCCATTCGGGATTGGCCATCCCCAACCACTCTAACAGATATCTGCAGCTTTTTGGGTCTTGCCAATTTCTACCGCAGGTTCATGTTGGGGTTCTCTCATATCACTTGGCCTTTGATTTAAGTCACCAAGGGAAAATATATATATATATATATATATATATATATATATTCTCTGAATCTCAACAGAATGCATTCGTAGAGTTGAAGCATTGCCTTTTCTCTACACCAGTGCTCACATTACCAGACTTGCATCAAAAATTTGAGGTCGAGACATATGCCTCTGACTATGCTATTGGGGTAGTACTTACTCAACACGGGCATATAGTGGAATATCATAGTGAGACACTTTCAGACATAGTCCAAAAGTATTCCACCCATGACAAAGAAATGCATTCCATTGTGCAGGACTGCCGACAATGGGAGAATTACATTTTGGGGAAGGAAACGATCATCCACATATATCATCGACCCCTTCAGTTCACACAGACACAAGGGAAGTTGTGGAACGATCGCGATCAGAAATGGTCCACATACCTGCAACAGTTCCATTTGAACATCAATTACAAGAAGGGCAGCACCAATAATGTCGCAGATTTCCTTAGCCAACTGATGATCAAGGCGCTAACCACTTTTCTATTCTCTTATGGGCACAAGGCTTGAGGTTGGCTGCATCTCTACAAAAGTGATCCATAATTCGGAAACACATACCACACGCTCTTGGAGGGTAAGCAAGTTCCACATTTTCACCTATGGGATGCATTATTATGCCACCTGGGACACCTCTGTGTTCCTTCAAGGGAGAGTTCCATGATTATTTTGGAATCACACTACATTCGTGTCGTTGGAAATTTCGGGGTCGAGAAAATAGTGACAGTACTGCAGAAGTATTTCTATTGGCCGAACCTTCGACATGATATTGGGATGTACATAGGATCATGCCCTGCGCCATTTCCAAATTGACCATCAAGAAGCAAGGCCTATATACTCCTCTTCCTACCTCTATTTGACCTTGGGAATACATCTCCATGGATTACATGTCATTTCATCCTTCTACCAAGCATGGAAATGACTATGTTTTTGTGATCCTTGACAAATTCTCTAAAATAGCCATTATGGTAGCCTGCAAGAAGAATATCGCTACAGAAGCCACTGTTAAAATCTTATTTGAACAAGTGTGGGTATACTTTGGGATCCCACAGTCCATTATCTCAGATCAAGATAGCAGGTTTCTCATTACATTTTGGTCGAGTCTCTGGTTGATGTTGGACACCAAGCTCACTAAGTCCACAACTTTCCACCCCCAAACTAATGGCCAAATAGAGGTCGTCAATAGGATGATTGTACACATTTTGCACATGTAAAACTCAAAACATCCATGCACATGGGATGAAATACTCCCCTATGTCCAACAAAGCTATAACCATACTCTCCACAGCTCAACTAGCCACAATCCCTTTCAGGTGGGCTTGGGATTCCAGCCACTGTGTCCCATTGATGTGGCCATACCATTTGCAACTACTCAGAAATATTCAACGCATGTCCAGTATGAGGCCGATAAGGCAAACAAATTCATTGAGTACATTCAACACATATGCCAACAGGTCCATGACATATTGGAAAGAGATAATGCTAAGTACAAGCAACGACATGATCAACATCATGTGCCGCACAAGTTTGAGGTGGGCGGCAAAGTTTTGCTACATTTGCAGAAGGAGCGCCTCATTGGGTCCCACTGTAACCTTTTCCCACTCTGATATTATCTATACACCATCACCAAGGAGGTAGGGGAAATTTCCTTTGAGCTCAGTATTCCACCACCTAGTGTTAAACATGGAGTGCCTTTAGCCCTACTTTCCACCATTGCTCGACACATCCAACATTTCAAAAAAACTCACACTAACAGAGTTAAGCCTAGACTTCATGCAATAAGCCAAAACTGATTGAATCGTGGGCACACAAGAACACCCGCCAACAAGGGATCTAGCTATATCGAGTTGTCAAAGAAGGCCAACTCCTTCACTAGGGAACAAATTCATCATAAATTTCCTCACCTTGTGGAGGCTCTGCATGCAATGGGGACCATTGATTCCTAAGGGGGGAGGAATGATCCAGGTCGATATTGGTGTCCACCCACCTATTCCGCCTAGACCTCCAAGAATTTTCATCAGTTTCCTTATTTATAGCAGCATTTACTATTTTTAGTAATTTTTTGGGTCCTAAACTTCTCGAGCAGTTTTGACCCCCTAAACAACGTTTTTTTGAGTTATGCATCAGGCCCATAACCATAGGTAAGGGCCTACGGCGAAACCTGTAGTGCTAGAAGAGATATGTCTGATGATATATTGTATGCACCAAAATAAATAAATATATATATATGAACAAGTTACAACCCTGGGAATTTGGTTGCCCAACTAACCCCAACAAGACCCACAACTCTTGGCATTCCATCTACTAGGGTTAGGGTTTTGGTTGTTTAGGATTTTCCCATGTTGTTCAATAATAACAAGGCCCTTGAGCCTCATTGTAACACAATTTAGAGGCATGTAGCCACCACATCTCTTCTTAAAGATAAGCTACCATTGCCTAAGCTACTTTATTTTCCATTCAGTTTGTAAGCATTTTTCAGTGTTTCATATTAATGAAATGAAGTGTTATTCATGTTGCATCTCAACTTTTATGCTTATTTATGTATTTTATTGTGTTCTTGCATAACTCTGGATCATTTTAAAGGACATGTCGAATATGGTGGAGGTGCCCTTTCTAAATCTGGCTCAAGATCAAGATGTCATCTAAATACACCACCACAAATGAGTTGATGAAGTGTCACAAGATGTCTTCCATCAGCCTCATGAAGGTTGCGGGGGCATTCATCAACCCAAAAGGCATGAAAAACCATTCTAAAAGGCCATCCTTGGATTTGAATGTAGTGTTCCACACATTGGAGGGCTCAATTAGTGCTTGGTGATAACCAGATCAATTCAATCTAGATGAAATATTTATCCTCCTTGAGTTGGACCTCCAGGTCACCATTCCGTGGGATCATATACCTATTTTAAACAATCCTCTTTTTTAGTACCCGATAATCAATATAGAGTCTCCAAGTGTCGTCCTTATTTTATACCAACATAATCGGGCGCCCACAGGGCAATGAACTTGGCCTAATGTGCTCTTTCTGCAATAACTCTTAATTTTTCCTCTTGATCTCATCGTTCTCCAAAATAGAGCATCGATAGATTGGTCCATTGGGTAGCGACGCGCTTGAGGTTAGATCAATGGAGTGATTGACCTGACAATGTACATGTACCCCTGCGAGTGAGGTGAATATATCGATGTACTCCTTCATGACCTTTCCATCTATTTTTGTCATGTAGAGGAGCCATGTATTGAGGCCATGGCCACAATATTCTTCTGGCCTTGAGGGAGAATCATAAGGAGAAAAAATTCTCGGTATGGGACATGATATTACTGCATTCCTTTGCAATGATCATAGATATTGTAGTAGGCGGTGCTACCTCTGGTATCCTGTACAACTTAGCTCCCAAATAAATAATAGCAATGCAAGGCCTAGATTCACACAGAGCATGTCTCTTCCACAAGCATGGTTGGGCTAATAATATATCAAAAACTTTGAGAGGCGAAACATCGCATAGTACCTCATCTGTGAAGGGCTTAATGTTGTAGGGGAGGCAACACTGCTGGCTGACGCGGAGATCTTGTCCTTGGTGAAGCCACCTGATGATGTAAGGTTGTAGGTGTGTTGTGGTCAGTAGACCTATATGCTTCACAACATCTATTGAAACGAGGTTCTTTGGCTCCCACTTTTGACAATGAACTTCATCAGAGAACCCTTCACTGACATTTGTGAGTAGAAGAGATAATCCCCCTCCTCTGGATCTTTTGTCTCATCCTTCTTTGTGGTGGAAATGGTGGCACTGGGCTCTACATAAATAATATGATTCCCTTTAACATTCCCCTTATCAGGTTCTAAATCATAGTCGGAGCATGCATCTTATTCGGAAGCCTTCAGCTCAGCCACCAGTGACTGCTTGGCTCGGCACTCACTCGTGTTGTGAGTGGATATCTTATGGAACTCACACCACTTTCCCATGTCCATCTTTGTCTTCATGGTGTTTTTATTTACTTATGGATTCAATGAGTTTTCCTCGGTCGCCTCGCCTTGGCTTTGTCCTTTGTTCTGCAGTTTGGGGGTGGCTTTCCCTTGCTTCTGATTCGCCGATATGAAGTATAACTTCATATGTTTAAAATTATGCTCCATCTTGATATCATATTGATAGGTGGAACCGAGCGAGGAGATGTCCAAGAACTCCATTTCTGATCTAGGTGGATATTGGTGGCCACATGCCTATTCAACTTGGGGCCCCACCATTGTTTCTTTTAGTTTTTCAGTTTCCTTTATTGTAGCACAATTTACTATTTTTAGCATTTTTTCAGGTCCTAAACTTCTGGAGCTGTTATGAGGCCCTAAACAACGTTTTTTTGGAAAACCGGGAGGCCCCAGGATAGATCTTTCCAACAAGGTATTACACACGTCAAATAGAAATCGTATGCCAAAGTTACGTCCTCAGGAAGTTGATGTACCAATTTACCTAAACGAAGCCCATAGATTTGGCGTTTCATCTCTTAGGGTTAGTTTTTTGGATGTTTATGGTTTTCCATGGTTTATCAATAATAAATAGGCCTTCAAGCCTCATCGTAACATAGTTCAGAGGCCTATAGCCACCACATCTATTCTCAGAGATAAGCTACTAGCGCCCTAGCTAGTTTATTTCCATTCTGTGTGTAAGCATATTTCAGTTATGTGATATTAATTAAATGAAGTCTTATTTCTACTGCATCTATGTGTTTATGTGTATTTATGTATTTTATTACATTCATGCATAAGTCCATATCAGTGGTATCAGAGCAGTATTTTCTTTCTCAATCCTTCTTTACGTGTCCAAAACGAGGTCGAGGTATAAGGAGTTAGGGCTCAATCTAGTTGAACCTTTGCAAGATCAACCTCACAAACCCTGATGACTGCCCATGGGGAACAAAAAGAAAGATGAGGGAGCAGGAGATCCTATCAAAATATTTCTCGACAAGGCCCTCAAGAAACAAAGGAATGCGATGATGGATAACTTTTCCTAGATCCTTCAACGACTTTCCACCAGTGGCGCATCTGCATCCAGCAGCCAGTCTAGAAGCGCAATGCCTTTTAAGTTACAAGTAAACTTTGACATTCCCATTTTTTAAGGAAAAATAGATGTAAACGTCATAGATAGATGAATCTATTAGAAGGGTATTTCTCAGTTCATGACTTTTCCAACCAGAAAAATATTACTTTTTCACTCCACAAATTCGCCCCCCATGTCAAGGACTCATGGGAAACCTACTGTGAGAAAAAGGACGAGAGGTAACCCTCTCTGATTTCGGTCGCACCCACTTGGAATACTTTTCGAGATGCCATCAAGGAACTATATTATCCCGTGGGGAGATATGAGGAGAAGTACATACAATGGACTCTGTTGCGGCAGCAAAGGGATCAAGATGTGCATGAGCTGACGAATCTATTCCATACCCTGCACACAAAATTGGGTATCAAAGATTCAGAGAAAAATTTGGTGTTGAAGTATTGCAATTGTCTACATAAATAAATTTAGGAGGAAATGGAGTTCCTTGACATATATGCAATACCGGTATGCTACCAAGATTGAGCATAAGTTCAAACAAAAGAAGCAAGAATTTCGATCTGTTAATCAGAGGCAAGGGAAAGGTACCCCCAAACCATAGAATAAAGGAAAAATCCAAGGTAGGGCGACCTAGGATAAACCGCCAAAGACTCAAGCAAAGAAAAAAATTTCAAATCCAAAGAAGGACATGGGAAAGTGGTGTGAACTCCATAAGAGCTCCACTCACAACACGAGTGTTGGGCCAAGCAGTCACTAGTGGCTGAGCTGAAGGCTTTTGAATCGGATGCATGCTCTGACACTGAATCAGAAACAGACAAGGGGAATGATAAATGGAAGCATATTATCGATGCAGAGCCCAACACCATTTTTTCCAACACGAAGATCCATAAGGAGGAACCAGAAGATCCAGAGGAGAGGGAGAGCCTCTTCCATTCCCAGATGTGGGTAAAGGGTTCCCCGTTGCAGTTAATTTTTGACAACAGGAGCCAAAAAGAACCTCATTTCAGCAAAGGTCGTGAAGCAGTTGGGCTTGCCAACCACATCACATCCACAGTTGTACAACATCAGGTGGCTTCACCAAGGACAGGATCTCAGCCAGCAGTGTCACCTTCCCTACAACATCAAGCCCTTCACAGATGAGGTATTATGTTTCATTTCTCCTCTTGATGTTTTTGACGTATTATTATGCCAACCATACTTGTGGAAGAAACATGTTGTGTATGAGTCTCGACCTCGCATTTTTATTGTTACTTTGGGAAATAATTTGTGCAGGATACCATAGGTAGCACCGCATGCCACCATCTCTTTGGTTACGTCAAAACATAGTAGGCTCATTTCCAAAACTGGGAAAGTTGTTTTCCTGATAATCTTCCCTTGGGGAAAGAATAATATTGTGGGCATGACCTCTAGAAAGATCTCCTCCGTAGGACAACAATAGATGGACAAGGTCATGGAGGAGTATGGCGACATATTCACCTCACTTGCAAGGATACCTCTACACTGTCAGGTCAAGCACCCCATAAATCTAACCCCAGGTGCATCGGTGCCCAATGCACAAATATATCGGCACTCTGTTCTGGAGAACAGCGAAATCAAGAGGAATATTCAGGAGCTACTACAGAAAGGTCACATCTAGCCAAATTCAACGCCTTGTGGGAACTCGATCGTGTTGGTGTAGAAGAAGGATGGGACTTGGAGACTCTGTATTGACTATTGGGTGTTGAAAAATATCACTATCCGGAATAGTTACTCGATCCCACATATTGATGACCTCATGTACCAACTCAAGAGGGGGAATATTTCATCAAGATTGACTTGAATTCTGGGTATCACTAGGCACCATGCGAACCCTCCGATGTGTGGAAGACTACCTTCAAATCCAAGGAGGCCTTTTCAAATGGTTGGTCATGCCTTTCGGGTTGACGAATGCTCCCACAACCTTCATGAGGTTGATGGACGACACCTTGCGGCCATTCACCAACTCATTTGTATTAATGTACTTAGATGACATCCTAATCTTCAGCTAGAATTTGGAAGAGCACCTCCACCACATCCGACAAGTCCTCCAAAAACTATGACAACACAAGTTGTATTCCAATTTGGAGAAGTGCACTTTTGGCATGACCCAGGTTCAGTATCTAGGATACATTATTGATGAGCGGGGGGTGCATATGAAAATATCCAAGATCCAAGTCATTAGGGATTGGCCAGGCCCAACCACTCTAATAGAGCTCCACAGATTTCTAGGTCTTGCAACTTTCTACCACACATTTGTGTTGGGATTCTCTCATATCACTTGGCCCTTGAACCAAGTCACCAAGGGAGGAGCAAAAGAAAAATTCTTTTGGTCTTAATCTAAAAATAAGGCGTTCGTCGAGTTGAAACATCGCCTCTGCTCTGCCCTAATGCTCACATTACCAGACTTGCAACAACCATTTGAGTTCGAGACATATGCCTCAGACTATGCTATTGGGACAATTCTTACTCAATAGGGGCATCCAATGGAATATCACAGTGAGACATTTTCCAACATAGTCCGAAAGTATCCCACTTATGAGAAAGAGAGGCATTCCATTGTGCAGGCTTGCTGACAATGGAAGCATTACATTTTGGGGAAGGAAACATTCATCCACACAAACCATTGACCCTTGTAGTTCATACATACACAAGGGAAGTTGCAAAATGATCGCCATTAGAAGTGGTCCACATATCTGCAACAGTTTCATTTGAACATCAAGTACAAGAAGGGAAGCACCAATAATGTTGCAAACTGCCTCAGCCGAGTGTTGATCATGACGCTAACCACCATGCTCAACTCTTGTGGGCACGAGACTTCTGATTGGTTGCTTCTCTACAAGAGCGATCCATAATTCAGCAACAAATAGAAGGCGCTCTTGGAGGGTAAGAAAGTTCCAAATTTTCACCTCCAGGATGCACTGTTATGTCACCTGGGACACCTTTGTGTTCCTTCAAGCGAGCATGCCAAGATGATTTGGGAAGCGCACTGCAATCGATTTGATGGTCATTTCGGGGTCGAGAAAATAGTGGTAGTACTACATAAGTATTTCTACTTGTTGAACCTTCGACTGTATGTCGAGAAGTGCATCAGATCTTGCACTGCCTGCGTCATTTCTAAACCGGCCATCAAGAATCAAGGCCTCTATAATCCGCTTCCTACCCCTAGTTGACCTTGGGAATCCATATCCATGGATTACATGTCGGGCCTTCCTTCTAATAAGCATGGAAACAACTGTGTTTTCATGGTCGTCAACAGATTCTCAAAGATGGCCATTATGGTGGCCTGCAAGAAGAATATGACAGCAAAAACCACTGCTAAAATATTCTCTAAAAGAGTGTGGGTACACTTTGGGATCCCACAGTCTAGCATCTCAGATCGAGACAGTAGGTTCCTCGGTACATTTTGGTCCAGCCTCTGGTCAATTTTGGACACCAAGATCACCAAGTCCACAGCTTTCCATCCCCAAACTGATGACCAAACAGAGGTCGTCAGTAGGATGATCGTACACATTCTACTGATGTACAACTCAAAGAATCCACACACATGGGATGAGAGCCTCCCTTATGTACAACACAACTATAATCAGGATTTCCACACCTCAAAATGGCCACATCCCCTTTCAGGTGGGCTTGGGATTCCAGCCACTATGTCCCAATGATGTAGCCATGCCATTTGTGGCTACTCAGGATAATTCAGCTAATGTCCAGTTTAAAGTTGAAAAGGTGAAAAACTTAATTGAGTGCATTCAACACATCCACCAATAGGTTCATGACATATTGGTTAGAGCCAAGGCCAAGTAAAAGTAGTGAAATGATCATCGTCAGGTGCCACACAACTTCCAGGTGGACGACAAAGTGTGGCCACATTTTCAAAAGGAGCGCCTCGTTGGAACCCACTGTAAGCCTCACCCACTCTAATATGGGTCTTACACCATCACTAAGGCTATAGGGGAAAACTCCTCTGAGCTCAATATTCCACCATTCCTTGGTCTACACCCAATGTTAAATGTGGACCACCTTTGGCCCTACTTTCCACCTCTACTGGACACATCTGACATTGCAGAACAACTCACACCAATAGAGTTAAACCCAGACTACATGGAAAAGGCCACCACGGATCATATCATGGACACAAAAATCAATAACACTCACTAGAAAAAGATCAAACTGTATCGGGCTGTCAAAGCTGGCCAAATCCTACACCAACGCAAGTGGCTCACCAGGGACCAAGTTCAGCAGAAGTTTCCTCATCTCATGGAGGAAATCAATGCAATGAGGACCATTTCTTAATAAGGGGTGAGGAATGATCCAGGTATTTATTGGTTTCCACCCACCTATTCCACTTGGGGCCCCACCATTGTTTCTTTCATTTTTTCAGTTTCGTTAATTGTAGCACAATTTACTATTTTTAGCATTTTTTCGGGTCCTGAACTTCAGATTCGTTTAGAGGACCTAAATGATGTTTTTTTGGGAAATCTGGGAGAAACATGGGTCTTTGAATTTATTTCTCACTCAAAATTTATATTCCTCATATAGATCTTTCTAACGAGGTATTGTGCGCATCAAACGGAGATCGTATGCCAAAGTTACGTCCCCAGGAAGTTGATGTACCAATTTACCAAAACGGGGCCCATAGTTTTGCCGCTTCATCTCCTAGGGTTATATTTTTGGATGTTTAGTGTTTTTCATTATTTATCAATAATAAACAGGCCTTTGAGCCTCATTGAAACATAGTTCAGGGGCCTATAGCCACCACATCTCTTCTCAAAGATAAGCTACCAGCACCCTAGCTATTTTATTTCCATTCTGTCTGTAAGCATATTTTACCCCCTAATGTGTATTTATGTATTTTATTGAATTATTGCATAAGTCCAGATCAATTTCTTCCTATATGTATTTATGCAAACAGTTGCGCTACTTGAGTACCAAATGTCACTCAGAATCCTTGATACCCAGCTTTGTGCGAAGGGCATGAAAACCATTTGTGAACTCCGACACATCTTGTTCAATTCCCTGTTGCAGTGTGGTCCACTTTATGTATTTATCTTCATAGTTATCAACAGGGTAATATTGTTCCTTGATGGAATCTCATAAAGAATTCCAAGTGGTTGTGACTGAAAATAGTTAGGGTTCCCTCTCATCCTTTTGCTAATAGTAGCTTTCCCACTAGTCCTTTACATGGGAGGTGACTTTCAGAAGTGAAAATGTAACGTTTTCCTAGTTGGAAAAGTCATGAATTGAAAAATATCCTTCCAAAAAATTTAACCATTTATCTTTAGCGTCTCCATCTATCTAGCATTCAAATATGGGAATGTCAAAGTTAACTTATACCTTAAAAGGAGTGGCACCTCCAGAGTGGTTGTTGGATGAAGATGCGTCGCCTATGGCAGTCGTCGAAATATCTGGGACAATTTATCCATCATCGAGTTCCTTTGTTTCTCGAGGGCCTCCTCGAGCGATATCTTGAAAGGATCTCGTGCTCTCTCTTCTTTATTTGCTTCCTCCATTGGAGGTCGTCAGGGTTTGCGAGGCTGATCTTGCAAAGGTTCAACCAGATAGAGTCCTAACTTCTTATACCCTAACCTCATTGGGGGCATGCAAAGAAAAACTGAGAAAGAGTAGACCGCTCTGATACGACTAATCTGAAATTTTGCAGGAACACAATAAAATACAAATATAAACATAAACACATAATTGTAGTAGAAATAAAACTTCATTTCATTAATATCAAAGCACTTAAATATGTTTACATATAGAAAGGAAATAAACTAGCTCCGGTGATGGTAGCTTATCTCTGAGAAGATATGTGGCGGCTACAACCTTTGAACTATGTTACAATGAGGCTCAAGGGCCTTTTTGTTATTTAACAACAAGTTAAATCCATAAACAACCAAACCCTAACCACAGGAGATGGAACACTAAGAGTTTGTGGGCCCCGTTGGGGTTAGTTGGGTAACCAACTTCACAGGGTCATAACTTGGTCATATTATCTCCATTTGGTGCTTACGATACCTTGTCAGAAATATCTCTCTAAGTACCACTATATTTTCCACAGGTGCAGAACCTTGCTTATGGATACGAGCCTGTTGTAGACCTAAAAAAAAATTCCATTTAGGGGTTCAAATCTACTTCGGAAGTTCAAGACCCGAAAAAACTGCTAAAAATAATAAATACTGCTATAAACAAGGAAAATTAATGAAATTGACTAGGGGTCTAGGTGGAATAGGTGATTGGCCACCAATATACACTTAGATTAGTCCTCCCCCATTAGGAAGCAATGGTCACCATTGTGTGCAGAGCCTTCATGAGGTGAGGAAATTTATGTTGAATTTGGTCCCTCGTGAACCACTTACCCTCGTGAAGGAGTTGGCTTGCTTTCACAACTTGTAAATTTGGATTCTCTGCTGGCAGATTTTTTTGATTAGTGTGTTCAAGATCCAATTTTTTGTGTCCTACTCCACGCAGTCTGGGTTTAACTCTGTGGGTGTGAGTTGTTCTGCAATATCATATGTCTCCAGTAATGGTGGAAATTATGGTCGGAGGCGGTCCATAATAGACACTGGGTACATACCAAGGAATGGTAGAATGTTGATATCAAAGGTAGTGTCTCCTAAAACCTTGGTGATGGTGCATGGCGCATATTAGAGCAGGCGAAGCTTGCGGTGGGGTCCAAAAAGGCACTCCTCTTGCAAATGTAGCCAAAATTTGTCGCCCACCTGCAACTTGTGTGGAAACCGATGTTGATCATGTCGCTACCTGTACTTAGAATTGTTTTGGCTTGATGGGGCCTAGACCCACGTTCAGATATGGTTGCGCAAACCAAAAAAACTCACTATTATCGCCCCTTTAAGAAACGATATCTTACGCATACCAAAGTCTCACCCAAGGCAAGATACAAGGATGCTAAAACTAGGTTTATGCATCCAGAGGGACAATGGAGTGTGGCTTTAGGGATTATCTTCTTAATATATATTCGCAGAGTAGAGATATTAAATATACAGCCGCGGTTCAACACTTCTATTGAACTAACTTGCATATTGTGCGATCTTACTCTAAAAAGCATAAAACATCATAAATAATCATGAACGGGACTTCAGCATGTAATTTTATATTAAAAACCTTACTTAGCACAGATAAAAAAAAATATAAGTAAAGAAAACAAACTCAAAACACAGATCTGTCATCAAAATTATTTCGTTAATGCGCAGATCTTCCCAATACAATCAGTTCTACCCTACGTGCTTAGCTACAAGGGTCTGCACACTCAGCTGCAAACTTCCTAAGATCTTTGTGCACTCAAATACAAGAGTTTTTCCTCTAACCCAAACCATAGAACACTAACTAAAAATAATGTTACATCTAAGTGCATTTTATCCCTTAATTTATCCGATATCTTCAAGATCTATCCTAGACACCTTATATAGTCTCTACATTTACAATACCATGGTCCGAAAACCATGGGAATTTCTCAATGTACATAAAACATTCCCATTATTTTACAAAACAATGGATTTTGACCCACCCCAAAGCCCCTAAGACTCAAACATAACTCTATGTCGTGCGCTCCTCTCCTCGATCTGTAGAGTCTTTCTCAAAATATTTACTCAAGGGGTACCTTCTCCAACAAGCTCCCAACAAAAAAATTTCACTTGTCCCGAGTCACACTGCTTGTGCACCTTCGATATTTGCTTTGATGCCGCTCAAGGCATCCTTTAGAGGTGGAACTGCTTCAGTGCACTGATTTTCAACTTCATGGACTTCAATTAGTAGCGTCTCGGTGAATGCCCTGATTGTCGTCTGCGCAATTCCTTTTTGTTCCTAACGTAGTGCTTTCAACTGATTCTCCATGTTCTGTGAGAGCTGACTAGCCTCATCTTCCCACGGCTTCATTTTGGCTGTGATAAGCTTCTCTTTTTTGTGCATCTCATTGATATATTCCTGCAAAAATTTACCTCTTATAGGCGGTTATACCACTGTATCGGTGCTAAGGTCTTTTTTGTGACCTTAATCTGGTCCATCTGTTCTAAGTTCTCATAAAATTCCGCTTCAATCCTCTACATTTTAGGGTCGTTCTGCAGTGAGGCCCATACATCCATGATATATTCAAATATGTGTGTGCACTCCTGGATGGTGGATTCAATTTGTTTAGTGGCAGCCTTGAGCTCTATTGCACGTTGCTACTAGACCTCTGGTGGAGTGTCGGGCTGCAATTGCATCTGCAACTCGATGATCTTCATTTGCATCTCGAGTCACACTTTATCGAATTAGGTTGTGGAATCCTTAATTTTTGTCATGATTTTGGTCACTTTTTCTTTTGGTGTGGTTGCAGTCTAAATTTGGAGATTAGGTAGGTCGCTGCAAGCCTTGGAGATGGTTTCCTCCAACTTCTGTCTGTGCGCAATCTCTGCATCGCGCTCCCATACAGCCAACTCATTTTCCTCATCCATTGTTTATCTTTCCCACTTAACATCTTGGATAACCAATAGGGCGTGTTTCTCTCTGATATGAAATTCATCAATAATTCGCTGGTGGAACTTGTAGAATGTTTGCATAGGAAGCACAACAACGTTAAGCCTTGTGTTCTGCCGGTGCACCGCCTTCTCCAGCTACTTCGCAGTATCAAAACATAATGTTCATGTAGGGATTGGCACCACGCGAGTATTAATTTTAATGGCCAATTCATGCTCTGTCATTGTTGCAACTTCTGGTGCCTCTCTTGCTTGAGTCGTGATCTTTTGAAGTGCGCTCGCTTGACTCACGCTTTCTTGTATTATGTTGTTCTAAACCTGCAAATGTTTTAGGCCCTTATGGACCTCCACCAATACCTTATTGTATTGGCCTTCAATGTTACCCCATAGGTGCTTGGTGACTTGCCGATAATTGTCTCCTATCTCATTGAGGTCCCTCTCAATGAGGACCATTGCTTCTGGGCCGACGACCCTACTGGACTTCATTTTCTTCTGTGTGCCTCCACTTTGTGCTTGTCTTATTTTAGTAATAAAAGGGAAGGGGGGGTCGGATGGATCCATAATTGTATCATCTCCATGACCATCACCCCCTCCTATTTCTAGAACCTTTGTCTCTATCTCAACATTCGCTTCGGCCTCTATATTAGTCATGAATGTTACTTTCTTTTGTAGCTTCCCAATGTCCTTCTTTCATGTATACGAAGTGGACTTCGTTCCACTCGTCCATGCCTGCTCAGTTTCCGTGCCTTCAATGGGAGGATTTAGCCAATCACTTGGCCATTCACTGACAATGGCTGCAATATCTTCCTCTTACACCAGGTACGGAAGCTCGTACCAGACCCCAGTAAGGTCCTTCTTCGCCTAGATGTGTACATGGTGGAAATATTCTTTAAATTCACGACCTACTGATATTCTTTCAAAATACTTGGTGAAATCTAGGGCTTTTGGCTGATCACTGTGTGAAAAATCATCTAGAACCCGACCCAAAATATTTTTTCACCATTACCCTGGTCGGCTCTTTTGAATGCCACAGTGCGGAATACCATGCAACCTCCCAGAGATCTCGGTCAGAAAAGGAGAACTACGACTCATCGGGCTCCTTCCAGGCCATCAACGCTATTAAGAGCAAGAGCCATGCATAGTGGAATTTATTTCCCTCCTTTTGAGCTTTGCGACAGTCAACTAAGAATTCATTACATAGGTATCCTTTCCAATTATATATGACGCCTTTCTTGCACTCTACATCCAAAGACACCATCGGCGTAGAAACGTCCTCTGTGCGACACTTCTGCATGATTATTCCTGCCAAAATATGTGCCAAAAATCACACTGACCTATCCATGATGGAGTTAATTGAGTAACCCCTACTCCCTTTCATCATGCCATAATATTGCTTCATCTGGTCTGCTAGCTTCTTGTCCTGATCCTTGCCCACAAATGCGTTTACGGGGTCCAAGCCGAGACAAGGAAGTGATGTGATCTTCCTTATCATCATTGTGTCAATAGGATCCTTTTCCCCAACCATAAGCAGTCATCGTGCACCAGGGCCAGTAGTTGGCGCACACAAATTGTATTGATGATGCTTCGCCCAAAGTGCAGAACTTATAACATGTTTAGCATCCCTGCATCCTGGATACCAACCACCCATTTCATTGGTTACAATCTGGTTACCCTGGTAGCTTCATAGCAGGTGGAGCGCAGATACCGACTTAGCTTGATCTGTGAGTATTAGTTGCAGTTGTTAAAATCCCAATCCTCCATGCGCATCTAAGGCACTTTTCCCCAAAAATCCCCCTCAACCGACACTTCATATAGTAGCAATGGTGTGAAAATATTGTATTTGACTGCATCTTGATCCTTTGTATGCTTCGCAGTTGTCAACTTCCATGGAAGAATATATGGGGGCAACCTAGAGATAGGTTCCACCTCCTCTACATCAATTTCTTCTGGTGTGATTTCTTTTTCGTTCAACTCTTTTACCTCGATAACCTGATTCTGTTAATCTTGGGTCACCATACTCCTCTGCTCCTTAGGAATTTTCTTCTAGGGAAATGTTCTTATCACCGGCATATTTGGATTTTTGGATAGAGCCCTGCCCAAAATGTTATGCTTTCTAGGTGACCTCGGCCCTATGATAGTTGTTGGGGATGTAGACGTCATTGTGTTTTCTGTTAGCCCCAAAAATCTCCCAAGCTGAGGAGGAAATCGAATGAGGTAACCACATACCTCTTTTGGCTTGCTATCTAGCCCTACCAAGCTTAGAGAGGGGTCTCTCCAGTGAAAAAACTCAATCAAAGGAGATGAATGGAGTATCAAATGTATCTTAGGCTAGGTATGATAGGCTTAAGGGTTTTGATATAGGGTTTCTGGGTCGAAACAGAAAGAGAGAAAGTACCATTTGGAAATGGAGTCAAATTTAGTTTCTTTCTACATATTTGAGGCAAATTAGGTGCTATGTTCAGCCAGATAAATGATATGAAGTGAGAGATGGAAAGGAGATGAAATCCCACTACACTATAGGAATCTATCAATGGATGAATCTCCAGTGCATATTTAGAAGAAATAACACAAATATAGGCTACAAAACATAGCATAAAACATGAATGAATTCTGTAAAGATAACCATTAACACATAACAAGCATCATCAGTGTGAAAGGAGCATCTAACATGGATGAATTCCTATCATTTATTTTCAGACAATACCAGCATAAAAACATAATCATGGAAATGATATATAGGAACACATACTTCACATAAACACTGTGATGAATCTCAAAACTTAGAAGAAAGAAACTTCTGCATTAATTTCAGAAAATTACTCACAGTCCAACAGTCTCCCTATGCTGAAAAACCAACCAATCTTCCTTACAAATTATTTCTTAAAATAAACAAATACCTCTTTAGGATTAGGTGTTCCAACATCCCCCCTTAATCCGAAGGGGTATGGGTGAGTCCAAGAAGAGAGTTGTAATACAGATCTGCAAAGTATACATGGCAGCACTTGGGCTGAATCAACTCTCTGAAATGTTGGAAAAAAAGAGAGGTGGTTTGAGGATGACCACCAACACTGGAACGCAAAACTTGTTGCAGTTCCCGGAACTCTTCCAAAACTGGAAAGAAGCTAAATGCTTCTGCTAGAGGAATTGTCCCTCATAAAAAAGGGAGACCTTCAACCTAAAAGAAGGGAGGTCTACAACCTGTGATGGTTTTAGGATTACCAACAACTCTGGAATGCTTGAAGCATTTCCTGGAACTCAACCAAAGCTGGCAAGAAGCTGAAGGCTTCTGCTAGAGGAAGTGTTCCTCATATATGAAAGGGAGACCTTCGACCTAAAAGAAGGGAGGTCTACTACCTGTGATGATTTTAGGTTATCCACCAACCAAAGATGATGGTTTAAGGTTATCCACCAACCGAAGGCATGCTCATGGGCATCTGTGTCTCTGGCTACATCTCTGAATCCGGAATGACGAATTGTGGCTCAGGCTCGCTTGAACTGCTGGCTACAACTTTGAACATGGAATGAGAGATTGTGGCTCAGGCTCGCTTGATCTGTCGTCGAAGCTTGTACATGACCACCATTTTCCCCCCTGTCAGGGACAAGGTGAGATGATGGCGAAAACTCAACTGCAAGTTTGCTCAATATCCGTGAACATGTTCTGACATGCAACTTAAACATCTTCTTGGCTGCTGATGCCCATTGCCAAGAAGCGATCCATCCAAGATGAATCTTGGTTCTTGCAGGAGGCTTGTTTCTGAAGCATCTGTCTGAAGAATGGGTGTGCCGACCACAGTGCTTGCATGGATGAAGATCAAAACAGTGATCTTTCATATGGCCAACTCGATCACAATGTTGGCATTTCTCAATCTGTTGTTGTTGTGGAGCAGGATCTGGAACAGCTGCAGGTGAACTGTCATACAAGAATCCGACACTCTGAAATATGATGGGCTTGGTGTAGTCTGGAATATGAAAGGACACATCCTTTTCATATCCAAGACCAGTTCGGTGCTTGTTGTGGACAAGCTCTTCCCAAGGTCTGATGATGGGCTTGAGAAGTGCAGGTTGAACTGCTGCATCTGCATGTAAATCTGCTCTAGTACAAGGAACTGAATGGGAATCAATTACAACTTTATCTTCTTGCTGCTGATGGGAGTCTTTCACAATGTTCTGAACAGAAACAGGTTCAGAATGGTGCCTCTTTTGCTGAAGTTCATCTTGTTGAAGCTGAGATTCCAACTGCAAAAACTCAATCTTCTCTTGTGCATCTAGCAAACAACTTTGAATGTTACAAAGAGCATTCTTGCTCATTTTTATCATGTCATCAACATTGGAATGAATGAGGTTATTCAACAACTCTAATGCCTCATTGATTTTAGCCATTTCAACAACTTAGGCTCAAAAAATGAAAGGGTGTCAGCTTCAACCGAAAATGCACCCGTTTACAATGTGATGCAACAAGAAATACAAATGACTCAAAAGAATTTCCAACTATGGAAATCTCAAAGTACAAAGTGTGCTCCTCAAATGATGGAGGGAAATCAACAATCCAACAACTCAAATACACTTCAAATCTTGATTGCAGCTATGAATGAAGAAGAAATATCAATACAATGTCAATATAATATTTCTGCAAAATATGTGCAGCTGAAACACTAGTGCAAGAGGCCTTTAAATCAGCTGAAATTTTCTTCAAAGAGTTGTTTTCAATGATGGAAAACTTGTCTTCAAATTTCAATTTCTTCAAAAAATCACTCTTATGCCACAAATCATAAAATGTCAAATCTGCAATATGTATATACCATTTTCTCATGTGTCATTTCTTCTTTTACTGTTGTTCATTTCTCTCTCCTTCCTCTCTCTCTTTGCTGCTTTTTTTTTTTAATTAATTAAAAATTAATTTAAAAAATGGGAATAATTAAAAATGGGGAAGGGAATTAAAAAAGAGGGAATTAATGGGAAGAAATAAAAATTTAAAGGTGGCGGGGGAGAGGAATTAAAAGTGGGATTAAAAAATGGGGGGCGGTGTTAAAATGTGGGGTGGTATTAATGGAGGGAGAGGGAATTTTATATAGAGGGATTTTTTTTATTTTTTTTATTTTTTTTAACAATTAAAAAAAAAACGAATTTAAAAATGAGGGAGAGTGGGAGGCCCGAAAGGGCGTGGGAAAGGGAGGCGGAGGCAGCGTTGGGTGTGTATGCGTAGAGAGGAGTGTGAGCAGTCGAGCGGGAGAGTGTGTTGTTTTTATTGTGGAGCAGCGTAGTCGAGGGGAGGGCGCCCAGGGTGCGTGGCTCAAGGGATGAAGGCATTGAGAATGTGCACGGAGTGGGGCGCGGGTTGAATAGGGAGAGAGGGGTGTTGGAACGTTGTAAGGGAGAGGGGTTTGAAAGAGTGTGAGTGCAGCGGAGAGGTGAGGAATTAAAAGATTTTAAAATTTGAAATTTAATAATGGGAGGGCCGGCGTAGATAGGAGGACGGGTAGTTGGGTATGTGGTAGCGCAAGTAGAATGGGTAAGGAGGAGGCCGAGGGCAATGTAAAGTGGAAAGGCCGAAAGGCCGTGAGGTAGAGGGTGCTGCCAAGTGAGGGGCGTAAGGCAGTTTGAAGCGAAGGTATATGTAGTCGTAGGGAGCGCTGTAAGGAATGAGTGGATAGGAAGAGCTGTAAGGTTTGAGTGTAGTGAGGGGCGAGGAGAATAGTGCACAGAGGTAAATAAAAATTGCAGGTGGAGGAGGGCGAGGGCTTGAGAGCTCAAAATTTTTTATTTTTTATTTTTTTATTTTTATATAACAACAGAGAGAAGTAAGAAATCTAGCAGCAGATTTTATTTTTTTCTTTCCAAATATATAGCAGAATTTTTCTAGATACACAGCAGAATAATTTGCAGGAACTTGTAGACTTGCAAAAATGATTTTTCCAGCAGCAGAGAAACCCAAAATGCAGAATTTTCCAGAAGATTTCAGCAGTAAAACCTAGAAATTTGCAGATATTTTTCAATGAAAAACTCAGAAATTTTTCTTTCATAAACCCTCTTTAAATAGTATTTTCCAGCAGCTCTTCAATGCAGAAATTTAATAAGCAGAAATTGCAGAGAAAAATAAAAATTTAGAAAACTTTAGATGCGCTTCTTCAACACCACTGCTGCTCTTCTTCAAAGTCAATTTTTGAATGCTGCCGCGGAGTTTGAATGTTGTTCCTCTTCAAAACACTTCTGAATGGTGGAAAAAACACTATTGCAGAAACTCTGAGTGCTGCAAAAATTATCAAAGTTTTTGCAGATATGCACAGGCCATAAACACAAATGGCTCACTCAATTTGGAGCAGGGCCAGCAATCGCCCGCTCTGGTACCATGTTAAGCACACACATGGTGTATGAGAATAATAAACACACACACACAAGAGACTCAACACACAATGAAGGATAAGCGTGTAGCTTTCTTATTTTTTCCATTATACATGATGTACATTTATAGTACAATGGTGTGACTCTTGGTTTCACATTCCAAGGTCACTTGGACTCCATTGTGACTTTTTGCATTCCACACCTACCCATAGAGGATTAGGTGTTCCAACAGTTACAAGCTTCTAAGAAGAGAAAACTAACTTCTAAAAATTAAAACTAATTAATATCTATAAAATAAAAAAAAAACAAATCGCATTATTCTTGAATTGTGAAATTCATTGATCAATTTTGCTTGGATTTGATTCCTTGAAATCTTGAATGTTGCCTGGTCAAATCTTATCAGATCTACCAAGTTGAGAATCAAATATTGTCTTATGTTGATTCTGAATTTGGGGAGCTACAAGCAGTGATATATAATGAGATTCAATCATTGGGAGACACCATGAGACCACTTTATGAAGATATGATAACCCTGCATAATGTGTTTCCCTTGCATAACATGCAAAAGAGATCGCGG
The DNA here is from genome assembly GCA_034641835.2 of Pinus albicaulis. Lineage (NCBI taxonomy): Eukaryota > Viridiplantae > Streptophyta > Pinopsida > Pinales > Pinaceae > Pinus > Pinus albicaulis. The sequence continues at coordinate 1,336,463,091 of CM076579.1, read as the reverse complement.
GATAATATTAAAGTTCTAAAATTGATTCATTCAACCATCAACGTGATCCAAGAATGGGGCATTAAGTACAGGAATTCACCATTAGAGTTGGCCAAAAAGACAAGACAGGAAGCAGAATTGGAAAAGGTTGAAATCATAATGCTTCTACAAAGTAACAAGCAACTTGGTACATATGTGTCCAACATCATAACTTCTTGTGCAATGCTTTATCACAATTTGGATTTCTTGGTTAGAGCCCACAATATTCCTTTTGTTAGCACATTTTCATATACAATGGGTAGAAATGGAATCAGGCAGGAAGTCTAAGAATACTTGGATAATTTGAAGCAGTTGATTACTAAAGAGGATTTGGAAATCACAAGGCATAACATGCATCTATATGTAGTCGGACCTTCCAAGGTAAACATAATTTTTTTTCTTATTATGGAATGAAGCTCAATATAGTTCCAAAACTATCTACCTAGATGTTATGGAGGCAAGAGTCTGATATAATCCAAATATTCCATCCAAGTTTGAGGACATAGCAGCACAATATAAAGCTTGGTACCAATACATTACAACATTTAAGCTAAAAGTGGAATTTGTCGAGCTATATTTTCCTCAAACTCAAGAATAATATATAATTTTTTGTATTATTAGGCTCTATCCACATTTTTGTCCTATTGAGAAAACAATAAAAGTGTAAATGTAAGTGGAATTCCAAGAGTCAAATGTGGAATATGAAGATTCGTTAGTTAGAATAAAGATAAAATAAGTCCAAGAGTCATGAAGGAAATTCAAAAGTCACAAGGGGAGATGAAAGGTCACCCCATTTGTTATAAATAGGCCCTCATAACTCAAAAAAGAGCTTGGCACTTGATATTGGTAGCCTTGGCTTCTCTAGTCTCACATAGGAGTGAGTATCTTTTTTTGGAGAAGCAAGTAGTGACTTCATGTTCCACTATTGGGGCTAGTGTCATATCATTATATTTTATACTTTGAACTTTCACTTAATGATCAGAAGCTCTCAAATCCAACACACCTTCATGCATGTATTGTGGATATTTTAAGACTATTCTTTAAATGTTTACGATATATGTCATTGTATTCATGCTATGTCAATGAACTGTTTTGCTAACTTAGTATGTTTCTTGTTGGATGTTTTTAGTATTTTCTTTCATGATCATTGTTATCTTGTGAACTATTTTGCATGCTAACAAACGATTATTTATTTTTTCATGCGTCTCTTTTAGGATAGTAATATTACTTTTCTTCTAGAGGCTCGCCCTTTTCCCTTCACGTGAAAGACCCTCTTATGCATTACAACTAATATTACACATTTTTTCTTACGTGTTATTACCAAAGATATGTGTATGACTTCTTATGTGTTAATTTTATCCAAGGCACATCTTTGATATCATATCTATGGAAAATGATTGTATTTCCATTTGATGCTCCTGTTCAAAACGGTGTGAGTTCTAATTGGGAATTCATATTGGGGAGATCCCCCTAGTTGATAGATTTTCATCATTCTCAACAACTTCTATATATACTAAGGAGGTAATGTCATTTGAATCATCCAATAATTGTTCATTTATGTGATGTAAAGGGATTTTTTCCCTTCAAAGCGTCTTATTATCAAGTCGTTGATCTATCTTTTCTCATGTTTCTACATTATTTTGAGTTGGATAACATTAGAGAAATTTTAAGGTCTAAAATTGGCCTCTTAAGGAATATTATAAAATAATAGTGGAAATAATAAAATAATATTAGATTACGTCATCAAATTTAAGAGGGAAAAAAAAAACTACTTTTTCAACTCGTATTTTCAACTTATCTCCCTACGGTTTTACTCAAATTTCGAGAAGGATCACTCGTCGAATGAAGAATTTTATTATTCATCCGAGTACCCATGTTGCATACTTTCTATGGACCATGCTACACAAAAAGCGAGGAATACATGAAAAAACGTTCTTGCAATCATGCTTTTCATATATTTCTTGTTTTCCATGTAGTAGGGTACATCAAAAGTATGTAACATGGGTACTCCTTGTATGATGAATTAAATTATGCATCCAATGAGTGCTCCCACTTGAAATTTTAGTAAAACCGTAGGGAGATAAGTTGAAAATAGGAGTTGATAAAGTAGTTTTTTCATTTTTTTCATTTTTTTATCTTTTTACTTTTTTACTCCAAAAATCGTGAATCATCTCCCATGGTTGACATCATCATCCTAAATCCTATTGGTTCTTATAAATTTGATTTTGGTTGTACATTTTTGTTTTGAAGCCCATTTTCGACCTCAAAATTTCTTGAATGATAACATTTGGTATCAGAGCTCTTGATCTTAGGGTTTTGCAGCATCAAACAGGTCATAGTGTAATTTTCGCTCTATTTTTTTATGTGAAGCTTCAGACCATGAAATTTCTACCACTTAGAGGAAAAATATCGATGAACATATAGTGGAAATTTCATATCTTGGTTTGCTATAGTTTCGGATATATGGTCCAAGAAATTTACAGTTTTTACATGCTCCAGAATTTAGTCTCAAACATGTGTCCCAGGGAAAATCGTCATAACTTTCTCTTAGAGCATCGGATTTTAATTCTATAAGAAGTGACTGAAATTTCATAGACTTTTTTTTTTTCTGGTATGATTTTTAGGACCAAATATTGAAAAAGTGACACATGTAATCTTATACAAGTTCGCTCTACTAAACCAGTCCATAATCACGTCGTCATGGGATATTTAGCATAATTTTACCTTGAATAATTCAATATTGGTCTAACTTATGGGGTTGGAAAGAAGAAACAAAGAGACACCTCATGACAAAACTTCAAACCTTGGGATGTCGAAATCACAGAGATACATTAGTTTCAAGGTCAACCATATCGACAAGCTCAAAATCAAGCTCTTAAAAGGTGTGTCTTTTTAAATATGTATAACCATATTTTTTTTAAATAATTTTTAAATGATTCAAATGGAATAGTGAAGCATAGATATCATTAATTGGTTCCAAAATTTACCCAAACAAAAAAATGTTTCATTGTTTAAGTCTTCATAAATCTCTACTATGACGCATGAAGAAGAGGAAGAAATGAAACATGATATATCAAAATTACAGGACCAAGAGAAACAACTTATGCTCTCACAAAGAGAAACCAAAAATTAACTGGAAGAAATTATGAATGTTAATATGGATGGTTTAAAAATAGACATAAAAGGGGACATGGAAGGTTTGAAGGAAGGTTTGAAAAAATTGCTACAAGAAAGGCTTCCTAATGGTGACAACGTATTTCATGAAACTCGTGATAAAAAACAAAAGGAATGTGAATCATTATTTTAGAGACTCCAAATTTGACTTTAAGACCAATCATATTCCAAATATCAATATGAGGAATTTTGATGGTAAGGATCTAGTAACATGGATACTACAAATGGAGCAGTTATTTAATATATATGATGTGCAACACATACAAAAGGTATGCATTACATATTTATATTTAGAACCCAATCATTTTGTATGGTATTAATGGCTTTTTTCTCATCGATCACTTTGCACTTGGAAAAATTTTATGGATGAATTGATAGCACATTATGAGGATACAAAGAAAAAATAACGTATTTAGCCAATTGATTAATCTCAGACAAAAGGGTTTAGTTTTGGAGAACAATGAGGACTTACAAAGTTTAACATCAAGTCAAATGATATTCTATAATATTATATGGTTGATGTCTTCATAGCGGCCTTAAAGGATAATATCCAACATGAGACTCGCCTTTAGGAATCTAAGTCATTATACAATTCATTCAAGGTGTCAAGAAAAGTTGAAAGAAAAATTATGGAATCAAGGAGGTATACCACTAACAACTATAAAGATATAAGTGTTCCACTCCTAGCCTCCCACAACCTACAAGGTTGACAACACAACAACTAGAGTAAAAAAGAGAAAAAGGGATTTGTTAAAATTGTGATAGAAAATACACTAAATGTCATAAGTGTGATGAGAAGAATTTATTTTACATATATTGTGAAGAGGAGGAATAAAAGGAACAAGAAACATCAAAATAAGAAGATATACACCAGGAACCAACACCAAGGGTTGAAAAAGAAGAAGTGGATCTGACCATATCTTGTAATGCATTGGCGGGAATTACCACTCCTCAAACTCTCAATATATAAGGACATATCAAGAAGAAAAAGGTAATAGTGTTGAGTGATTCAGGTAGTACCCATAATTTTACTCATTATAAGATAACCAAGGATTTGAATTGATTTCTATGTCCAAAGCCAGAGCGTCAAGTGATGGTTGTAGATGGAGAAACTATAAAATTATCAAGGAAGTGTCATAATATCAATCTAAGCATGGTGGAATATGTATTAAATGTTCCAGTGGGTGGTGTTGATGTTGTATTAGGAGTCTAATGGCTACAATCTCTAGGGATGATAGCTTTTAATTTTCAATAACTTTTCTTGAAATTTTTCTAAGAAGGAAAGGAAGTTGAATTAAGAGGTGTCATAGAGAAACCTAGGAAGATAATCAAATTTAATGGTGTGACAAAGCTTTTGAAGAAGGAACAACAATGGGTAATTGCACAATTATTCTCACTAGATGTTCAAACATCTAATTCATCCATTTCTCCATATCTCGAAAGAGTCCTTGACAATCATTCCAAATTATTTGAAACTCCCAAACGTCTCCCACCTATTTTAAATCATGATCATGCTATTCACTTTTTTCCAGGAAGTTCTCCTCCAAACATCAGACCTTACAAATATATATATGTCTTGAAGAGTTAAATTTAATGTATGGTTGGAAAAATGCTAAAGGAAGGTATAATTCAACCTATCCAAATTTCTTTCTCTTCTCGAGTAGTATTGGTGCACAATAAGGATGGATCATGGTGTATGTGTCCATATTATAGAGAGCTCAACAAGCTCACTATTAAAGATAAATATCCCATTCGTGTCATGAATGAATTTTTGGATGAACTACATGGAGCAATTCACTTCACCAAGATGGATCTTCATTCAGGATATTATCAAATTAAAATGAAGACAAAAAACATTCTGAAAAGAGAATTTATAAATCATGAAGGTCATTATGAATTTTTGGTCATGCATTTTGGCCTTACTAATGCACCTTCCACATTTCAAGGTTTGATGTATTCCACTTTCAAACCATTCCTTATAAAAATTTTGCTAGTTCTTTTTTATGATATATTAATCTACAACAAGTCTTGGAAATATCATGTTCAACATGTTGATAGGGTGATAAAACAATTGGAGGAGGAGAAATTGTATGCAAAACCCTCCAAATATTTCTTTGGGGTATAGGAAGTGGAATATTTTGGTCATGTTGTATCTCATGAAAATGTTAAGGTAGACACTAACAAAATTAAACCAATCAAGGAATGGAAAATACCCACAATCTTAAGGCATCTTTAAGGATTTCTCGGGTTGAAATGGTATTATCGCAATTTTTATAAGAGTTATTTGGAAATAGAAGCACCTCTAACAACATTATTGAAGACATATGCATTTTTTTTACTCCATAAGCAATTAAATCATTTTAACATCTTAAAGAGGCAATGTGTCAAGCTCTGGTCTTAATTATACTAGACTTCACAAAAACCTTTATTTTGGAATGTGATGCCTTAGGAAATGGCATTGGTGTTGTTTTAATGCAAGAAGGGAGACCCGTTGATTTTGAAATTCATCCAATCAAGGGAAAATATTTACACATACCTATTTATGAAAAGGAAATGTTGGCAATACTACATGCCATGAAGAAATGATGCCCTTACGTAATGCGAAGACACTTTAAGGTAAAATTATATCATGATAATCTTAATTACTACTTGAAACAATTATTATCTTCAAAAGAGCAATAAAAATGAGTCACAAAGATGTTGGGTTATGACTTTTAAATCATCTACAAAAAAGGGAAGAAAAATGTTGTTGTAGATGCACTCTTAAGAAGGGATGAGGATGTAAAGGCATTGCTTTGTGTCATTTCCATTATCCAACCCGATTAGATAACTGAAGCAAGGGATGAATGGAAGAATGATGGAGAGGTGTGGATATTCATTCAAAAGTTGTAGCAAGATCTCAATGCATCTAATGCATTTATCTAGAAGTATGATTTACTGTGGTACAAAGGTCACTTATATAAATGTAAGAACTATCAAAAAAAAAAAAAAATGGAATTGCACACCTCTTATATAGGAGGGTACTTAGGATTTTTAAAAACTTACCATAGGTTCAAGAACAAATTTTTTTAGGATGGCCTTAAATCTGATATTCATAAGTTTGTGGAAGAATTTTTGGTTTTCCAACAAAATAAAGTTGTGACAATTAAGACCTTGGGTCTTTTACAACCATTAGCCATTCCAAGTCAACATTGGGAGGATGTATCAATGGATTTTATTATAGTTTTACCTGATTCTGAAGGAAAGAGTTTCATCATGGTGGTTGTTGATAGACTTACCAAGTATGCACACTTTTTTTCATTATCTCAACCTTTCAAAGCCAGTATAGTTGCTAATTCATTTTTGGAAATAGTTCAAAAGCTACATGGAAACCCAAAGATTATTGTAAGTGACAGAGATCCCATTTTCACTAGAAATTTTTGGACATAATTATTTTCTTTTCTTGGTACTCAATTAGCTCATAGCTTATATTATCATCCTTAATTTGATGGGAAAACTGAGATAGTCAACAAATGTTTGGAAAGATGTTTTCATTGATTTGTATATGATAAAAAAACATAGTGGGTCAAGTGGTTACCTCTGGCATAATGGTGGTATAACACTTCCTTCCATACCACAGCAAAAATGACCCCATTTATGGTGCTTTATGGATATCATCCATCGTCCATCACATCGTCTTTAAGATAAAATCTAAGGTTCAGGCGGTGGAATATCACATCGAGCATCAACAACAAGTTATCCAACTCTTAAAGGATAACCTAACTCTGGCATAGAATTGAATGAAACAACAAGCAGATCATTATCGCAGTGAAATAAGTTTTGATGTGGGAGATTGCGTATTTCTATGGCTAAAACCATACAAACAAATGTCCCTCAAGAAATATAAGAAGGATAATAAATTATCACCCATGTATTATGTCCCTTACAAGGTGTTGCAAAAGATTAGTACTATGGCATAGAATTTGGAGATGTGTACATCTTCACAAGTACACCAAGTTTTCCATGTTTCATGCTTAATAAATGTTATAGGTGAAAAGCTCCAAATTGAAACTATATTTCCAGGACTTGATGACAAAGTAAAAATTATATTGGAGCCTGAAGCAATCATGGAAACAAGAATATATCAGCTACAAAATAGATCAATTCTAGAGTACCTCAGTGAGTGGAAGAACTTACCTGCTGAAGATTCCACATGGGAGGATAAGTGTTTTATACTATAGAATCATACAGAAATACTCAAGCATCGAGGACAAGAATTTTTTGAATGATAGGGACATGTTAGGTCCATATAATACTATTGTAGCCCCAATATTGTTATTGGTGTGCTTCATAGAAGCCCACTATTGTTATTGTTGTGCCCTTACATTATTATTGTTATGTCAACCATAATTATATTTTGACCCTTTAAACTCCTATATATACCAAGGTGGTATTTTCATTTGAATCATCTAAGAATTTTTTATTTATTTGATGTAAAGGGAGGTTGCACCTTCGAAGTGGCTATTTAGCAATTTTTTGATCTACATTTTCTTATGTTTATACATTATTTTGATATCGATACATAACACCACCTTTGTATTTCATATATCTTCTTGGACTCATATACACCCCTTCATATTAAGTGGGGGGATGTTGGAAAAATAATCCTTTGGAGTAATGTGAATATTGCACATTCAGTTGAGTGGAAGGAAAAAATCCTCAAGTGAAGGAAAACAGACACGTTGAGTCCAAGAGACTTTGGAAGTGAATGCAATGGTTATACGAAACGTATTTATTTTTATATTTTTCGAGTAATATGTATGCACAATTTATCTAAAATGGTCTATTATTTTTATGTGTCCAACAGAAAGGTTCACCACAAAACTAGCATACACGTGATTTTTTTTTTTTTTTGTGAGTCAGAGGAATCGGCAACGACTGACAGTTTTTACACGGGAGACCCATGGTCAAACCCGACTACCACTATAACCTCTCAGGGCCGCCCAGCCTGCAAGGACGGTACCCAGTTCAGATGAGGTTTGAACTCGTGACCTGCACAACGGCACGAATGACTTAACAGACATCCGCTGGCCACTAGACCATGCCCCAGCGGGCTAGCATACACGTAATTTACTTGTGTTGTACATTATAATTATTATTGTCTGAACTTTTTTATTTTCTTGCATCATGTCTGGGTGTTTTTATATCTAAAGAATCCATAAATACAATATAACATATTAAACCAAAAAAAATCCTTTATTAATATGTGAATCATAAAAGTGACTTCCTCCAAAAAAAATTAATTCATAAAAACGCCACGACATACACCAATTTGAAGAGAATGAAATATTTAGACCTATACAAACAATATCAATGTGGATGATGGAGAGGAACTTAAGGAATTGCAAGCATTTGTTAGACAAAGATCGTGTCCTAAGAGCCTTATTATTGAGAGATAAGTGATATATCAATTTTTTGTGTATATTAATCAATACATTCATGAAATAGTAGTATATATTATTGTTTTTCACATTTGGAAGACCAACTCTGTCAAAAAATATGAAAAAAAAAGGTTTTGATGAAAAAATTTAGAATGAGAAAATAGAAAGATGTTTAAAGAGTGGAAAATTGTAATAGTTCAAATTACATTATAGTTCATGTTATTTTTTACCAATATCATACTTAGCTAATTTTTATTCATCCATCATTATTAAGATTTATTTGCATCTAATTATTCAACTATTATTTCCTTGTATAGAGGTCAAAAATGGAATGTGCACTACATTTATATATTGGAAATAATCTCAATCAAATGAAAGTATGATCAGAGTGATGTATAAAAGTTTTAAGGTAAATTATCATGAGATGGAATGGAAAAGTTGGTTAGAATAGATTATTATTTCAAAAATACCAATATTGAATAGAGGTAATTTGTTTTAACATATGATGCAAAAAAACATATCGATAAGCATCGTCGACATTTTTTTATGTGCTAGTATTCTTTTGTCCTTGAAGTACTAACCAAGTCTAAATATATTTATTAATTGGGAATGAATTTCTAACATATCAAGCATATTGATGCAAGAAAAACACAATAAGTCCTTGCAATGCAATGATTGAAATTTTAATATCAAACAATTAGATCACAAGAAGAAAACTTATAATGATTCTATGATTACTAAACTTTTCCAACATACTAATTATATTTCCTCTTGTGGTGATCCAACTTTGAACATTATATTATTTTTCATCTATATAATGCTTTTAGAGTGTAAAAATTGGAATAATCATATTGGAAATTCATGTTTATTGATGGGTCCCAATTTGGTGAAATGAGGTATGAAATCTTCCACAACAATTTTGAAGTATTCATCAAAAATTTTGGGGTACAAAAACTTTCAGTTGCACCAAGTCACCTAGTGTTTTTCTAAATGTAAGAGACATTTCCAATGGTGAAATAAAGACGCCAATCAAAGTTAAAATGTAGAAGTTGTGCCTTAAATAAATTGTTCTTTTGGTTTGACCCCCATGGTTTGAGAGGATGCCATGTTAGCCCCTATTACTCATGCAAAACGGGCTAACCACATATGAACTATGAACAAGATTCTAAAAGGGTCAAATTTCTAACTCTCGTTGAGAGTTGGAGTCAAATATAACCCCTAATTAAGTATCAAGCTATGTTAAAAACCAAGCCATTAGGAGTAGGGTTTCCATTCTATGTTATTGTATATTTGTTCCATAGTATAGTGATATCTAGGAGTGGGAGTTAGAGAGCATAAAAAAGAGGGTTAATGTTTTGTAGCAACCTAAGAGGCCACAAGTCTTGATTAACTTCATAGAGAGTACCTTCTCCTTTGTACTTTTGTTATTTCCATACCATTAAAAAAAGGTAGAGCAACCTCACCTTCTAGTTGAGTTTTCTCCCATAAGAGATTTTCAAATTTTGTGATCATTGTGAATGGTGCGTGATTGTAAATAGTTTTTCTATCCACATTTTATCTATTTCATATATAATAACAATAAAATTAGTAATTAACAAATATAGAATTTAAAAAATATATATATTATCATCCATAATATAGATTTTAGTCTATTCTATTATATCCATATTAACAAATTATCAAGTGGAACATTCGCAACAATTTACAGATCTAGTAACATGTATCTAAAAGTATCTAAAAAAATAATTCAAAATAATTATCTTCGAAAATTATTCGTACAGATGCACATAATCCTAATAAAATTGTTATTAAACATGTAAATATTTTTTTATCATTAATTCCCCAATGGGGGTGGTGGACCATAGCAACATTAGGATTCGTGGGAGGCCTGCCACCCCAACCCCCTCCCAACTGATGATTAAATGTTTAAGTGTGGCACTTTTCATGCATGCTGGAATGTGGAGAACGCTTTAGAAGGAGGGAATAAGGAGGTATATTATTTGGCATTTCCACTGAGACTAGTTATCTGTGTTCTGGAATGGAAGAGCATTGTGTGAAGGATTGGTTATCCCTGTGTGGGTTGGTGCATTGTTGGAGCTGGCTTGGAGATGGCATTACAACAAGGAGGTATGAAAATTCTTAGAGGGAGGACAGCAAATTGGTAAACTTTGCAAGAAGTCTCAGGGCAAGAAAATATGGGACCCTGGTATACGAGGGTCTAGTCATAGCACAATTTGAAATTTTGTGGATATTTCGGCATTTTTGGGATTGTTCATGGTCAATTGCAGGGTGAAATCAGATACTCGACCTTCGCCCTAGCTCTTGGTAAGACTATTTTGCTTCATTGCTCGGTCTTGTTGTGAATTTTAAAGTGTTAGTAGTAGGAATTTCCTTTTGGGGGGAGTTTGGATTTGTTTTTTGTATTATATCATGTTCTAGGGTTTTAGGAGGACCTCTTGTGGGTTGGGAAGCCCTGTTAGAGGTTGTAGGTGGTTTTTCAAAGGCGGGGATGGAAATGTATGTGTGCTACTCCTGACTGGGATGATAGTGTCTGACATATTTTGGCATGATCCATGTCGATATTGGTGGCCACTCGCCTATTCCACTTGGGGACCCACCATTGTTTCTTTCACTTTTTCAGTTTCCTTAATTGTATCACAGTTTACTATTTTTAGTAGTTTTTTTGGGTCTTGAACTTCCGGAACCGTTTTGAGGCCCTGAACAACGTTTTTTGGGAAAACCGGGAGTAACATGGGTCTTTATCCAATCTTTCTCACATCAAAATTTTTATTCCTCGAATAGATATTTCTAACGAGGTATTTTTGCATCAAACGGAGATTGTATGCCAAATTTACGTCCCCGGGAAGTTGATGTACCAATTTAGCCAAACAGGGCCCATATTTTTTGTGCTTCATCTCATAGGGTTAGGTTTATGGATGTTTGGGGTTTTCCATTCTTTCTCAATAATAAATAGGCCTTTGAGCCTCATTGTAACACAGTTTAGAGGCTTGTAGCTGCCACATCTCTTCTCAAAGATAAGCTACCAATGCCCTAGCTAGTTTTTTTCCATTTTTTCTGTAAGCATATTTCAGTTATGTGATGGATCATGGCATTATGGAGGAATTTCCAATGCCTGGGTTGGAAACCAATGGTATTTTATACTTGGGCTGTTGTTGAAGGGGTGGCTCTTCGAGGTGTATAGATTTATTTCTTTCTACCCTATAAACACCTCAACAAACACCTAACAGAGGGTTTAAGGTGGAGGTCATGGGCGTGGCTTTGGTATTGGGTGCCTTCAATTGAACTGGGGGAGCCTATGCGAATGTATTTATCTGGATACCCAGTACTGTAGACCTGCCATGACGTGGTCGTGTTGTGGCTTGTGTGGCTCTCCAAAGGTGTGGTGTTGTAGGGCTCATAAACATAAATTGGGACAAAGGAATTGTGAGAAGTTTGGAAAGTGGATTATGCACTGTCAACATGGCAGTGCTACAAGGGGTATAGGCCCGAGAGGTCAATGTGGGATACTGCGACCTGGGTGAAGAGGTGGACCAAAACCTTGCCTAATCACTTGTGATAGTAGAGTCACCCCCTCCTTTGGATGTTTTTGATAGCCAACTCAAACATGTGACCCTTCTCTTAGACCAACTCAACAAGAACTGTCATGATGATTGTAATGCAATCATTAGTTTTATAAATGACATGCCACGCAATCAATTCCAAATGTAAGATCGTGTGGCCACCTTACAGAGGGGTCAAATAAAAATCTACGAGAAGCTAGAATGTTTGGAAGGGAGACTTGTGCACGTGGAAAGGCATGTAAATTGTGACTTCAAGCCTCCCTCATCTCCTGGTGTCGGCCCAGAGAATCTAGCTCCAGTAAACTTTCAGATTCTTGATGGTTGTGGTTTGTATCTTGATTTTATGTGTTTTTTTGTTTTATTGGTCAATTTAGTTGTAGTTAATTAGTATGTATTGGTTTGTGGTTATTTGTTTTAGTTATTTTCTTCTAGCCAACTAATCCAGTAAGAGTGAGGATGCCAAACTTTTAAAAAACTACATACAGTGATGCAATTTTTTTTAATTAATAAAATCCCCTTAACTTAAAAAAAAAAACAAAACAAAACAAGCAAACAAAAAAACAAAAAACAAAATACATTAATTAATTAAGAAGTAGTTAGATACAAAGTCTTGTGTTTTTTAAATTAGTATAAAAAAATATCAATCACAATTATTAAATAGTTCGTACAGCTTATAAATGAATAATCCTAATCCTAATAAAATGGTTATAAACATGCTAATATTCTTTTTTATGATTATTAATAAAATTTTAGTTAGATGTAAAATATTGCATTTATTTAAATCAGAATAGAAAATCTTCATTCAAAAATATTAGTTAGTAGTACATTCCAATAAATTCCCTATTTTATTGGTTTAATTGTCATTGTTGCATCATATTGTTTAACAACAATATTAGTTTAATGGTTAATATTGCATTTATAAAATATACTTTAAAGCCGTGCTTATATACTTAAAGATATCAATTTTAAGCTTCTTCTTTTTTATAATTTATATGTTGTTGGAGTCATACAAATTATTTACACATAAGTTTTTTTCTTTTTTTTTAAATAATTTTATATGTGGTTGGAGTCCTACAAATTATTTACACATTTGAAAGATATCAATTTTAGAATCATCCATAAAACAAATCACTTATACGTTTAAATATATCAATTTTTTTATATATAGTTCACCCAAACGAACTATTTACCCATTTTTATTTTTTATTAATTTTATATTTCTATTTTCTAATAATTTATATTTACAGTTTAATAATCTTATATTCTTAAAACTTTAACCAAATTTTATTAATTAATTTGAATCAATTCAAAATTGACTTTAAAAGGTTTATATATATATATATATATATATATATATATATATATATGCTTTCCAGTGTGGAAATGTTGTATTCACACTTTAAACTAAAATTTCAATTAAATATTAATAATAATAAAACATAATATTAATTTAATTAAAAATTTAATAAAAGTAAAAATTGAGCTATTAAAAAAACTAGGGTTCTATTTTATGTTCTTTTATTTTTTTCTATAATAAAACAAAATTTAGGAGTGTAAATTAGAGAGCATAATAAAGAGGGATAATGTTTTGTAGCAATCTAATGGATCACAAGTCTTCAATTAAAAGTATCAACCTTCTAGTTGAGCATTTTTCTACAAAAGTTTCCCAAGCAAATGTTTGTGTTCATTGTGGATGTTGTGTTATTATGATTGTTATTTTCTCTGCATTTTACATATTCCATACATAAAGTAAAAATATTAATAATTAAGAAATCTAAATTTTAAAGAAATTTAACTTTCAAAATAAGGATTTCAATTTATTCTATTAAATATGTACATCCTCATCAATTTACAAATTAGTAACATGCATCTAAAAGCATCTAAAAAATAATTCAAAATCAATCTATTCAACCCCTGATCGAGATGCCAAGTGGCAAACGAAGATCAACAGCTGGAGGCACGAGACGGCGCACACCATACCATCGCTCTCAGTCATTAAAATCCTACAGCTGAAAGCTGGTAGGTACCTTCGCATGTCAGATAATAATGGCAACAGAAGAGCGCCAACCAATTATGTCAGAAAGTCATTGGAAACAACAAAATCATTTGTTAAGGAACGAAGAGAATAGTCGGCAAAGAATTCTTCATGACTAGAAAACTCACGGAGGATCAGAAGGCAAGGCTGTGACAGGTCTGCAACGGTTACGGCTCCAGCTCCTTCGGTATGTAATGGCTCTGGTTCTTATCATTGTTAATTTACCTCCTTCTCAATGTAATAACAATGGCGACAACAATTGCATGGGTAGGTTAGAGGGATTGTATGATAATTGTTGATGGAAGGGTAGGCATCTTTCTCTTTCTGATCTCAAGAAGCCATTTTCATTCCTCTGTTATGATATTCCTTTTAGATTGACAATCTGACAGAATCTGGCTATCCCGTCTAAGGCCATTGAGTCGTGCTTCATAACCCCCTGCTAACCTTTGCTTGTTCTCAACCTAAGTGTCTCAGTTCATTCCTCTCAGGCTTCCGTGTGGTGGCTATGTGACCTTGAATGTGTATCTCAATTCTATGAGATCGCTTTCATGGTGCGCCATGATGAGCCGTCCTGCATCTGTAACCTTACCTCTGCTCATAATGAATGGGGTAGTCAGGGAACCAAAACCCCCTCTCTATGTAATTTTCAAATTTTGGTCTATTAGTTAGCTACCCCACTATTTATTCATGTAATGTTGTTGAATTTTAACTGTGGCATGTTCGATAGGCAGAATCATAGTTGCATATGCAATTCTCGTTAGTTGGATTTTTCAATCTACAAGGTCTTCAATCGAGTTGGTTTAACCACCTTTCTCAGTAATCGTAATTGCATGGACATCTTCTTTGTCAACTCCACTACGATGGAAATTGTGGGTCCTATAAGGTTTCCCATGTACTATGCTTCTAATTTTCCCTCGCCCTATATAGGCCCGCTTACAATTCTCACAGGTTTAGTTCAGATGTTGTCAGTGCTCATCAGCTCGGAAACAAATATGGTGAAAGTTCAGTCTGTCAAACGCCAACCCACGGAAAAAGGAATGCAGAAGCTTTCAAAACCCACGATCGAGCCAAGCAAGCGAGGCAGGAAGATAAAGAAAGAGGTCATGGAGAATATCTTCGATGTTTATTCCTCGGGAAATCCACCATAGATTCACAATGTAATCCAAGGTTGGGAGAGGGAAAGTAATAGCAAGGAAGATGTTGTGAAACCAGCTCCAAAAATAGAAGAAAAGAGATATCAACGCCTTAGAAATAAGCCACTTCAAGGAGGAAACCTCCAATACATTATGAATGAACAATTCTTGGATGATAAAAATGACCAAAACCTCCTTCTATATATAGGAGTCCATGGGGCCACAATATAATCCTAGTGGGGCCACAATGTAATTCTAGCCGACCTAACAATAATAATGTAAGGGCACAATAATAATAATATGGGGGTTACAGGGGTACAAAAATAACAATAAGGGGGGCTGCACTAACATAATAAGGGACTACACTATTAATATAGGGACTTAACATGCCCCTCTCCTTCAAACAATTGTTGTCCTCAATGCTTGATTATTTCTTGATGCTTCTATATAAAATTCTCATCCTCCCATGTGGAATCTTCTACAGGAAAGTTCTTCCACTTGCTGAGATACTCTGAAATTGATCATACTTTTCGAGTTCTTGTTTCTGTGACTTCTTCAGAAATTATTTCGATGTGATGTTGACCTCCCTGTTGTTTCATTAGATTTTGCACCAAAGTTAGGTTATCCTTTGAGAGTTGGAGAACTTGTTGTTGATGCTCGATGTGATCTTCCACTAATTTATCATCCATATTAGCTATTATTTTATCCTTCAAACCATCCAACTTAGCCTCCATTTTTTATTTTAAACCATCTATGTCATCTTCAGTTTCTCTTCGTAAGATCGAAATTTGTTGCGCTTGGTACCATAATTTTGATATCTCATACTGCAATTCTTCCTCTTCATGCGTCATAGTATAGCTTTTTGAGGGCTTAATGGGTATGGAATTATTTTTTGGAGGCATTTTAGAACCCAATATTGATAAAAATTCTAAAATATGCCCTTGGAATCACTTCAAACTTCTTTTCAAACAAACTTATGCAATTTTAAAAACCAAATACACACCTTTTTCTTGATTTTGAGGACCTCGATATTGAAACTGAATTAACTTTGTGATTTCGGATATTCAATATCTGAAATTTGGCACTGAGGTAGCCCTCTGAATTCTCTTTAGAATTCCACAGGTCTAACCTAATTTGGATTCTTTAAGACAAATTTGTGCCCAATATCATATGATGACCTAATTATGGACTAGTTTAGTAGAGCAAACTTGTACGACTTGCCACGTGTCACTGTTTCATCCTTCAGCTCTGAAATTTATTGACAGGAAACTACAGTCTATGTAATTGCGACCACTTTTTACAACATTCCAATCCGATGCTTAAAGAGAGAGTTATGAAGATTTTCCCACGATCACCTCTTTGAGATGAAATTCGGGAGCCTAAAAAATCTATAACTTCCATAGACCATAACTCTAAAACTATTGCGAACCAAGCTCTGAAATTTTGCGACGATGTTCCTCAGGATGTCAGCTTTACTCTCTAAAAATTTTAGCTTCTGAACCCTTGTAGAAAAAAAGTTACAGAGAAAATTTTGTGATGACATGTTTAGGTTAAATTCAAGAGCCTACAAAACGACCTAACTTCCACAAATCATATCTCCGAAAATATTGCGAACCAAGCTCTGAAATTTTGCGACGATGTTCCTCAGGATTTCGGCTTCACACTCTAAAAATTTCAGCTTCTGAACCTTTGTAGAAAACAAGTTATAGCAAAAATTCCAAGATGACCTATTTGGAGCAACGAAACCCTAGAATCCAAAGCTCTGATACCAAATGTTGTGAAAACAACTCCAAAAATAGAAAAAAAGACACATCAACGCCTTAGAAATAAGCCACTTCGAGGGGGAAACCTCCAATACATTACATGAATGAACAATTCTTGGATGATACAAATGACCAAAACCTCCTTCTATATATAGGAGTCCATGGGGCCACAATATAATCCTAGTGGGGCCACAATGTAATCCTATCCGACCTAACAATAATAATGTAAGGGCACAATAATAACAATATGGGTGTTACAGGGGTACAACAATAACAATAAGGGGGGCTACAGTAACATAATAAGGGACTACACTATTAATATAGGGACTTAATAGAAGAAGACATAGAAGTTCAGGAGGAAACCATGGATTTTGTTTCAGACCTCAGGAACACAATAGGGAGACTATCCCTCTTCCACCAATCCATCCACACACATTGGACTCTTAAATGTGTGCTAGCAAAATCCTTACAAAGTTTACAGGAAAATGAAGGAAGTCCCATAGTGGTCTCAATTTTACAGGAAATAAAAAAAGAAATTCAAGATACAAGAGTATCTCAGTATCATGCCACAGCTCGTATTAGCATAATCGAAGGGCAGCTTCAATCTATGCAGCAAGTCGACATGCTGGTCTCAACTGCAAAAGACATGGCACCTATAGACTCTTTAGATGGTTAAAAAATGATGTTCTAAGTTTCCATGAATTTTGCAGCTACCTTTTACTTTTCATGTTTTCAATTATACTTTGTTTTTTACAGTAAAATGGACATAGTGGCTAGTAGACGAAAGAGACAATTTCAGTACTAGATGGCATTTAACGCTTTAAGATGGCCAACAGGCCTAGTTTCCTTCGAGTAGGTTGATGCTACCAAATTTATATATGTTACAACTTGCTCTCTTTTTTTATAAATAGAAAATGGTAAGAAACTACGAAATTCAAAAAAATAAAAAAATAAAAAATAAATAAAATGTTGAATCTCTAATTAAACTGAGAGGGGGGGGTGAATCAGTTTAATACATTCCTGATCTTTTAAACTTTTCATTAAACTTATTTACACCTTCATTTCAAACTCTATTTGATGTGAGAGTAATTTTAGAATGTAATCAGAAAATATTAGTTTAATAGAGCAGTAGACTTAATATGAGAGCAGTAGGTATTAAGCAAATAATACATATCAGATCAATACATAAATATCATGCACAGAGACACCAGATATAAGTGGAAACCCATAAAGGGAGAAAACCACAACTTATTATTGTTGTGATGCAAAAGACAACTCCAACTCCCTCTCACCAGCACCAATTTGCGACCACCAACCTACGGGAGGCTCCTACCTCAATTACGCAAGCTACAACTTGCAAGGAAGCACACCAACTCCCTTCGATTTTACACGACACCAACCTACGAGGAGGCTCCAACCTCGATCGGCTACAGCGCGCGGCTATCGGTTTTAAACACAGTAAAGAGCTCCAAGGAACTCATTTTTCTAAGCGAATGTTCCTTTGATTTACCTCAGATATCAGCTCTGTTCTGTAGCTTCTCTTAATCTTCTCTACCTTCTATATTCTGCATTCTCTCTATATATGCTCTCTCTCCTTGCTCCAAAAAAAAAAACCACTCTGCATATCAAGATGATATTATTTATAGATTTCCTCACATGACTGTTTGTATTCTGCTTGGAATTCGAAATGGAAAGTCATGTCTCTTTTCCTTTTGCCTTCTCACTCCTTTTATCAGCTTACTCAGAAATTATAACTGTAGGTGTCAATTTTAACATTACAGTGGGAGTTTGTTTTCTCTCGGAGACTTGCCAATGCATCACAAACAATAAAAATAATTAAAACATTACATTCGAATTACAATATGAATTCCAGCTCACTTATTTTGTCTCTTGGTTTGCTGCGCATTTGTCTTTTCTGTGACTGTGTTTTGACTCTTTTCTGCTCTGTATGCTTTTCTGTCCTCTGCTGTAGTGTATTTGCTGCATACGTGTAACAGTGCTTTTATATCAGTGCCTCTTAGAAAAATGCGTGACTGCTGACTTGCAGCAAGTGTCTTGTTGATGTGGAACATTTCACAAATGGAACGGACATATATCACATTCATTGTATATTTATAATCGCCCTCTCATTAGGCCGAGGCCCGTGGGTTCATAGCCCATGTGACATATTTTAATACAACTGCAACCGTGTTTTATATAACTAACAACAATCCTTTTATATATAAGCAATCGCCCTCCACCTTAAGCCTTTGGTATTATATTACAATCCAATAAGTCGAATCACAACCACTCATACATGAAAGGGTCGGGCCCCACATCTCCGTCGACGGATCGGTGGTGTCAAACGAAAACTTGCGATTGCAATTGATCAAACGAACGCAATGACCACATAAAACATGGCTCATATCGCAATTGGGTCCGAACTTTGAACACATGCAATCGGGACGCATTATAGAAAAGTTCTGATTGTGATCAGAACACGGATGCTATTTGCACAAATTAACTCCTGCATATAACAGGATCGGGTCCGCCACTTCAATCGCAACATATTACAAAGTTGTGCGATCAATCAGAGAGTTCCGATTGCGATTGAGATTCCGGACGCGATTGAACCAATTAATTCCATCGTATAATCGCCATCGGGTCCGCCACTTGATCGGAGCATATTACAAAAAACTTGCGATCAATCGGAAAGTTCCGATTGCGATTGGGAACTCGGATGCGATTAGCTCATAAACTGTGGCATATAACTCGATCGGGTCCGGCCTTCGATCGGAGCATATAACAAAAGACTTGCGATCAATCGGAAAGTTCCAATTGCGATTGGGAACTCGGATGCGATTGGCTCATAAACTATGGCATATAACTCGATCGGGTCCGGCCTTCGATCGGAGCATATAACAAAAGACTTGCGATCAATCGGAAAGTTCCGATTGCGATTGGGAACTCGGATGCGATTGGCTCATAAACTGTGGCATATAACTCGATCGGGTCCGGCCTTCGATCGCAATCGCAACTTTCTGTTGCGATGTTCCGTTGCCCTTGCGATCTCCGATTGCGATTGGGGAGAGGTTCCACCATCTTAAACTTCGTTTTGTGTGCTCCATAATATAACGGACATATATGTATACTTTGCCAAAGGGTTAAGCGATTCCCGGAATATGGTTTATATATTATATGTGCTCCGCCGGTTGGAGAGTGCGATTCCCGGAATATGGTTATGTATTATATGTGTAACACCCGGCTGGAGTCTGCGATTCCCGGAATAAGATTCGTGTTATATTATATGTATAATGCTCGCTGGAGTGTGCGATTCCCGGAATTTTGTAACTGCTCTTTGCCTCTGTCTCTGCTTCTGTCACTCTGCCTCTGTCTCACTGTGCTTCTATGACTGTTACATTTTGACTGTCTTCTTGCTGCCTCTATTGCTTTCGTTGTGCCTCTTTTGCCTTCCTTTGCTTCAACGCTGCCTCTTTTTCTTGAGTGCTGCCGCCTTTGCCATCAATGACAATATTTCCAACAGTCTCCCCCTTTGGCATTGATGGCAATCCACTTTCTCTGTTTTCTTTCTCTTTCTCTTGTTGCTTGCTCTTCCTCCTGCTATTTGTTCTTCCTCCCCCTTTGACATCAATGGCAAAGGATGACTCCTCATCCCTCCGTATGGGTTCTGTCGTTGTATTTCCTTTCTCTGAGTTACGTTTAGGTCCTCTTCTGTCGAAATTGGACTATGCTGTGTTTCATTTGTAGTGCCTGTAATATGTGCTAGATTGCAGACAGAGATGATGCATTTTACGATTGAAAGGTTCTTGTTGCTTCTGAATGCTGATAATATTGATAATGTTGATCCTATGGACTTGTTTTATGCTTATCTTGCTGGCTGTTCTCCCCATGGAATGATATCTTCGTTTTGTTATCCCCTTGAGACTGTACTTTCTCTTTATATTAGAGAATAGTATCTACAGATACTACCCCTAGTTTGTCTCTCAAGTATTCGAATGGTTATCTGGCAAGTGGTTTGGTAAATATATCTGCTATCTGTTCTTTCGTTGATACATAGTCCAGTTTAACTATCTTCTGAGCCACTTGTTCTCGGAGAAAATGATACTTGATTGGTATATGTTTAGTTTTTGAATGAAGCACAAGATTTTTAGATATACTTATAGCACTTGTATTATCACATTTGATCGAGATAGGTTCATTAATGCTTACCTTCATGTCTTGAAGAGTTTGCTTCATCCACATGACTTGTGTACAGCATGCTGCTGCTGCTATATATTCTGCTTCAGCTGTAGACAGAGATATGGATGTTTGTTTCTTGCTTAGCCATGCCACCAGACTTTCTCCTAGATAGAATGCACCTCCACTTGTACTCTTCCTGTCATCCACACAGCTGGCCCAATCTGCATCTGTGTACGCTGTTAAGGTGAAGCTCTTGCCTTTAGGATACCAAAGCCCATATTGTGTTGTTCCTTGTAGATCTCTGAGTATTCTTTTTACTGCCAGAAGATGGTTTTGTTTAGGTGCTGCTTGATATCTTGCCACTAGTCCTACTGCTAGCATGATGTCTGGTCTTGAAGCTGTCAAGTACAGCAGGCTTCCTATCATGGATTTGTAGAGTTTTTTATCTACATCTGCAGACCTATCATCAGCACACAGCTTGCATCCCATGATCATGGGGGTTGTCATTGGTTTGCAGTCCTCCATTTTGAATTTTTTCATCATTTCTTTTAAGTATTTTTCTTGAGAAATGAATGTGCCTGTGTTCTTTTGCTGAATTTGTAGTCCCAAGTAGAAACTGAGTTCTCCAATCATAGACATTTCAAACTCTGTTTTCATCTCATCAGCAAACCCTTTTGCTAGATCATCTTTGTTGCTTCCAAACATAATGTCATCAACATATACAACAACAATTAGGAGTTCATTTTCATGCGCTTTTATGTATAGATTTCTGTCTACTCCACCTATCTTAAAACCCTGTTTTTGCAAATATTTGTCCAGCCTTGAGTACCAAGCACGAGGAGCCTGTTTCAGTCCATATAGGGCCTTCTTCAGTCTGCACACATAGTCTTATTTGTCTGTCAATGAGAAGCCTTCTGGTTGTTCCATATACACTTCTTCTTCTAGATCTCCATTAAGAAAAGAAGACTTTACATCCATTTGATATACCTTGAAGTCTTGGTAGCATGCAAATGCCAGGAACATTCTGATAGCCTCCATTCTGGCTATAGGTGCAAATGTTTCATCATAGTCAAGTCCTTCAATTTGTGAGTATCCTTTGCAGACCAGCCTGGCTTTATTCCTGATTACTTGTCCTTTCTCATTCATTTTGTTTTTGAATACCCATTTTGAACCAATGATATTTTTCTCAATAGGTCTAGGAACTAGTTCCCAGGTATTGTTCTTCTCAATTTGGTCCAATTCTTCATTCATTGCTTTTACCCAATACTTGTCCTTGCCGGCTTCTTCAAATTTCTTTGGCTCTATTTGTGATAACATGGCTATGTATACTTCTTCTGTTTGTTCTGTTAGCTGCCTTCTTGTTTGGACTCCTGCTTTCTTGTCTCCTATGATCTGATCTTCAGGATGATTCTTCTGAGTGTATCTTGAGGGGGTTTTCGAGCTCAGCTCTGCATCATCTGTTGTCTTTCTTGTTTCATCATCATCCTTGTCTTCCTCTTCATGGTTGTCTGATGGACTGCAGCAGTCTGTATTTCTTGTATTGTTTGGAAGTTCTTCATCAAATGTCACATCAATACTTTCAACTATCTTCCGAAGGATCTTGTTGTAGCACCTGTACCCTTTGCTTTTGGAAGCATATCCTAGAAAAATCCCTTCATCTGCTCTTGCATTAAATTTCCCAAGGTTTTCATCATTATTCTTTATGTAACACTTGCTACCAAAGACTCTGAAATGTTTTATTGAAGCTGGCTTTCCATTCCATAGTTCATATGGAGTCTTGTCACTGCTTGGCCTTAAGTGAGCTTTATTAAGGATATGTACTACTGTGTGTACTGCTTCTTCCCAGAAGGTTTGAGCAATACTATTCTCTTGCATCATAGCTCTGGCTATTTGTTGTACAGACCTGTTTTGTCTCTCTGCTACTCCATTCTGCTGAGGTGTCCCTGCAATAGTAAATTGTTGCTTTATTCCATGTTCATTACATAGGTCTGCAAAGTCATAATCTGTGAATTCTCCTCCTCTGTCTGATCTGATACATTTCAGCTTGCATCCAGTTTGATTTTCTGCTAATGCTCCGAATATCTTAAATTTTTCCAATGCTTCTGATTTATTTTTGAGAAAGGCAACCCATGTCATTCTGGAGAAGTCATCTATTATCAGCATGAAATAGGATTCTCCACTTGGTGTTCTAGTTCTAGCAGGTCCACACAAGTCCATGTGCACAAGCTGGAGTGGTCTTCTTGTTGATAACTCCTCTTTAGATTTAAAGGATGTGCGAGTCCGTTTCCCCAATTGACAAGATTTGCATATAGTACTTGAAGGCCTTTTTATTTCTGGCATGTCTTTGACAGCTTTCTTCTTGCTCAATTTGATGATATTGTCAAAGTTGAGATGTCCCAATCTCCTATGCCACAACCATGACTCCTCAAGTTTGCTAAGATGGCAGGCTTCATCTTCCTCTTTCACTATGTATACATTGTTCTCTGTTCGAACACCTTTGAGCAGAGTCTTTCCTGTTGTGCTTGACCTGACTACACAATCTTGTGCTTTAAAAAGAACTTCACAGCCTTTATCACACATCTGACTGACACTCAGTAAATTTGCTTTCAGTCCATCCACAAATAGTACCTCTTGGGCTTTTCCTCTGCCATTGTCTATGCTAACTGAGCCTTTTCCCTTGATCTTTCATGATTTATCATTACCAAAAATAACATTGCCAAATTTATTTTCATCAAGAGTTATAAACTTGCTTCTGTCTCCAGTCATGTGTTTGGAGCAGCCACTGTCCAAGTACCACTGGCTTTTCAGATCTTGAGCAGTTAGAGCCAGGTCACATTTATTCACCTTCTTTATCCACTGGAGGCCCCCTTTTGTTTGGTATCTTTTGTGAGGTGATGAATTATATCCCTTTAGAGAACACTTGGAAGATATATGCCCAATTTGATTGAATATACAACATTTGATTATAGTTTTTGCAGAATTGTGAACATGAACAAAATTTCTTTGACTCATAAACCTCCTTGAGGTATTGAACATCAGTCTTTGTCCATACTTTATACATTCAATAATTTTATGGCCAAATTCCTTACAATAAAAACAATAACCATAGAAATTATTTGCATACCTGATGTAAGATTGTTTTCTCCATTTGTTTGTTTGAGATAGCCTCTTCACTGTTTGCATCTTTTGCAGGTCTGAATTACTCTTCCTTGCATTACAATATGCAGCAATGTGTCCTGGCTTGTGGCAGACATAGCAGGTGGCATTCTTCATAGGAGGGAAGAATTTCCTCTGATGACTTCCAAATTTGATATACTTAGGGGCATATGATTCTTTTTCTGCCATCTTAGTATTCATTATATTCTTTGTTACTAGAGCTTTCTTCTGCTCTCTGTCTCTCTTATTGCAGATTTCTTCTTTTGTAGGAATTATTTGAGCTACTTCCTCATCCTTCTTTGCTTTTACAAAAATAATCTCTCTGTCAACCTTTTCTTTTCCTTTACTTGATTATCCTTCGTAGCCTATTCCAGTCTTTATCATAGGGAATCTTTGAGCAACCAAAATTTCATTCAACTTAATAGAGCTTGTTGTTTGAGAAGGGTATATAGAAACTTTCTGTTGAGCATTTTCTAATTTCTTTCTCAGACACATAATTTCTTCTTCCAGCTTCTCTTGTTCTCGAGTTTTATCTTTGATTTTCTGAAGTAACATATCTTCTATCTTCTTGGCTTCTTCAAGATTTACCTTCAGCTGCATGAGGACTTCTGAATTTTGTTCTTCTTTCACACATTTTAGGAGAATCTCTTTTTGTTTTCTGCATTTTAGTTTGAATCTGTCAATCTCCTCCAGAGCACTTCTTAGCTCCCCCTCAAGGTCTACTTCCCCTTCTTCTTCTTCATCTTCTAGTAGGAGTCCCTCAAGATCTTCTATGGCCATCAATAAAAATTCTGAGGTTCCTTCTTCACTTGAGGGTTCTTCTAAGTCTTCAGATGCACTGCTGTCTTGCTGAGCATAGAAGGATTTTCTGCTGAATTTCTTTCCTTTCTGCCAGAACTTTGATGTGTCTTTCTCTGATTCTTGAGATCGATTGCTTACTTTCTTGTGAGGACATTTACCAGCATAATGTCCAACTCTTCCACAGTTAAAGCATTTGAAGGGAAGTTTACCTTTGTATCTACCTGAGCCTCTATCCAATTTCTTGACAAATTTAGCCTCTTCTTCATCAGAGCAAGAGCATATTTCTTCCTTTTCTTCTTTCTTCTTTTCTGTTTTGAATGTTGCTTCCCTTGTACTTGGCTTCTTCTATGGGAGCCTCATTTCATAGGCTGTTAGATTTCCAAGTATCCGGTTCATGGTCAGAGTCTCCCAATCCGTTGTCTCTTCTATTGCAGATACCTTGGGATTAAATCTGGATGGGAGTGATCTTAGAATATTTTGCACAACTATACTTTCTGGTATGGTTTCTCCAAGAGCTTTCATATTGTTAACAATTTCTGCAACTTTTAAGAAGAAGCCGCCAACATCTTCATCATCATTCATTTTTAAGTTTTCAAACTGGGCTCTATATACTTGAAGTTTGGCAGTTTTTACTTTCTGGTCTCCCTCATGTATGTCTTCAAGAGTATCCCATATTTTCTTGGCAGTGTCTTTGTGCATTACTTTAATAAACTCTGCTTCACATAATCCATTTAGGATGGAATTCATGGCTTTTGCATTAGCTACAAAGCTTTCTTTAGCTTATTTCTCTGTATCAGTTGACTTCGGGGCATATCCTAATTGCACAGCAGCCCAGGCTTCTACTCCTAGTGACATTATGTATGTCTTCATTCTGATTTTCCAGAAAGCATAATTTTCACCGGTGAAGAAAGGGGCTTTATTGGTTGAGCATCCTTCTTTACTAGCCATCTTGGGAACCTAGGATCTCCTTTCAGTTGTTAGACTTGTACAAAGGAACTTGCTCTGATACCAATTGTTGAATCTCTAATTAAACTGAGAGGGGGGGGTGAATCAGTTTAATACATTCTTGATCTTTTAAACTTTTCATTAAACTTATTTACACCTTCATTTCAAACTCTATTTGATGTGAGAGTAATTTTAGAATGTAATCAGAAAGTATTAGTTTAATAGAGCAATAGACTTAATATGAGAGCAGCAGGTATTAAGAAAATAATACATATCAGATCAATACATAAATGTCATGCACAGAGACACCAGATATAAGTGGAAACCCATAAAGGGAGAAAACCACATCTTATTATTGTTGTGATGCAAAGGCAAGCTCCAACTCCCTCTCACCACTGTTTTCTGCAGGCACCAACCTACAGGAGGCTCCTACCTCAATTTTGCAAGCTACAACTTGCAAGGAAGCACCAACTCCCTTCAGTTTTCTGCAGGCACCAACCTACAGGAGGCTCCAACCTCAGTCAGCTACAACTGATAGCTATCAGGCTGCAACTTGATAGGGAAGCTCCAACTTCCTCATTTTCTAAAACTGAATGTTTGCTGATTTACCTCAGATATCAGCTCTGTTCTGTAGCTTCTCTTAATCTTCTCTGCCTTCTATATTCTGCATTCTCTCTATATATGCTCTCTCCCTTGCTCCAAAAAAAAACCACTCTGCATATCAAGATGATATTATTTATAGATTTCCTCACATGACTGTTTGTATTCTGCTTGGAATTCGAAATGGAAAGTCATGTCTCTTTGCCTTCTGCCTTCTCACTCCTTTTATCAGCTTACTCGGAAATTATAACTGTAGGTGTCAATTTTAACATTACAGTGGGAGTTTGTTTTCTCTCGGAGACTTGCCAATGCATCACAAACAATAAAAACAATTAAAACATTTACATTCGAATTACAATAGGAATTCCAGCTCACTTATTTTGTCTCTTGGTTTGCTGCGCATTTGTCTTTTCTGTGACTGTGTTTTGACTCTTTTCTGCTCTGTATGCTTTTCTGTCCTCTGCTGTAGTGTATTTGCTACATACGTGTAACAGTGCTTTTATATCAGTGCCTCTTAGAAAAATGCGTGACTGCTGACTTGCAGCAAGTGTCTTGTTGATGTGGAACATTCCGCAAATGGAACGGACATATATCACAGTCATTGTATATTTATAATCGCCCTCTCATTAGGCCGAGGCCCGTGGGTTCACAACCCATGTGACATATTTTAATACAACTGCAACCGTGTTTTATATATCTAACAACAATCCTTTTATATATAAGCAATCGCCCTCCACCTTAAGCCTTTGGTCTTATATTACAATCCAATAAGTCGAATCACAACCACTAATACATGAAAGGGTCGGGCCCCACATCTCCGTCGGCGGATCGGTGGTGTCAAACGAAAACTTGTGATTGCGATTGATCAAACGGACGCGATGACCACATAAAACATGGCTCATATCGCAATCGGGTCCGAACTTTGAACACATGCAATCGGGACGCATTATAGAAAAGTTCTGATTGCGATCAGAACACGGATGCGATTTGCACAAATTAACTCCCGCATATAACAGGATCGGGTCCGCCACTTCAATCGCAACATATTACAAAGTCGTGTGATCAATCGGAGAGTTCCGATTGCGATTGAGATTCCGAACGCGATTGAACCAATTAATTCCATCGTATAATCGCCATCGGGTCCGCCACTTGATCGGAGCATATTACAAAAAACTTGCGATCAATCGGAAAGTTCTGATTTCGATTGGGAACTCGGATGCAATTAGCTCATAAACTATGGCATATAACTCGATCGGGTCCAGCCTTTGATCGGAGCATATAACAAAAGACTTGCGATCAATCGGAAAGTTCCGATTGCGATTGGGAACTCGGATGCGATTGGCTCATAAACTGTGGCATATAACTCGATCGGGTCCAGCCTTCGATCGGAGCATATAACAAAAGACTTGCGATCAATCGGAAAGTTCCGATTGCGATTGGGAACTCGGATGTGATTGGCTCATAAACTGTGGCATATAACTCGATCGGGTCCGGCCTTCGATCGGAGCATATAACAAAAGACTTGCGATCAATCGGAAAGTTCCGATTGCGATTGGGGAGAGGTCCCACCATCTAAAACTTCGTTTTGTGCGCTCCATAATATAACGGACATATATGTATACTTTGCCAAAGGGTTAAGCGATTCCCGGAATATGGTTTATATATTATATGTGCTCTGCCGGTTGGAGAGTGCGATTCCCGGAATATGGTTCTGTATTATATGTGTAACGCCCAGCTGGAGTCTGCGATTCCCGGAATAAGATTCGTGTTATATTATATGTATAATGCTCGCTGGAGTGTGCGATTCCCAGAGTTTTGTAACTGCTCTCTGCCTCTGTCTCTGCTTCTGTCACTCTGCCTCTGTCTCATTGTGCTTCTATGACTGTTACATTTTGACTGTCTTCTTGTTGCCTCTTTTTCCTGAGTGCTGCCGCCTTTGCCATCAATGACAATATTTCCAACATCGCTGACTTCTTTTCTTCTTTTTTTCCCCTTTCCCTTAGATGGTCATTCATGGGAGGGGAAGTTCCAGTGAATGTATGATTTGTGGTGTGCATCTATCTACTGGTTAACTCTTTGGTAACATCCCATGACTGTTATTTCAATGGAACTTGGTTAAATAATGAACAGTAAGTGCTAAGTAGGAGTTTTAAATGTTTGATACAATAACTAATTTTGGTTTATAGGATCCCAAATGTGCTTTTTTGGGCCTTAAACTTTACATGGCACCCGTGTGTTTACAAATCATGGAAAACATTTGAGTCTTTTTAGGTTATTTCATGGCCATACTGGACATGTTTCACTATGGAAAGGAAACTATGGTCAACAGGAGGACAATGTCTTAAGGGATTTCTTTCCATTGATAAGTAAAATAATCACTAGTAACTGACTAGTTTCCTTCCTCACTTTTATCATGGAAAATGATAGAGGATATGTTTCAACTTCTTATAACTAATTCTTTACAACTTAAGGGAGAGGTGTTTTGGAAAGGATGATTAAAGTTATTGTAATATTTTGTTGTTTTGTTTAAATATTTCAAGTGCTCATTAGGTGATTTGGAGATATGAATTAATTTAGTGGAAATTTTTATATATTTTACATTTGAATGAGGTTCTTTGTTTTATAGATGATGACTCAGATGTTATTGTTTTTTGTATAATGATTTATTTTTTCTTTTGGGCTTGGGCCTTTGCACAACATTTTAATAAAAAATTGCATACTGGTTTTTGTGAACATTACACTTATTTTAATTTGAAAGCTACTTACAAATCTAGTAGTTCTCAACTCTTGGAAACTATTGATGCAGGTTTCTAGATCTATTTGAATTTTTAATTCTGAAATATTAAGTGAGATGTCAAAAGCTAATCCTGGGAAGAAACTATCAAGGCAAATTGATGTATTATCATACTTTAAAAAGTCTCAATCCAAGAATACACATTATCTTCATGCTTCAAGCTCCTTTGAACAATCTGCTACTGAGAGAGATGTCAACTCTTGTGAAAATGCATCTGATATCCATATGATGGATGAAATAATAGGTTCCTCAAGTGATCAGGGTGAGATAAATGCAATTTCAACATAAATTAATGATGAAAATGTTAAAGATATTTCCTTGGAAGGTGACACAAACCATTCACAGAAAAGGAAAAAAGGCCAGTGGACCATAGGAAGAAAATTCCAAGATGATTGGCTCTCAAGTTTTCCATTAATTGAAGAAATACCTTCTACAAATGAGGATTTACGAGAAGTTAAATGTCTTGCGTGTAGTTGGAAAAGTTGCAAGGTAGTGAAATTTCAAATGAAGCTAGATACAATACAAAAGCATGTAGGAAAGGTTTATGAAAATAAAATTGTAAATGGTAAAGATAAATCTATTGTCAGATGGAAATTGTTGGAGGAATATCAACATAGCCAATGTGTGGAAGAATACAAAAAATATTTAATAAGTAAGAAGAAACTTGAGGCAAGTGGAGGAACCATCATATCTCAATTTGAAAAGACGATGGAAAGAAGTTTTTTATCCAAGACAATACAATTGAGCACTGTATTTCACATCTTATGTAAATGTCGTCCTATGACAGATTATCCAGATCAGATGAAATTTCTATCTTTTCTTCACATGCCAAACTTTCCATCTTCTCATTGGTCCGTAACTAGTGGTTGGGAATGGGCAAGATATCTAGCTCAAGTAGAAATTGATGATTTGAAACAGGAGATTGCAAATTCTAGGTTTTTGGCATTGTCTTTGGATGAGGTTACAGCTATTGATAATACTTCATGGATCTGCATGAGCATTTATATGGTTAATGACCATATTAGGCATTCCTATCTACTTGGGATTAAAAATATGAGAGAGACTTCTATAGCTGAAAATATTTATGAACTTGTTCTTAATACTTTGAAAGAAAGTGGTATGGATCATTTAATGGTTGCAAAAAAGTTGGTATGTGTTGGAGTAGATGGAGCATCGGTAATGCAAGGACAAAGGAATGGTCTTTGTGTTAGACTACAACTATCAGCTTCGCCATATATGATTAATATTCATTGTATGGCTCATAGGATGAATCTTGCATTTAAAATAGTAAGCAAGTTTCCATTAGTTTCAAAAGTTGAAGATCTTGTACGTGAGACTCATGCATACTTTTCTCGTAGTCCCAAATGATATTTAGAGTTTCAACAATTTGCATATGGTGTTACGGATGGAAAAAAACTATTGAAAGATGTTGATACAAGATGGATCTCATTAAATGGACCAGCTCAAAGACTATTTAGTGAGTTCAAATCTTTGGTAGGGTTGATGTATGAAAATCGCTACAATGTAGATAAAGCTCAAGATCTTCTTTTTCGACTAACTGATATAGAAACATTATTGACATTGGCTGGAATTCTTCATATGCTACATGAAATGAATGTCCTCGTGAAAATGTCTCAGAATCGCACAATGTATATTGTCGAATACACAAATGCGAGAAAGTCAGCATGCCTTGCATTGGATAATTTGTATATGATGCCAGACTCTTTTACTGGTCCAGAGTTTACAAGTTGGACTAAGATCATCAATATAGAAAATATTGAAAAAAAATTGACGTTTGATGAAAAAGGGATACTATGTATCACAGTGCGTGGGTATATGGTCCCCTTTCATTATATTAGTAAGACGGGACGAATCATCAAAGATTGCCCCATGTCAAGAGACCAATTTGATAATATTGTGATCTCAGTGAGACAAAATTTGATAGAAATTGCAAGATCACTATCATCAGAGATAAGAGAACTATTTCCTCGAGATGAATTGTTGGATGCCATGTGTGTGGTATACCCTCAATATTGGAACAATTGTCAATGTCCAAGAAATTTAAAAGCCGATTTTCAAAAGAGATTAAAATGTTTAGTAGACCACTTTTGCAAGAAAGTCTCGATACATGGAGAACAGATTGAAGGTATTTTATATTCATCAAAATTGTATCAACAAGGTGGATGCTTTGCTGAAACACTGTGGAAGCAATATCCTTTTTTGGAGAATCCTAATGAAAACGGTGCTATAACAAGATTATGGAATACTTTAAGTGCTAGCCAATACCTGCAAGAAAAAATATCAGAATATTTTAAATTAGTAGATTTGTGTCAAACCATGATTTTGGGACCAGTAGAGGATGAGAGAATGTTTAGTGCAATATCATTTTTGAAGTCAAATTTGAGGAACAAGCTTGATAAACATGTGGATACATGTTTAAGATTATATGTAACAAAGTATGACGTTGACAATTTTCCATATGAAAGAGCACTAGCGCTTTGGCGATTAGATTGTAATAGAAGGGGAGAAAACATTATAACAAATTTATCTAATGAACTTGATACAGAACATAATGTTTTGGAGGCTCATAATGACAGTACATCTGGAGAAGATCATGTTCACAATGTAGAAAATGATGACCAAGATGAGAACTGGGAAATTGAAATACCCTAGGACTCTTATTTTGGTATACATGTTCCGTTGATCATGCAAGATTACTACATGTCAAATTCAGGTAAAAATGGGTTCTATATTTTGTATTTTTCATTGTAACATTGCAGCTACATTTCTTTCATGCGTGTTATTTTAAGATTTATGTTTCATATTTAATCCTTACATTGTTTGTTTCTTATTTGTGACAGGAAATGAAGTTGGATTTGATGATTTTGGGACCTATTTCTTTTCACATAGACAGTGTTTGACTAGTATTAAATGATAAATAACTAATTTAACAAGACTAACGCAAAGCATCAATGGGCTCATTCAAGTACATGAAACTACCTTGATGTCTAGCTTTGACAACTTGGAAAATTTTAATGGTATATATGTTACTTGTGTTTGGGGAATTTTGCTGAGTTTCGAGTTTTATATTTTCTTGGAAAATAATTATTGATATTTGGAAAAGGGAAATGAGCCTTGGGTAGCTAAGCCGAAGAGAAAAATGGCTTATGTACTAGGGTTCCTACACATTCATCGTAGGAGACCTATTGACATGAGATTGAAATTATTTTGTAAAGAGCAGCGTCGATGCGATGTCTTTGACCATGCTTTCAAGTCTTACAAGGTGTACTAAGTTGTTCGAGTCCCCACATGTCCTTAGGGACCGTTATGGGATGAGATAACATGAGTCGATTCCGACCATGCCCCAAATCTACTTTTTACCTATTGATGTAAGTCGCTTTTTGCTACCACTTCTTATCACCAAAAAAATTATACAATAACATAACCCAACTTGAAGACAACACCTCTCATCTTCCTTTTACATAAATTCTCTATGGATCTCCCTACTATACTTTCCACGAGGACCAACGCCCTTCTTGATAGGTCTCTACACCATACCACTAATCGCACAATAGACACACACTAGTAAATACCACATTATTTAAATCTCTCTAGTCTCGAGTATATTGGTGTCCCCCGCTACACTCAACCAATATAGTCTCAGTAGGTTTATTTTTTTGTCATATCTTTATTTTTTGTTATTTTGTGTCTTTAACTTTAACACCATCCTATATTTCAACATTTGTAGATAGTGAACAATAGTTATTACTTTGACACAACACTAGAAACTCAAGTGTCGTGCATAATTATTTATTACAAGAATGTGGCATTCAATATCGCAAAATGAGTTAGTGATTTTTCTTCGCTGTGGCATGATAGGTTGAGTTTGGAATCGGCATTGAATTATTGCCTATCTAGTAGTGTTCAAATTTAGTATTTAGTGTCTTAGCATGATCATGCTATATTTTTTGAGAAGTTCGATTTTTTTCGGGGATAGATTTTTGTTGGGCTATGAAAAGGATTATATGAGGGGGTTTAAGTGGTTAGGTGTTAAGATTTATAAAGGGTGTGATTTATATTGATACTTGGAAATGAAGTTGGCTTTGATCTTTGATGGAAATGAAGTCGGATTTGATGAAGTTGGGACCTATTTATTTTCACATAGATATTGACCTAGTATTAAATGATAAATAAATAAGTTTTAATAAGTCTAACTTAGCTAAGCAAAAATGGGCTTATTCAATTACATGAAATTGTGTTGATGTCTAGCACCGTATATCTTAGAAAATTTTAGTGGTTTGTTTGTCTGTTTATGTTTAGTAATATTTTTTTGAGTTTGAAATTTTTGGTTTGTTTTGGTCAAATATTTTTTTTAGTCCCTTGAATGCTTATGATTCTCATATCATTCATAGATTGATAGATCTAATTTTATTATTATAATTGTTATTATTTTCTTTATATATTTGGTGGTTTTAGGAAAGATATTTTATTTCCTTTCACTTTGTCACATGATTTCATCATCTTCACGTTTTAGAATATGGCAGTAAAATATTTTTCTTGGAAAAAAAATTATTGATAGTTGGAAAGGGAAATAAGTCCTAGGTTACTAAGTGAAGAGAAAAAATGGTCCAAGTACTAGGTTCCTATGCATTCATCGTGCAGGAGACCTATTAGCATGATACTTGACATATCCTTTTATGCAATTACACTTTTGATGCCAAGAGAAGCGGAGTTGAGTCTGCGTTGACTTGGGAAGAACAATGGAAATTTATCATAATGCTAAGGAGATTAGAATGTTGTTTTTCACTAGTGGTGACCATGCCACCAATGCTTTGGTGGGAAACAAAGGTCCTTACTCATTTCCTTCCATAACATTTTATGATATTTTTTTGTTCTTGTGTGTGGAAAAAGAAGTTTTCAGAGTCAGCATTGTCATCCATATGCCTTATGTAAATTGGGGTTTGATATGCATATTGAAGTTGATAGCTCAATCGACTGCATCATTACCCTCAATCGTACTCTATTTCAAAATTCACAATTGTCAAATCCTCCTCCATCCATGAGATATTCCAATCAAAATTGATGTTACACCAGTGAGAGAAAACCCTCAAATGGAAAAGTGGAATTAGCCATGTGACTAATTATCTTGAATGTAAATGAGACAGAGAACAAGTCCACTTTCTATTGCAACCTTTAACTACCCTATTGATCTCTTTTTTTGCTCGGGTGGATGTGACTAGGGGAATCCAGAGAATACCTGAAGGAGGGAGGTTCTCAATAGATGTTGATGCACCGGTAAGTAAAGAAGTCATTGTGAACCAACACTGCATGTGCCTTGAGTGGTCCATGGAGGCAATTCCCTTCTAAGAACAAATGGCTAGGGGTATATTTCTCGTCTTGTGTAAGGGATGAGTGCTGAATTTGGCTTGGACAATGGCCTAAGGAACATTCTGTGCTCAAAAGATTATATTTTGAAATTTGGAGTACAAAATGATTGAACACTCTATATATTAGGATCCCAATCAACTAGTTGCCCAATTATTGGTCACTTTTTGATATGATGATAGTTAAAATTTAATTATTCATGCAACTTGTTCAATTTTATCTATTTTGACATGAATTTACTATTTAAAATGATTACAAGAGAGGGCTCATTACCTAGAACTTTGAAATGTAGGAATTGAAAGTTGAGTTTGATTTGGTATGAAATATATATATTTTCTGAATCTCATTTTACGATTGGCATTGTTTATAGATTAAAGATTATAATTAACTTCCTGTAGCAAAAGAGGAGTTGGAACCTTGAAAGCCCACAAAGGGACGTGAAGACCCAAAGGATACACTGCCATATTTCCAGTCTCCTATCAACGTTGAAACGCTTAGAGTAGAAACTTTAGAGAATGTAATTTGGTTTTTGTATGTACTTAAAAAGCAAGTAATTTTGTAGCAATATTATGAGCAATATTTTTAGCAGCAGACATTTTGATAAGACCAATAATGAAATATTTGAATTCTTACAAATTTTTATATTTTTCAATTTTTTTTATAAAAAATGGTGATTTAAAACTTGGAAACATTTATAACATTGAAGAGTTCACAGGATGAAGACCATGTCATGTAGGTTCAGCCAAGGCCAAAGCCCTATTTTCCACTTCAATTTCTAAATGGTCTCAAGTACGACATGAGGCAATTTGTTTCCAATATTTTTTCTATATATTGCTTATCTTTTATCATTTATTATAAAAGTCCATCTAACATCTGAGAAAATAACATTTTGTTATGCATTGTGCATTTTGTGACATTATTATCATATACCATGTAACGGTGTTCAGTCAAGTCTAAAACCTATTTTGGATTCCATAGCAGGAGAAAATCACTATTTCCAGAGTATTTGCATAACATAGGTCCAAGGAGATAACATTGGCCCAACAGTTGAAACAACAACACTGAGTGTCGAGGAGAAAGATGATCACCAAGAGAGAGAGAGTAACAACCATTCTTTTGAACACTAACATTATGAACCCTGGGTTGGAGGAGCATCAAAATGGGCTTCTTCTAATTTTCCCTCAGAAGGTTGTCCCAGCTTCAGTTCTAGTCACAATCATTGTTGTCAGCAACATTTGCTTCATACTGCTTTGTCATTGTCCGGGTCTAAGATTTTTCCCCTAATTATGTCTATTTTTTCATAGAGGAATAGATCAGGCTCTCTTCATGATTCACCTTCATCCTCCTCTCTCCCAAGAGAAGCTATTGAAGCTAATATATCTCTTGTTGGTGACTGTATTTGGAGCTCTCTCCATGAGCCATTACCATTAGCACTGTCGAGGGAAGCTATTGTAGCAAACACAACTAGTGCAAATGCTAACCCCATGGATTTGTAATGTATGAGTTTTCTAACTAGTCATAATAATATTCTTGGAAGTTGTTTTCATCCATGCATAATTGGTGTACATTATATGTAGGTAGGGTTTTCATGCCTTTTTATTCATTGTGTTCATTATGTAATGTATGAGTTTTCTAACTAGTCATAATAATATTCTTGGAAGTTGTTTTCATCCATGCATAATTGGTGTACATTATATGTAGGTAGGGTTTTCATGCCTTTTTATTCATTGTGTTCATTATGAAATTGAATCATACATCCCAATCAAGAAGTTACATAAATCAAATATATTTGACCTAAAACCAAGTGTAAGTAACGAGTTACAATTGTTAATAAATTCCATGATTGAAGAAGCTTTTCAAACATGAGAATTGTTAAATTTAAAGTTTAGGGTTAACGAGAATGGTGAGTTTCAATGTCTGAGGCTAAGCATTTTTGGTTTTTATAGTTATGCACATTTTAGAAAATATTTTCTCTTAATCCAAAGAATAAAACTCTGCCAAACAGTTCATGTAGAATTGTCCTTTATCAACTATACATGAACTCTACAGGAACAACTATGAATATAAATTTGAAAGGAAACTGAAAACTTGAGCTGGGGAAGGATCCCATGCCTGCCCTCGTGGTAGCTCACGACTGTCATCAAGAGGGTATTTAGGCTGCTAACTACATGTTCTTGAAAGTTATTTTCTATTGTTTGGGGGACTAGCTTTTCCAGATGATTGATTTCTCTATTGTTTGTTTAATTTGCATTTGAAATTTTGAACAACCAAATTGTCCTAGATTTTTTTTGGCTTCAATGTTTAAGTACGAATAATTTGTAGAGAAAATTTTCTTGTGAAATATTACTTGTTAGTTTCCAAACCATGATTAGGGATTGTCATTATGTTAATATGACATGGTTGACTTCCTTTTCTAATAGAGAAATGAGGCAGTACCATATCAAGCGATTCCTTTTTTTCTTAAACAAAAGCTAGGATTTTTTTATTATGAAGGCTATAGAAAAGCTAAACAGTAAGTACATATATATAATAATGTTGGCCTGAGTTTCCAAACAAAATGGATAGCTCTTAAATTCCAAAATTGAGTTTTCAAATATCAATAGTTTATACGTACCAATTTTTTTACAGGTATACAACCTTAAGAAAACATCTAGTATTCTAATTGCTTTACTAAACATAAAATTTTATGAAATGCATGACAACTGTTGGCTTCGCTCAACCCAATGTTTGAAGGAAGAGTCGTAAACTCCAAGATCCATGTCTTCTATCATTTGGTGAGCCATGCCTTCCTTGAATTTTGGAATTTGGTTGAACTGAATTTGTTGATATCCTATGATTTGAAGCAACAAAATGAGATCTTTTTCTGAGATTAAGGACCATATTTCTCAACATACTGCATTCCACCTCCAGGGAATCAATTTTCTTTTTTTATTGGATTAGTATTCTCAATTATTGAATTTTGATAAGTGCACTAGTGCTAGTTTTCATATACTTTTGTAGTTATAGAGAAGAGGGATGTTCTCTTGCATTGAATGGATTATGTCTTCAAATAAATTCTTGGACTTCCTGGGTGTCTCTAATCCATGGATATTATAGGAAGAAAGAAACAAATCTGTCAACCAAGAGTTCTTAAGGGGTTCAAACTCCCATTCAGGACCATGAATTCAAGATATAGGAAAAACCAGACTACACTGTAGACCACAAAACACTACCAGAGAGCCTAATATCCACAAAAATTTGGAGCCAAATAAATTTGAAGGACCAAATCCAGATAAAAAAAAGACCATATCCCCAAAAGAAAGTGCTTGGAACACCAACATACAATAATTCACTGAAACTATAAACAAGAAGAACAATAAGGCTAAAGCCAAAATGTGGGCTGAAGATGGAATAGCATAGAAAAACCACACACAGAACATCTAGAATCCATAACAAAGGAATGTCACGCACAAAGCATGCGTTGAGACTATAGCCATTGAACTAAAATTCTTGAATACCATCCAAAGGCTAAGATAAACTCTTACTAGCAATTTTCTTGCAGATCAGTCTTGCTCTAGATGGTGGTGGTTGCCTCTCCCTTGTTTATTTCCATTATCCCACCTTGCCTTGAGAAACCTCAGTAGATTGGTCAATTTTGTGGTTAGTCTCAATTTGCAGTCTATGAGATCCAACTTTGAATTTCCCCTATGGAGTCGAATGGTGTGCATCAAAAGACAAAGCATGTAACGGGGCCTAAGAATGAGTCCATCTCTCATCACCATGAAGTGCTCAGTATAGAAAGGCATCTTTAGATGTGATCCACCCTTTATCCAATTGAACTGTACATATTTTCTATAGATATCTTCTTGGATGTTTTTGTTCATATTTTTTTTGGTTGGTAAGAGATGGTCGGGTGCTGATAGGGACTATTTGAATGGAGGAAGTTGGTCCATCATAATACTAATTGAATCAAGGAGATTAAGCCAAAGGAGTAGTTGTTGCAATGGGCTCTAATGAGCAACATGCCAAGTATGGATACCGATCATGCCCCTTTGTTGTATCAGCGAAGTTTTGAACATAGTGTAGTGTTGGAAATATTTTCATTGATGGCAAAGGAGAAGATAGGAGAAGCATTAGACAAGAAACAGAGGAAGCGAGGGCAACAAAAGGAAGAGTAGTGAGAATAGAAGGCCATCAAATTTGAAGCAAGAAGGCTTTGTGTTTGATTTCATATTTGTATATGAAAGGATTGATGTTGAGTCATGTATGTGTCAATTTATTGAATTATGTATGTGTAAACTCTGTTGAATTGGTGTCTCTATGTGAAATAGAGGATTTGATATAATTCTGGTGGAGTTCATTCCAATTCAAAGAAGAAGAATTTGGGAGCTGGTTAATATTCAACACAATGAAATAGAGAAGTGAAATATATAGATTGACTGTGCGTAGAAAGAACGCTATGATGGTTTGAAGAAGAATCGATGGTTTGATTACAGTGAGCAATAATGGAAGCGTAGAGTTAAACTACACATGAAGAAAAGCATTTAAAGGAGCGGAATCGGTGATGGTAGAATGAAAATAAGCGCAGTGTTGAAGGAATGGGAACCAGCGAGAAGATCGAGTACAGAACCAAGCATGTGAGGTTAATAATGGAAGGGTTTATGTATAAGGCTAACTGATCGATGGCTTATATCACAGTAGAAGATGGCGCAGAGGATTCATAGATCTATGCGTTCATGAAGGTGGAGCGGAATTGCGAGCCGATGGTGAAATGAACCTGGAAAATGTTAAAGAATAGAAGGCGGAGTTATGAAGAAAAAGGCGAGTTTTGATAGATCTATGCAAAGGAACCCTGAACGAAGATGCAACGGAACCACAAACAGGGAAGCAGTGTTAATAAACCACTTGTGGTTTTCTCAAAGTTTCAAAATGTTAAATGGTATTGTGAAAAAAAAACGCGATAGTTCCCATTGATCGACACATGGCCTAGGTGGTATTCCAAATCCACCTATTTCGCAAAATATTTTCGTGTTAAACCGCGGGGTTAAAACTTTTGCGATATCCATTGGATTTCATAGGATGGGATGAGGTGTTGCGACTACCGTTGGATCACAATTAAAGTGTTAACTAGTGAAGAGGTAAGAGTTAAGCTGTGGGGCCCGTATTAATCATTTGTATAATTGAGTTTTATTAAAGCGGAGTTATATAAATTGGTGGGGTTGAACCCAACTATCGCATTAATATATGTTGTGATGTGTTATGGGCCCGAAATTATTGATATTGAGTTTTAAGGTTAATATGGTCGAAGTTTCGTATGAAATACAATGGAATATGAACATAGCCCAAATGTGTTAATAAAAGGCGAAACTAATATAACTTAACATATATGTTAGCACTTGGGGTTGTATCAAAGTCGAGCTTTGATATAAGATGATAAGGTGAGCTGGTAAGTGTGAAAGCCAAAGTTTTAGAACTATGGGCCCAAGAGAAAGAGTAAACAAAACTCTACTGTGTTGATATTCACTTTATGCATTGAATAAAGTTGTGGGACCCAAACAAATCTTAATGTATGCTGGGTCTTCATATAAATTCCAAGGTTTATTGAATGCTTCTTAATATTTGCAAAGTTGGGTGCGCATATACATTTTACGCAATATCGAGTATTTATTCGATAAGTTATAAAAGGGGTCTCCAGCATATGGCTTAAACTTCAGATTGAAGAAAGGATTTTATAGCGGGCTTAATAATAGAGGATAAATGTTAAATATATATATTGGCACGATTTTTTAATTCAAGGTCGAACCTTTGATATAGAATGGGGTATTGAATGAGTTGACATTTGAAATCAAATGACTTGATATGCTACAGAGCGGGTTGTTGATACTTTAATTTTAAACGTTAGTATGAATCTTTTGTCGAAGTGTACGAAAAAAGACCACTTTAGCTACGCATAACTTATAGCCCTAAAATCAAATATGGCTGCCAATATCTTCAGATCTGTAGTTAGTTGATCAAGACAAATGCTGCAAAAATCTAGATCTATGCATAAAGAGACATTAAGCAGTAAAAATAAGGTTTTTCTCCATACATCCAATAGACAAGAAAAGAACAATATTTTTGAAAGAATTTTTGTATTAAGGGCACCTGGGAGGAAAACAAGAAGGTGTTTCCAATTCTCCTCAATGGGATGGGTTCTTGGAAGTCCTCAGCACTTCAGATCTAGTATTTCTCTCTCTTGTTGGTGTAGAAAACCCATACAAAGATAGAACTCAAAGGGAGCTCACACAGCAAATAATGGAAAATGTGACCAAGTTTATAGATCCGGAGTGATCTAATAGGCAACAAAAGGTGAAGAATGATAGGAAAAACCCTCCTATTTATAACAAAATATTGGGTCATTCTAGATATTGGTGCATGATTAAAATAACATTAACCAAATCTAGATCCACCATTTATGGACTATTTTATTATATTTGTTGGAGGGAAAAGGTATTTGACTTGGGTCAAATCCATTTATTTGTGAATAATAAATAAATAAATGATTTATTTATCATTTTAAGGAAGTGGTTGAAGGATAATCAAATAAATAATGATTTATTTAATTATTTATGGGTGATTTAGTCATATTTAATAAGGAATATTATTTAAATAAGATTTAAATAATTATTCCTAGAAAATAATAAGATAAATAAAGATTTATCTAATTAATTTCTTTGTTTTTGGTTAAACATGACCAGGAAAATCAAACAAATATAGGTTTGTTTAATATTTCCTTTTGGGGTTTCCTGTTTAGACCATAAACAACCTAATAAATGTGTTTTATTAAGTTATTTTACATAATGAAAGAAATTTTACTTAGGGTAAAATTGGTCTTACGTGGTGTACTTGGGTCCATCTAATGATAGTAGGTTAGATGACCAAAAAATGGTGTAACAGATTGCCCCCCAACATGCGAGTGTTAGGAGCAAATCGTATGACCGAAGTACGTTGTAAGAACTCAATCACCAGACATCAAGAGGGAAGTCAGAGAGAGAAATGTAAGGTAGACTGGTGTGCTAAAGAACTAGACCCTGAGGAGACGAGACTCGCAGGTGCAACAAGTCTCTTTTTATGAGAGGGTACCTGTGCTAAAGGCGGCAGGGGAGGCATACCTATGCCCGCCGAGACAAAGTACAAAAGAATAGTGTGTCCAATAAACAAGGGACCGAACCATAAAGTACAACCGGCATAAACATGAGCCAGATAGAAATACAATGAGGGATCCCATATACATGTTGTGCCTGGGATAACAGCCAGGACTTATACAATAATATCTGAGTACATGAGATACAAATACAACCCAAATGCCCCCTACAAGCGGGGAAGGGCTCACAAAATCTGACTGATACATGCAAATCAAAGAGGCGCTGCAAGCGGCTAAGGCCGACATCATCAAATATATGGATCTACATCGAAGGCTACAATGAAGAGGTCATCCGGGCATGTGGGGGGCTACCTGCAGGGCCACCCCCTCATGAGGTCTGAGACATCTCACACACGCCCGGGCATCACCAATAGCTGCTGCTGCATCACTGGACCATCAAGCATACGGATCTCGATCATGCTGAAAAGAGCTGAAGTGGAGAAACAATCAAGTCAAAGGGAAATGAGAGATCCCTTTGCCTGATCCGAGGCACCGAACAAGAGTGGAAGCTGGAACCAAGGTACACCGCTCTCTAGACCTGTCCTCTGGAATGAAGGAGCTAATGTCGACAGAAGGAGGTCCGGCGTAGGTGAGGCAATGAGAGATCCTCAACTAAGGCACGAGAGAAAATAGTAGAGCGACTAACAGACTAATACCAATGATGATGATGGAATGGAGGGGACTGAGTAGCAAATGGACGACTTCCCTTGC
Organism: Pinus albicaulis; assembly: GCA_034641835.2. Classification (NCBI taxonomy): domain Eukaryota; kingdom Viridiplantae; phylum Streptophyta; class Pinopsida; order Pinales; family Pinaceae; genus Pinus; species Pinus albicaulis. The sequence goes on along the minus strand of CM076579.1, from coordinate 1,336,420,234 downwards.
TAGAGCATAAAGGACATGAATGACATGGCAGCGACTGACACAGTATCATAAGGGATAGGGGACAGTGGGACTGACGGCCATAATGTGCGACACAAGAGAGAGACCAAGCAATGAAGGATGGAGGACTATAGTGGGGTACAAAGGGACTCGGGATAGACTCCATGAATGCGATGATGACTCAACTTGGATGCTCTAAACAAGGGTGACTCGATGGTGCTGCCACACAGAAAAGGTCCCATGGGGGACCATGAAAACATGAGTACAAGATGGTAGCTCATGACGAAAATCGACACGAACAACGACAAGTATGGAGGCAAAGTGGTGCCCCAAGTACAAGTGTTGAGAGTGAGGAAATTCGATTTTGGGGAAAGGTGAAGTGACCCTTCTGGACAGAGTATGTCCTGGTGAAGTATCAAAGTATGAAAATGAAAAAAGATGCTGGCTATCTAAAAGAAAATAAAACATGCATTTCACAAGGGAAATGCTAAGGGTAATATTTCTTAAGATAGAGTGCATTGCGAGGATTAGGAAGGGGGTTGCCTTCGAAGTCCTCTAAGAGGTATGCCCCCTTACCGAGATCCTTACTGATGATGTAAGGGCCTAGCCATAATGAGTCAAACTTCCCATGACCAAGAACGTCATGGGCCTGGTCATATACTAGAACAAGGTCGCCTTCGTGAAAAGTACGAGGGTGGAATTTTCGGTCATACTGAGCTTTGGTGCATTTCTTAGCCGCTTCAAGGGTTTGCAATGCAACACGATGGTCTTCGGAGGTGCGCTCAAGCATGATAAGTCGTTGTTCTAGAGGTTGGGTATCAGGGAGAAGTTCAACGGCCAAGTGAAGGGAAGGGATTTCACACTCGATCGGTAAGACTGCCTCCTCTCCAAAAACGAGGTGGAAAGGAGTAAACCCGGTGGTGGTTTTAACAGAAGTTCGATAGGCCCACAAAGCAGGGAAGAGCATAAGATGCCAGTTGGTTTTGTGCTTATTCACCGTTCGTTGAAGCATAGTCTTGAGGATTTTTTTGACTGCTTCAACTTGGCCATTACCTTGGGGGTAATAGGAGGAGGAATATTGGTGCTCAAAACCCAATAGTGAGGATAGCTCACGCCATATCTCATCTTCAAAATGTCGGCCGTGGTCAGAGACCAGTTGTTTCAGAACCCCGAATCGAGCGATAACGTGGTTAAAGAAAAAGAGGGCTGCGGTAGCTGCCGTGTTGTTAAATGTTGGCATAGCCTCGGCCCATTTTGTGAAATAGTCGACCGCCACGATGATATATTTATGGTTACCAGCGGATGGCGGGCGACACTCCATAAAGTTAATGGCCCATTTACAAAAGGGACCAGTTGAGACGACCGGATGGAGGAGAGCTGGGGGAGCTCATGCCTTAGGGGAAAAATGTTGGCAATTGGAACAGTGCTTGACTGCTTCAATGCAATCACTGAAGAGGGAAGGCCAGAAATACCCAGCGCGCATGAATTTTTGGGCAGTAGCAAGACTGGAGAGATGGCCACCGCAAGCGCCACTATGGCAGGCATTGAGGACCTGTTCAGCTTCAGCGTGCATGAGACAACGACGAAGGACAATATCTATACCGCGACGATAGAGGTCGTCACCGATAAGAAGGTAGCGAGGAGCCTGGTGTCGGATACGTCGTCGAGCGTCACGATCAAGGTGAAGAGCGAACTTTTGGGTTCGCAAGTAAGTGAGGATATCGCCGTACCAAGGATCATCCGAAGTAATGGCGAATAAGTGCTCATTAGGGAAATCATCACTAACTGGAGGATCTTGTGTTCCGGTAGGTAATTCAGAAATGAGTTCAGCAAGGGCTAAACCTTTCTTACTTTTTGGTGTGACAAATTCGAGGTCGAATTCTTGAAGGATGACGACCCAACGGGCGTACTTCCCAGTGAGGATGCGGCGACTCAACAGGAAAGCCATGGGGTTGGAATTAGTCACAACCTTGGTGGAATGCATGAGGATGTAATGACGAAGTTTTTGGACTGAGAACACAATAGCCAGCGCTAGTTTTTCTTCATGTGAGTAGGAAACAGGAGGCCCTACTAGGTTCTTACTGACGTAGTAGATCACATGCTCGATACCATTGTCATCTTCCTGGATAAGAACTCCAGCGACCGAATAGGTGGAAGCGGAGATGTACAGGATGAAGTCCCTATCAAAGTCGGGAGGGCGGATCAAGGGAGCGGATGTGAGAGCCTGCTTGAGGGCATCGAAAGACTCATGAGCATAGGTATCCCATACAAATTGGATGTTAGATCGGAGGAGTCTAAGGAACCCATGTGCGGTGGTGGCATAGTTAGGAACGAACCGTCGAAGAAAATTAGCTTTGCCTTGGAGACTTTGTAGCTGGCGTAAGGTACACAGAATGGGAAGTTCAAGAATGGCTTGAACTTTCAAAGGGTCAAGAGTGATACCGTCCTTAGACACTATAAAGCCTAGGAGACGACCGGCGGGAACGCAGAAGACGCATTTCAATGGATTAAGGCGGATATTATACTTGCGACATCGGAGAAAGACGGTACGTAGATCGTGAAGGTGTTGCGCCCGATGCTTAGAACGCGCAGTGAGGTCGTCTAAATAAGCAAGGATAATATGAGCTAAGTCATGAAAACAATAAGACATGGCCCGTTGAAAAGTGGCGCCGGCATTTTTAAGGCCGAATGACATGACCCGGTAAGCGAAAGTTCCCCACGGACTGATGAACACGGTTTTGAGTTGATTAGCAGGACGGATAACAATTTGGTTGTATCCGGAGAAACCATCCATAAAGGATAGAACCTCATGCCCCGCACACTCATCAATGATTTGGTCAATAAATGGTGTGGGGAAGTTGTCTTTGGGACAAGCTTTGTTCAAGTCACGAAAGTCCGTGCAGACACGGATGGTGCCTTGTTTCTTGAGGAAGGGAACTGGGTTGGACACCCAAGTGGTGTATTCAATGGGATAAATGAAACCAGCCTACTTGAGCTTGTCGATTTCGTCTTTGATAGCATCATGTCTGGAAGGATTAATGGGTCTCAATTTTTGACGAACTGGGTTGGCATCGGGCCAGGTGTCGATATGATGTTCGACGATGGTGGGATCGAGTCTGGGCATTTCAGAGTAGGACCAGGAAAAAATATCGCAGAATACTTTGAAAATCTTAGTGTAAGCCTCAATTTCTTCCGGGGTGCAGTGGGCGCCCAAGGTGATATATTCTTTGATTCCCGGTTTGACCGAAATGTCAATTTTAATGGTAGGAGAGATATTGGCCATGTTTCTTCTTCGAACGCATCAGGTGTAGGGATGGGATTTTTGAACCAATCGACTGCATTGGGAATGAAGTCTTTAGTTTCCACAGCATATTGGTCATGGGATTGTTGTGGGAGGAAGTATGCCCGATGGTGCATATCATCCCACGGAAAGTTAGGGTTGGTCATGGCTTCCATGATGTCTTCATCGGACTGGAAGATGGGAAGACTGGAGGAAGGAGGATCACTCGACGATGTAGTAATGCCTGACTGGTCATCTTGTGGAGAAGGGCTCATATGAGCAACGTCAGTAGATCCACGGTCTATTGAGGTGGAGCCGAGAGTGTCCGTAGGTAGGAGGTTAGGCGAATCATGTCTCAAGGATGACGATAGGTAAAAAATGGTGGTCGAAGGCTCTGTCATGTCGATAGCGGGAGGAGGAATGTGAATGGGAGTAGGAAGATCCTCTGGTCCTACCAAAGTAGAACTCGCAAACAAGTGAGAAGGTATCTTGTCATGCGTAGCGCTAAATTGGTGGTACGTGTCTAAGGAGGAACGATACTCGTCAAGGAGGAGATAGAGGTGGGTGTAATGGCCATGGAAATCGCACAAAGCACAAGGATGATTTGTGCGCAAGGTTTTGATTTTCAGGATAGAATCTAGGATAGTGATGTAGACTTCAGGGATATCAGATTCCGGAAACGTCTCATTGACCATGGTCTTGAGATGTGGCAATTCAGGACAAGTATGGGTGGCGTGACCGACAATATCGCACAAAGCGCACTGGATAGCGCGCTTTGGCGGTCGGGGAGGGGTAGGGTTCGTCGGGGCGTCTTGGTCCTGATTGGTTTTTGTGTGAGTTTTGCCCCCTTTGCCTGATACCGTCGCAACCAGCGGTGGTGTGGGCTGAGGTGTGTGAGGCACCGTGGTAGTGGGAGAAGTGACAGGGATCAGTTGAACTAGAGTCAAAGCAAGGTAGGGTGTGGGGTGACCAGGTGGGGTAGTGGCTGGAGGGTCAAGGTACCAGACGGGGATACCCAAGGTCAGGTTGGGGAGGGAGAGGGTAGCCATAACAGGTACCGAATACACTCCAGGAGGTGGAAGGAATAACGGTATCTGACCGGAGGGGTAATGGCCAGGCAGAACGGCTCGGAGGTGGCTAAGGCCTGGAGGAACCGATCCAGGAGTATAAAGGGGCTCATGGATACTAGCTGTAGGAGGGGGGCCAGAAGGAGGAGTTATGGCTGGCTGAGATGAATGGTGAGGAGTGGGTTGCGGTGGGCGAGGTTGAGGTTGCTGACTAGCCGCAGCGGGCTGCTTAAGGGTTTCCCGAGACGATTGCATCATGAAAATGTTCGATAAGCTGGGATCAGAGATAGGAGGAGGAGGAAGACCAGGAAAAGTTCCGAGCAAAGAAGAGTCTTTGTAGACACTGGGAGAGACACTGGTTAAGGAATCGACGGTTTGTTTATTGGCTACAGAAGAGATGGTCGTCTCAGGGGAGGTCTGAGACTTCGGCTCATGATACGATAACTGGTCGATGGTGACTATCTTTCCATTGTGAGGAAAAGACATCTTGCGAAAAACCGCAGAGGGGACAGCAGACATGGAATATGTGTAGCTTCGCCCCAAGAGAATGTTGTAATCTAGAGGGGCGTCGATGACTTCGACGTCAATGCAAACAGTCTTGCCCGCAAGGGTGATAGGATAATTACGGAAAAGGCCAATGGGTTGGGAGGCGTGGCCGTCCCATGCTCGAAGGGTGATCGTGGAAGGGGCCAACTTAGGAGATCCGAGTTGCTTCCAAACCCAAGCGGACATCACACAGGTGGATGCCCCCTCATCAATTATACACCGAGAAATGTTAGTGTTCCGGATTTTGACTGGGATTTGGAAGGCGACGGAAGCAGGAAGAGGAGGATGTTCTAATTGATGGGCGTCAAAAACAATCATTTGGTCATCAGCAGGATCTACAGTGCCCACGGAAAATAGCAGAGCCTTCTTTTGGGAAGCGCACGACTGGAGGAGTTCCAATGTGGAAATGGCAACAGGAGACTGCGCCAAATCATCTACTATGCTATACGAATGAGCGGCTCGACCAGAAGCAGCATTTCAGCGTAATGGTCCCTTAGTAATCTTGGTATGAACCTCAACTTTGGGTTGAGGGATATGTAAGGGACCATTGGATGTCGAAAGAGGCTCTGTAGAACCTGAAGAAGAGGACTCAGGGGCAGACTGAGCAGAAGGCTTGGGGTACTGGCGAGACCAAGTTTGAAGGTTAAGGTCGACGATGGGAGACGGATCAGAGTTCATCATGAGGATCTGGTAATCGGAGGAACCAGAAGGGAAAGGTTGAGTGGCGACCTGTCCGTCAGGTGGTTGGGCAGCCACGAATCCTTGCTGGGGGAAAGGATCGGTAAACACAGCCGGTTGAGTAGAGGCCATAGTAGGGGGAGCATGAGGGGAGGCATGTTGTCCTCGCAAAGTGGCTTGATACTCCCACATCTGCCGCATCTGTGGTAGAAGGGGACAATCATGAATGTAATGACTGTAAACACCGCAACACGAACAAGGCTTATTTGTGCGAATAGGCCTATCTGGCTTGGGCTGAGTACCCTGTTGCTGGTTAGCAGTGTTAGGGTTAGTACCTTGAGGATTGGGTCCACGAGTACCAGGGGCAGACTGATTTTGATTTCCTTTCCACCGTCTTTGAGAGGAAGGGGGATTAGTCACACCCTGTTGTGCAAATAATTGCCCTGGAGGGGGCTGTAGGTGCTGTTGCGGGGGTTGAGAAGGAAAGGGGGGTGGAAGCGCAAATGCTGGAGGAGATGGAACACCAGGCTATGGATCAGGATAATGGTTAGGCTGGGCAACATTGAGGTAAGCAGGAGGTTGGGCAAAAGGATGAGGCATGCCGTATCCTGGATACATGCTACCTGGAGGGGGAAAAGTGCTAGAGGTGTTGGCCCCTCCCGGAGGGAGACCATAGCCCATAGGAGGTTGAGCATACGGATGAGAAAGGGCTCCAACGATACCGTCGGTGGAATGAGATGCCCCCGGGGCGTTAGCGCCACCGGACCTGGGGAGGTCAGGAAGGACGGTATAAACATAACCAGACTGAGCGTAGATCAGGTCATATTTCAAGGCGATTTGGAGGGCGGCTTCTTCGGTTTGAGGGAAATGGGAGGCGACATCTTTGCCAATGGGAGGTAAGAGAGTGTGAAGGAACCAGTCCATATAAACCCGATCTTCGAAGGTGGGGGCTCGACATAAGCTCCTTCTTCTCCGCCATTCCTAGACATGAGTGGAAAGGCGGGTTGAAGAGGTTTGCTTAAAAGAAGTCAAAAGCTCTGTACCAGTATCGTATCGGAGAGGGAGATGGAAATAAGATAAAAATTCTTGGGCAATGGTTGCAAAGGTGGTATGGGAAGAGGTGGCTTGGTCAACATACCATTTAGAAGCTTCGCCGGTAAGCGTGCGTTGGAACAACCGAAGACGGATGGAATCATCGGTAATGGAATTGGAGGAACACCACATGTGGAAAGATTGGACATGGTTAGTTGGATCTTCTCCAGCAAGGCCTTCAAACTTAGGGATGTTGGAGGGGAGCTTGTTTGGCATAGCAGGCCAACCAACATCGTGGCGGATAGGGTCATTGGTCAACTGATTGAGATCGGGGAGGCTGAGGCCTGCCATGTAAGGGAGCAAAGGTGCAGCCGAGGTAGTTCCTGTGGCGGTTCCGCTAGTAGTAGTCCCGACATTAGGGCCGGGATTACCGCTAGCGTTAGGCCCTGGACCAGACATAGTGAAGGTGACAGGGGGAGAACTAGAAGTAAAAGGAGAACCCAATGAATCAGAAGAGGAGTCAGAGTGCAGACTCGGAGGAGGACTAACTCGTCGACGACGGGAAGGATTAGGTCGACCGACCGGAAACTGAGGGTGAAGGCCAAGAAGTCTCCGGGATGCGCGCCTTGGGGGCGCAATGGTGACAACACAAACACGGCACAGGGGGAAGAAGAAAGATCAACAAAGGCAGGGAGGTGCAGAATCAAGAGAGTACAATGTCGAAACAAGGGCAGATAGGTGCAGTGTCAATTGATTTTAAAGTCTTTGCCTGGCGGTGTAAACCAAGCTCTTCTTCGCTTAGGGTGAGTGTGTGGCGTGTGTTAATTTTAATTTTTAAACCCTTTTCATTTTGAGAGCAAGAGAAAAAGTGTGTTGCATAACTGAAAATAATGTTGCAGAGAACAGTATATAATGCTGAAATAACAGAAAATTAATAGCTAATCAATGCATCGATCTAACCCAAAAAGGCGGGGCTCTCAAAACTAGTCTAACAGAGGGAAAAAATCTAGTCAAAACACACTAAAAAGAGGCCAATAGATCTAGGGTCGAAAGGGACAGGGATCTAAAGGAGAAATCTGCTGAAAAGAGGGGCAGAACACAGCCAAGAGGCAGAGGCAAGGTGGCTGGAAAAAAGGAGGAAATCAGCAAAAAGAAGATGGGGCAAGGAGGAGGCCCTAAAGGTAGATCCAAACAAATCTTCAGGAGGTGATTTGAAAGGGAGAAGAGCTAATTAAAAGAGATCTGAAAAGGAGGTATCAGATCTGGAAAAGGGGGAGCTGAAACTCTGAAAAAACAGACACCTGAAATAGATAAAAACTCTTCCACCAAAAGTGGAGGGTAACGTTTTCCTAGGCTATGTTCCCAATTTAGATGAGAAAAAAATGTGACGTAAAACAGTCGAAATGCAATGGTGACAGAGCCGGAAAAACTCTCGACGTGCTTCAAAACCTAGAAGAATTACGTAAAAATAGCAACACCTTCATGTGTCGCAAGTTCTCGACTGAAAGCGCCTGCAAGTGTGTCGCATAATGGGCTGAAAAGTGCGACATGGAGGTCCAGCCGCGCTCAAGGTAAGTGGCGAATTCGAAGCTCCGGTGTCTTGGCTTGCATTTCCAAAGTTGTCGTCTCGCCTGCGGGGCCGATGTTGTCGGTCACCTGCGCAATAGGGCTAGAAACACGCGGAAGTTAGAAATTTTAATGTTTGAGGGTTTTATAGGGGAAAAACACCATGAAAATAGGAAAAACAAAAAGCTGAAAAGAAACCCTAGGGTCTGAAGTAGCTGGATATGCAGGAATATGAAAAACGACAGTGGTCGTAATTGAAAACCCATGTGGAGTCGCCAATTGTTAGTATGAATCCTTTGTCGAAGTGTACAAAAAAAGACCACTTTAGCTACGCATAACTAATAGCCCTAACATCAAAAGTGGCTGCCAATATCTTCAGATCTGCAGTTAGTTGATCAAGACAAGAGCTGCAAAAAACCAAATCTATGCATAGAAAGACATTAAGCAGTAAAAAGAAGGGTTTGCTCCATATATCCAATAGACAAGACAAGAACAATTTTTGAAAGAATTTTTGTATTAAGGGCACCTGGGAGGAAAACAAGAAGGCGTATCCAATTCTCTTCAATGGGATGGGTTCTTGGAAGTCCTCAGCACTTCAGATCTAGAATCTCTCTCTCTTGTTGGTGTAGAAAACCCATGCAAAGAATAGAGCTCAAAGGGAGCTCACACAGCAAATAATGGAAAAATGTGACCAAGTGTATAGATCCAGAGTGATCTAATAGGCAAAAAAAGGTGAAGAATGGTAGGAAAAACTCTCCTATTTATAACAAAATATTGGGTCATTCTAGATCTTGGTGCATGATTAAAATAATGTTAACCAAATCTAGATCCACCTTTTATGGAATATTTTATTATATTTGTTGGAGGGAAAAAGTATTTGACTTGGGTCAAATCCTTTATTCGGTGAATAATAAATAAATAAATGATTTATTTATCATTTTAAGGAAGTGGTTGAAGGATAATCAAATAAATAATGATTTATTTAATTATTTATGGGTGATTTAGTCATATTTAACAAGGAATATTATTTAAATAAGATTTAAATAATTATTCCTAGAAAATAATAAGATAAATAAAGATTTATCTAATTAATTTCTTTGTTTTGGGTTAAACATGACTAGAAAATAAAACAAATATAGGTTTGTTTAATATTTCCTTTTGGGGTTTCCTCGTTTAGACTATAAACAACCTAATAAATGTGTTTTATTATTATTTTACATAGTGAAAGCAATTTTACTTAGGTGTAAAATTGGTCTTAATGCTGGTGTACTTGGGTCCATCTAATGATAGTAGGTTAGATGACCAAAAAATGGTGTAACACTAAGGGCGAAGATTATATTGGACATAATATATGTTGCCGGGCCATATTACAATTTGAGTTTTAATCCAAGCCTAAATACATTCAGATTTCTGGTGAAGTCCAAAGACTTTTGCGGGCTAATGTCTATTTGAATATTAATCCAAAGATCATGAAATGGGTTATTTATATGGTTCTAACCATTGAGGAAAATTTAAAGCTTTCGCATAGTGTTAGAAATTTCCCAGAGTTGAAATTATTTGGGGGCTAAACTTGTAAAGCAGTTATATATGCAGCAGATACACAATTATAGTAAACAGAGATTGCAGATTTGAAGAGGTGTGCTGTGAAGGTATTCAGATTTGCAGAATCTGAATTTTAAATTCACAGGAATGAAAATGTGGGTTTGTGACACTACATCAGCAGAAAAGACAAGCACACAGTGAGCCAAGAACTGAAAGGGTTGAATGAGATATATCAGATGCAAATGTAAATGTAAATGTTTTAATTGATTTTATATTGTTTGTGATGCAAAGGCAAGTCTCCGGAGGCAAAGAAATATCCCACTGTAATATTGAAATGTATACATATTGTAATATTTTTCTGAATATGCTAGGCAAGAAAACGAGAAGGTGGAAGGCAAAGAGTCATGGCTGTTCACTTCGAATTCCCTGTGGAATGCAAACAGTCATGAGGTGAACTCTATAAATGATATCACATAGATATGCATAGAGAGGTTAGAGAATGGAGAAATGAGGTAGAGAGGGTAAGAAGAAGGAGGAGCAGTTAGAGAAGTTGAGAAGATTCAGAGATGATATAAGGCAGATATGAAGGCTAGTGGACAACAGTGAAAAAGGAACAGAACAGAGTAGATATCCAGGTAAATTAGCATGTGGTTTTTTTTGAAAGAGTGAGGAAGTTGGTGCTTCCATATCAAGTTGTAGCTTGATAGATGTCAGTTGTAGCTGGCTGTGGTAGGAGCCTCCTGTAGGTTGTAGCCTGCAGAAAATAGATGGGAGTTGAAGCTTCCTTGCAAGTTGTAGCTTGATAGATGTCAGTTGTAGCTGGCTGTGGTAGGAGCCTCCTGTAGGTTGTAGCCTGCAGAAAATAGATGGGAGTTGAAGCTTCCTTGCAAGTTGTAGCTTGCAGAATTGAGGTAGGTGCCTCTTGTAGATTGGAGCCTACATAAAATCAGTGGTGAGAGGGAGTTGGAGCTTGCCTTTGCATCACAACAATAATAAGATGTGGTTTTCTCCCTTATGGGTTTCCACTTATATCTATTGTTTATATGCATGATGATTATGTGTTGATACTCTGTATTTATTCTCCTTAATACCCGCTGCTCATTTATTAAGATTGTTGTTCCATTGTATATTAAGTTGATCACAAAATGATGATGTGAATGAGTATAAAAGAAAGTTTAATAAGAACATGACTGCATTAAACTGATTCACCCCTCCCCCCTCTCAGTTTAACCAAGGGTTCAACAATTGGTATCAAAGCGGGTTCCTTCTGTGTCAGTTTAACAACTGGAAGGAGATCCTAGGTCCCTAGGATGGCTAGTCTAGAAGGATGCTCAACAAAAAAGCCCCTTTGTTCACCGGTACAAATTATGCCTTCTGGAAAATAAGAATGAGGACGTACATAATGTCTCTAGGAATAGAAGTTTGGGCTGCTGTGGAATTGGGATATGCCCCAAAGGAGTCTGACTCAGAGAAAGATGCCAAACAAGACTTTGTAGCTAATGCAAAAGCCATGAATGCACTCTTAAGTGGACTATGTGAGGCATAATTTATCAAAGTAATGCACAACAAGACTGCCAAAGAAATATGGGATACACTAGAAAACATCCATGAGGGAGACAAAAAGGTGAAGATAGCCAAACTTCAAGTCTATAGAGCTTAGTTTGAAAATATAAAAATGAATGATGATGAAGACATTGCCAGCTTCTTTTTAAGGGTTGCAGAAATTGTGAATAACATGAAAGCTCTAGGAGAAACCATAAAAGAATGTGTAATTGTTCAAAATATTCTAAGATCTTTACCATCCAGCTTTAACCCCAAGGTTTCTGCCATAGAAGAAACAGTTGATTGGGAAACTTTGACCATGAACCAATTACTTGGAAACTTAACAGCCTATGAGATGAGACTGCCACAAAGGAAGTCAAATGTGAGGGAGGCAGCCCTTAAGACGGAGAAGAACAAAGAAGAAAAAGAAGATACTTGCTTCTGCTCTGATGAAGAAGAGGCCAAATTTATTAGAAGATTAGATAGAGGCTCAGGCAAGTATAAAGGTAAAATTCCATTTAAATGCTTTAACTATGGAAGAGTTGGACACTATGCTTCTAAGTGTCCTCATGAGAAAACAAAGAATCATACTCAAGAATCAGAGAAAACCATATCAAAGAACTGGCAGAAAGGGAAGAGATTCAATAGAAAATCATTTTATGCTCAGCAAGACAGCAATGCATTTGAAAGCTCAGACGAATCCTCCAATGAAGAGGGAACCTCTGAATTTGTATTGATGGCCAAGGAAGAGCTTGAAGGATTCCTTCTAGAAGATGAGGAAGAAGGTGAAGTAGATCTTGAGGGGGAGCTAAGAAGTGCCCTGGAGGAAATAGACAGACTTAAACTAAAATGCAGAAAACAGAAAGACATTCTCCTCAAATATGTAAGAGAAGAACAAAATTCAGAAGACCTCATTCAGTTGAAAGTAGAGCTTGAAGAAGCCAAGAAGGTAGAAGACACTCTACTTAAGCAAATTGAGGATAAAATTCAGAAGCAAGAGAAATTGGAAGAAGAAGTAGTATGCTTGAGGAAGAAATTAGAAAACACCCAAAGGAAATTGTCAATAAACACTTCTCAAATGACAAGCTCTGAGAAGTTGAATAACATACTAGATGCTCAAAGATCTCCTCTGATAAAAACTGGGATAGGCTATGAAGGAGAAACAAGTAAAGTCAAAGAAACAGATAACAGAAATATCATTTTTGTAAAAGTTGTCAAGGATAATGAAACAGCTCAGAAGGTTCCTACAGAAGTAGAAGCCAGCAATGAAGTAAACAGGGACATGAAGGAACCTCAAATGACAAAGAACAAAATAAATAAACAATCAACTGAAAGAGGCTCATATACTCTTGAATATATAAAATTTGGAAGCTATCAAAGGAGATTCTTCCCCCCTATGAAAATGGTCACTTGTTGTGCCTGCCACAAACTGGGACATATTGTTGCATACTGTCATAAAAGGAGAATCGATTCCAACCAGCTAAGGATGCAAAAAGTGAAAAGACTACCTCAAGCAAACAAATGGAGAAGACAACCCTTCATCGGGTACGCTAATTGTTTTTATGGGTATTGTCTTTACTGTAAGGAATTCGGCCATAAAGCCAAGGAGTGCAGAACATATGGACAAAGACTAATGTTCAAAACCTCAAGGAGATTTATGAATTATGGAGAGTTCACTCATACTCATAATTCTGCTAAAAATATGATCAAATGTTGTGTATGCCATAAAATTGGACATATGTCTTCCCAATGTCCTCTCAAAGAATGTGGTCCATCTTCTCAGAAAGGTGCCAAACAAATAGCTGCCTGCAGTGGAAAAAGAAGTTGAATAAGTGTGATCTGGCTCTAATAGCCCAAGATCAGAAAAGCCAATGGTATTTGGACAGTGGATGCTCAAAACATATGACTGGAGATAGAAGCAAGTTTATAACCTTTGATGAAAAGAAATCTGGAAATGTAACTTTTGGCAATGATAAAGCAGGGAAAATCAAAGGAAAAGGCTCAGTCAGTCTGGATAATGGAAGAGGAAAGGCCCAAGATGTACTATTTGTGGATGGGATGAAAGCAAATCTGCTTAGTGTCAGTCAAATGTATGATAAAGGTTGTGAAGTTATTTTTAGAGCACAAGACTGTGAAGTAAGATCAAGCACCACAGGAAAGACCTTGATCAAAGGTATTCGAACAGAAAATAATGTCTATATAGTGAAAGAAGAGAATGAAGCATGCCACCTAAGCAAACTTGATGAGTCATGGTTATGGCATAGAAGATTGGGACACCTTAACTTTGACCATATCATCAGTCTGAGCAAGAAGAAAGCAGTCAGAGATATGCCAGCAATAAAGAAGCCTTCAAATACCATATGTAAATCTTGCCAATTGGGAAAACAGACCCGCACATCTTTTAAGACCAAAGATGAACTATCAACAAGTAGGCCA